>SRLM01000231.1:190432-346757 GCA_015708895.1 Populus ilicifolia | reverse complement strand
TATATATATATATATTAAATTACAAAATCTCTAAGTTACGGAGATATCTCCATTATTTTATCAATTGGAATTGAGATATATGTAATGATTGACAATTTACATCAAGATTGATTTCATTTAAATAATAAAAATAATACATTGAAATAGAAATGAAAATCATATAAAACTTAACAAATAATTATCAATCGATATAGTGGCTTATTATAAATGAAAGGAGTACAAAATGACAAATACTCTCGAAATACTGGACATATTTCTACCTGCACTTGGGAGAAAAAAAACCCATCTCCCCGTTCCATCTTTCAAGTTCATCAGTTCGAGTCCTACCAGAAGCAAAGTTGAAGCGTGCAAAGACAGACATCTCGAGATTTGAGACGTGAATCCCTCCAAATCTGTGAAGACTTGTCCAAGGTTTAGGATAGCTTACCTATCTTCATTTAATGTGAGAAACAAAAAGCGCACAAAGGAATTGAAGTATTGAAGCAGACACTGAACTGATGAACTTATCCAGAGGTAGTTCTTGCCCTCAGAAGTCGAAATACAAATACAAAAGGTTGAACGTATTTTAGCCATCATCCCAAAGAATAATTACCATGCAAGTGAACTGCATGTTCGAAAATAAAACATAAAGAGAGAATTAAATCAAAGCAGTAAGTCTCCAATTCTTCATCTGCTCCTTCGTTTGAAGATACAGTTCATATCTACCACTCCAAACACTTGTTTACCCCTCCCGCAGTTCAAACAGTGAAGAACTGCTCAACTCCCTTATAAACATCTAACATGGTTCTCAAGATTTTACACCAACAAAAAGGAGAATCAGGTGTGACGGGGCCAGCTAAATATTGTAAAAGGAACGCAGAGTCTTGGCAACTATCTTCTACTGGTTGCTGCTTTGCCCTTGCTTAGATCTGCAAGCTCCTCGATAAGCTTTCTCTCTTCATTGCTCAATCTTTTTGGAATTTCAACTTGTACGCGAACCAACTGATCACCCCTCATGTTGCTTTTGTTTAGTACAGGGACTCCTTTCTTGGCCATTACAAGTGTGGTGTTGGGCTGAGCTCCAGCTGGGATCTTTAAATCCACCATGCCATCCACTGTCGGCACCTTAATTGTGGTGCCCAAAATGGCATCTATGTATGACAACTTGCACGTGTATAAGATGTTGGTGTCATCACGTTTAAGCACAGGGTCTGGCATGACTTCAATAATAACAAAGAGGTCACCAGGAGATCCACCTCTCCTTCCAGCATTACCTTCAGATCGGACCCTCAAACGGCTACCATAGTCCACACCAGCTGGAACTTTCAGACTGATACGTTTTGTCCTCCTTACCCGTCCATCCCCAGAACAAGTGTTGCATGGGCTAAATGTTTCCCCACTCCCGCCACATGAAGAGCATGTCATTACCTGCTGGAAAACACCCAAGGGAGTCCTCGCTGATGAAACAACCTGGCCTTGCCCACCACATGTACTACATTTAGATGGCTTCGTCCCAGGCTTGGCACCTGAACCATCACAAGTTCCACAGCTCTCTAGTCGGGTTATCTCAATTTCTTTTTCAACCCCAAAAACTGCTTCCTTAAAAGTTAAGACTAGATTGTAATATTCATCCTGGCCATCAACAGCTCTATTCCGGGAAGCTCTGCCTCCCATGCCGCCCATGCCCTCAAATAGCGACTCAAACAAATCAAAAGGATTGCTGAAATCCTGGTATGATAAAGTGGAGGGTGAGGCAAATATATGGACAGGTTCTAAACTTTAAAACAAATGATTTTTTCATCATTGACCTTAGTAACTTACCCCCATGCCCATGCCAGCACCTTTAAGTCCAGCCTCTCCATACTTGTCGTATAAAGATCGCTTCTCATCATCTGATAATACCTGCAAGTCAAGTTTATTCTCAGATCAATTACTACAGACCATGGTATACAAAATCATCACAATTCAAATCATAGACAATAAAACTGAGCTTTCACCTCATACGCATTACTGATTTCCTTAAACTTCCGTTCTGCATCAGGTTCTCTGCAGCACAAAAATGCAATATTATCAAACAGGTCTGCGAATTAAATTTGTTCAGGTTAAGATGAAACTTAGAATAAATAATTGTAAGACCCCAAAATTGAATTGGTTGCTTTTGCGCTAAATAAGGATTGAACAGAACACTATAATGCATCTATTCTTTGCTAACAACATAGAACGAGGATCATAGTCAGTAAAGAACCTCTATTCAGAATTTATAGATTGTTATGAGTTTGAAATTAACTCCCATCTTTGATATTAAAATCCTCCAAGCAGGATTAATGGAATATTGGGATTTGGAGCCAGCCTTACAACGAAAGAAAACAAAATCCTTCTGAGTTCTAGAGCATATTCAATATGAAACACCAATCACCAAAATTCATCCAACATCATACAATTCTAGATCCACACTCATTGAAAATTGTTCATATTGACTTCATCATATAAGGAGAGAGTTTAAAAGGCAGCATTTAATAGGAAAAAAAGAGAGCTGCTGCCTTGAAATGGTACTCAAGGTTCAAATGTGTGAGAGGCTTCCCATTTTAGTAGCCTACAAAATACAGTTGTCACAATGATTGCTGGTTTTACAAATGATGCAAGGAGGATATAAATAAAATTTCATTTGTTCCCTTCATGCTGGTGGGGATGCTCGACTTTGCACTTAAAAAGCACAAATGATTTCCCCAGTTTTCAAATGTGTTTGAGCCAATTCTAAAACGTGGCTTGAGCAGTAAGACACCTGTACATTAAATTACTGTATAGACAATTCTTAAAATCCATTAACAACTAGATTCCAAATTGCCATCATCATTCAAATAATCAATTTCAATGAGGACAAATCCATGCGGTCCTTGATTTGGTCCTATGATTCCAATACAGGGTTCTTCTCCTAATCAATTGGTATGCATGGCCCAACAAATGAGCACATCTTAAATCACACATCCTAGGAAGTCTGTCCATGCCTTCTCTGAAGGCTTGCCTATACGAGACAGTTTCTAAAAGAAGGAAAAGGCAAGCACCTAAATCTAGTCCAAATGGTACATAGTTCCCATAAACAAAGTCACAAGACAAAGAAAACAAGATGATTGAGCTGAAGGAGGGGAGCAGTCATGCTCACATAAAAGATAAACTTACTTGTTCACATCTGGATGGTAACTCCTAGCAAGCTTTCGATAAGCTGAAAAGCATCAGGAATTGAAACAAAAAAAAGTCAGAACTTTTTCAATAGAAGATGAATATAGCCATGCCAAACATTAATAACTGAATACAGTTTGATTTGTGGCAAGCATACAAGTTCAATCTTGAAACAAGTCGGATCACCTAGAATTGCTCTTTCAATACAACACGGTAACCTTGTCAATTAATGTAGATAAACCCAGCCTTTGCAGAAATTCCATAAATGGTCCTACTAGAGATGATCTTTAATTTGTGAAGAAGCTTTAGATTAAAATCAGTCCATTACAGTTCTTAATTTCATTACTTCATACAGATTGGAAATTTTTTTTAGGACAACAATCATCTAAGATTCAACCTATTTAGTTACACATGATGGTATAGCAGTTCCACAAATCATGACAGAAAAGCACTATAGCAAACCAACTCCATATAAGATAACAATAAAATCCACCAGAAACAATTCACAGTGTGCACAAAAACACAAATGCAAACTTATTTCATAGGCACCATGAACAGGACAGTGCATTTAATTGTTCTCTGCATAAGGGCTTTGAGAAAAAAAAAATGAAACATGTAAAATAGAAATCAGAGAACCAAAGATAGATAAAAAGCAGTTTTTGTTCCCCAAATGCACAGCTAGGCAATTAAGATTATCAAGTCATTACACTAGTACAAAAAACTCACCCAAAAGCACAAATCATAAACAAGGAAAGCTCAAAAAAATTTAAGCTTGAAAGCAAATAAGTGTATGACTGCAATACTATGACATAAATTTGAAACTGGATGCTCACAGCATAACCTTTTTTAGTTAATGATGAGCCTTCTTTATATCTTTGTTTAGATTAACAAATCAATTTCAGAAATGAAGAGTATTTTGGTAGTTCAGATTTATAGGACATAGACTATGATGCATAAATTATTTAAGGATTGCATCACCAGGACCTTATATGTGATTGCACATAATTTCAGGCTTATATCCCTAAACACTCTGTGTTTCTCAACTCTTTCCAGCCAATTTCAACATTGTTCTTTTCAATAATTCTGGCCATCCTGCAACTGGATTGCAGCACATAGAAACAAGTATTCACAATCTTTGAAGCATGCTTATAACCTAAAAACAAGATTACTCATGAAGATCCAATATCCTTTGAAAGCCTAGCTACTGATTCCATGTACTTGCCCCAGTTATGGCTGCACTAATTTAGACAAGTTATCTAAAGTCAACATGCGCAGATGATAAGCTCAGTGCGTGGTGCAGTGCTTCTTGCCTTATCACAACCTCCCACTATATTCTTTCTAAAAAGTTAACCACCTAATAACCCCTATTGGAACAACCAGCTCTAACTCCATCCACTGTACAAAAATTCCTGGACCCAAGTTCTCAATTTGCAACAACAAATCAGATGCAAGAGCTGGATCTTTTCACAACAATTTGAAGGCCTAAATTTCTTCATCCACCTAGAAGACCCGTGAAATCAGAACCTAGCTCTGGCATTAGCCCATCACTTGACAATTTGAAGCAGCAACATCAAACCTGCTGCTCTACATATCGGATGTCAGACAATAATTTTATGCTAGAGTACCTAATGCCCTCTTTTAACAACTTTCATTGATGTGCACAAATAAATTTTACAGTAATACAAGGTTTCATAAAGAAGCTCGCAGCAGTATTAAGATTATTACTTTTCAGTGCACATTACACGATCTATAGGTAAAATGGTAGAAAGTTCTACAAAATTTATGGGGCTATGGTATTCTCATTCTTAGATTGTCATCTAAGATTAGCACTTGTACACTTACTAAATACCATACCAACATTACTCCAAAAATAGTAATTCTGCCAAATGCCAGATAGAGAGGAAGGTATTTATCCACTATCGTGCTTCAGTGGGCACAAGAATTAGGATGTAGTACAACCAGACAAGCATATCACTTAAGAGCATAAAATGAGACAAGTACAGAACAAATATTGAATGGCAGAGGTAATATTAACAAAGTTCAGAAGATGGGGCATGCAAAATATTATTGAAATCGCTGGCCACTTAAAACCTTTTCTGTTCCATTAAGCCCTCTACACAAAAATGACAATGCCAGAATGAGATTAGGCTTCAATTAACAAAGGATAGTAAGTATACTGAGTACATACCACTTTTAATTTCAGATTTACTCGCATTCCTTGACACTCCAAGTACAGAATAGAAATCCTGCAAATGAGAAAATGTTACAAGTTCCAAGTTCCAAGTCAAACAAACATTTAAAAACCAAATAATCAAACAACAAGGCAGTCAATACTGCCTCCATTGTCATCAATGAGAAAAAATTAAACTATATTTTACACTCACACTATCCGCTCTGACTACAAACTGCGCTCCCCTACAGCCATTTAAAGTTTGAGAAGTTCCTGTATAAGATAACACAGGGAAGGAATCCCGTGAAAATAAGCTTGAGCTTGGTGCCGCCAAGTAGCTCATCTTGTTGTTAATACTGCATGGTGGTTTTAAATACAGTCAATTATCTATCTATCTATACAGTTTAAGAACATTTTTAGCGCATGATCAAATCAAAATGCAGTGCTGCAAGATGCTAATAAAATATAAGGTAACACAACACAAATTATGGTAGCGATAATAATAAATCGCTGCTGTGCAATGTTAAAGCCAAAAATATTGAACTCCTTCAACAGCCACATGACTAATTTTAAAAGAAACTGATCAAGGGTAAAAAAAAAAACTTAATACAACTTTCAGTTATATGGCTCACAGAGAGGAGAAAAGCACCTGATGCTTGGACCCATACCAAGTGAAAGAGCATCTAATTTCATCTTTGGATAAATCAAATGTTAATCTCCAGTGCCCTCAGGGAGCACCAAACTTAATTATGTCAAATTGTCCAATTAGCAAAAGAACCATCACTGATAAATTCACTTTATATGGACATGATTTTTTTTGCATTTGTGGAAGACTTACGGGTGTAAAGGACCCTTCATGATCTTAGATTATCAGGACTCCTCGAGTGTCCTCGAATTAAGAAGAGAGCTAAAAACTTCATCTCATTATCTTATCAGTCCAAAAACATAAGAATTTCACAACAGAGCATGTCAGCAGAATTTGCTGTCTACAATCAAGGACCTGCTATGGTGCTTACTATTATGCCTGACCACTAACAAACTAGCAAATTTAGCACTATTACTTCCAGTAATATGCATGTATCTCTATAAAACGAGGTGTTCTCTCATTGATTCATGAGCCGGCATGACCTAGTGTTTTTTGTGTGTGCGAGCAAGCATGACTTGTGCCAGGCAGTAAATAATGAGTTGCAGTGGCCCAAAGGGACCAACAAATATAAATGAAGAAAAGAAAAACCTACCTTTTTTCTTGTGAGCGCGCGCGTGTGTGTGTGAGAGAGAGAGAGAGATTAAATAGATATGCTCACCCATATTGAGCTGTCAACATCCTATTTGGCATATAGGATCTTATCATAAACTGAGGGCGAATACTCCATTGAGCAATTGATGTACTTCCACAAGGTATGATGGCCATCTAAATAGATTTCAGCAACATAGAAGATCTTAAGTTCTAGTTTAAAACCAATGCCCCTCTCCAAGCTGAAAAAATTATAAAACTTTTATTTTACCATATACAATATAATCCATAGTAAATTGATTGAACCATTTACCATATACAAATCTACACACTATATAATTGTTACAAAAGGCTTTTGCTCATATTTTTCCAAAGGACACAAATAACCAATTATTATATATATAAGGCAAGAGCTGTCATTTGCAGATTTACTAGGAACAAACACATAATCACAAACCCATTGTTGGAAGTGAAACCAACTCCAAGTCACGGGTTTCCATGCCATCAGCATAGAACCTTGCAGAGAACCTATTGACCAATGCTTGAACCAAAATGTGAATGAAAACCAATAAGACCCACTAGAAAATCACCGCAGAACTTTCGCCAATAACAGCATCAGTTTCACACGACTTGTAGTAGACGCTCCTGATAAAACTTTAATGTTTTAACAGTTCTATCACAGGCCCACATAAGGGAATGTCATACAATTTCACTAGCAATGTAAGACTTCAAGAGGATGGCCAATTAGCAAAAGAAAAGATAACTTTTTAAAAAAACAATTGTTTATGGGGCTCTATTCTATACCTAAAAGTAACTTCTTTTGTGGTTGCCAACATTTTGGAAGAACTTCTCAATGCTTCCCAAAACCAAGAATGCAACTTTTAGCTGTCAAATACAGTTAAAACATTCAAAATGTCAACCAAACAACACGAAATCACTTCTATAAATAGGGTTTCAATCCCAACAAAAAGAAGCAATTTGCAATTGGTATTCATGTAAAAAAACAAAGTTTCCAGTGACCCAACAACAAAAATGGCCTATATTCAATAACAAAAACACCAAGATGAGAAAACATAACCATGAAAAAAAATCAAATTTTATCTTTCTGACTATATATTGACAGTAGTGCAAAATTAGGGCAGTTAAGGAAAAAGCAAAGTAACCTGCTTTGTGTATTCTCCTTCTCCTCCTCCTCTCTTTTAAAGTGCCAGTGGCTTGCCTGTTAGTTGCCTCTTTCGCAGAGAGATGTGATGAGATAGGTGGTGTTGGTGGTGGCAGGCAAGAGTAGAAGGCAGCAAGTGGAAGGAGGATGAGGCTAGAAGTTTCTCATTAGGTGATTTTGCCACACAGTTGTCTATTTGTAACCTACTTCTCTGCCGTTCAATACTGTTCGTTTCATCTTATGCTTTAGATTCTTTTCCTTGATATTGTCCAAATTTCTTTTGTTCAATTGTCCTATTTTGTACTCTTCCAAAATAATTACAAAAATAAAATAAAATTAAAAGGAATGGTGTTTTCCTAGGAAAGGATTCAAACTCATTTTATCTTTCACCATACTTAATAATTGTCTTGATAGCTGGCAGGTTAAATTCATTTTTCTAGGCCATTTAAATTTAAATGTTATTTGTTAATTGATCAGAAATAATTTAGTTATTCATTGTTTTTTAATATATAATACAAATATTATAATCAGTGGCAAATACTGGCAAGGGTATTAGCCCTGCAAGTAAATTTTTCCCATCTCTTTCTTATATAAAATAATTAAAATTTTAAATTTTTTAAAATAATTCTTTTAATTTGGTTCTTTAAAAAAAAATTCTTACTCTGCCCTGACTATAATACTTTTAAAAACAAAAAAAAAGTATTTTATTTAGGATTTTTATATCCTTTCCCATTTATTTGTGCAATTAAATATTTTTGATATCATTAAAAGTTCTAAGATATTAACTTTGTAAAGAGAGGTTTTGTTATCTATACATAACCTTTGATTTTAAAAAACCTAAAGGTTGCCCTGGGAGGGTGTTTTCTTCTTTGCAGCATGTTTTGTTTTTTTTATTGTAATTTTTATATGTCCTAGCGACTTGTTTAATAATTTATATTATTAAAATATTAATAAATTAATAATAATAATAATAAAAAGTTGATATGTGCTATGCATATACCAACTCATCATTATCCCTTTGCTATCCTGGAGAAGCATATCTAGAGAAACATAGAGAGTATTTTGATGGTAAAAAACTGTTAATTACCATTTTATCTAATATCTAAGATATCAGCGCAACTAGTAGAGTGATATATTTGGTCAGGTTGGTAACAATTCAACAATAATGAATTTTTTTCTCATTCTCTTTTTTTTTTTCTATTTTGGGTCTTGGTGGTATTCATGTTTCAATTGTTTCCTTGGTTATTATTTGTTTTGAATCTAGTTATTATTTATTTATTTATTTATTTTTATTTTAATATTTTTTAAAAAATTATTTTTAATTTCATCTATTAACATTTAATTTAATTTATTTTTTGTATCCAATTTAGTTCTTATTTTTTTTTATCATTTGCATTTTTTTTATTTTATCCTTTAGAATTTCATTTTGTTTTCAATTTTGGTCCTCATTTTTTTATTATTCAATTTTTTTATCCTTTTCCTTATTTATTTTATTTTTCAATTTAATCCCTAATCAATTTCTTTTAATTATTTTTTTCAAGATTTAGTCCTTATTATTTTATGTTTTATTTTTTTATGATTGAGAATTTTACTTGTAATTTTTTCATGTTTGTCTTTTACATAGTAATCCTAGCGTCATGAATCAATCCATCAATTTGGATGATTAAACTAGTTTAACTTTGATCTTTTTTTAATTTTTTAATTTTTATTTTTATTTTTTATCATTTAACACTGACTTATTGGGTCTTGAGTTTCATGATTTGCTTTACTTTTTTTTTGGTGGGATTATTCATATCTTATATCTTGGGTAGCAAGTTAGTCGAGTTAACTTAAGTTGACTCGTTTTTTATTTTAAATTGATTTTTTAATTTATTCCTTATTATTAAATCATTAACCCTTTAGTGTTATGATTTTTTTCACTTTCCTTTATGTAGGCTTATTTTATGTGCGAGGTGGTCAAGTTAACATGTGTTGGCTTAGGGTTTTTTTATCATTTTCCCATAACTTTAGTCTTTTTTTATTTTTTTAAATAATTTTCAAATCCTAATCTCATATTGCATTTGATGGGTTTGTAAAGTTAACCTAACTTGACTCAGGTCTTTTTATTTGATTTTTTTTTAATTTTACTTTCATTCTTTAATATTTGATTACTGAACTTTAAGTTTTGTGATGTTTTTTACAGAATTATCATGATTTCATATCTCGGGTCATGTGTTGGTCAAGTTAATCTGGATTGACTTTATCATTCTCTAGTTATCTTTATTATTTTATAAAAAATTTAACTTAATCTGTAGTGTAACGCAAGTCACCACTTTTATAATAACTAGATAGGTATTACTAGTGGGCTAGGTAAAATTTTTCATAAAAAAAGTTTAGGCAATAATAACTTTTCAAAAAGAGCAAGAAAAATTTAGGATTTATATTCATTGATTCAAATCATTCAATACACTCAGTTAATTTAATAATGTAATTATTTAAAAAGTCAATAACAATATAGAAAAACAACATTTGCTAATAAAAAAAGTTAATGCTTGCTAATAGTATGAAAGTTGCACTCTAAATATTCTTAAAAGGTTTCAATAATTTCAATGAATAATAAAGAAAAATAAAATAAAAAAGATTTGAACCTTAAATAATAGCAAATCAAATGTTAAAAGACAAATTAAAAAAAAATCATAGCTAGAATGACCTAAATCTAGTTAAGATGATTGCTAGTTCATTTGCTCATTAGCAAACACTAGTCTCATTATCGAAAAACTACTTCATTCACTTATTACCAAGCAATAATTTTATTAATAGAAAGTTAATTCCTTTACTTTAATTTATCCACATGAAATTAAAACTCTACATTGATAATTTTTTTTTTCATTTCACCTTTACCACCCTATCAATTTAGTTCTTACATCATGACAACTTTTAAGAAAAAATAAAAGCTAGTCAACCCCTATAAATCTACCTTGAAAAGTTATAAAAATTTGGTTTTAGGTGTAACTTGTTTCTTATGAAATATAAGATTCCAAAATATATTTTTATCGAGGAAAGGAAAGCCTAGTTTGCCATTAACACACCAAAACCAACTAATATTATAATTTGTCAAAATTATCCATTATAATTTTTAGTTTGACCTCTCTTTATATTTTGATATGTATTTGGAGTTTTATAGCTCCAAATTAAACAAGGTCAATCCTATTGGAAAGATAATATCCTAGGCTATAACTTCTATAAGAAACTCATCCCAAATGTATCATTTTCATGCCTTAATCTCTTCTAAACTTTAGAATATAAGTCTATCTAGTTTTTCTTTTTATGGCTTTACTTCTTCTTCAATTTCTCACATTTCAAAACAATCCTTACCATGTCATTTACATTATAATATCATTAAAAATTACTTTATAAAACTTATTAACCTAACTAACATTTATTTAAAATAGTCAAAACTATTTTATAGAAAAACATGTTTATTATAGGAATTCATACCAAATTTTCTTTTCACAATATTAGCATAGTTGTATATACTTTCAATACCATAATTCACACCAATAATAGGGTCATGAGATAAAAATGAATATTTTCCATCAATTTCCTCCTTACATGCAAAATCAACCAATAAGAAGAATTCTCATCTCTAAATTTTATGATCATTTTCAAGGTTTTGATTCACAATGACATAATCGATTTAATTCATGTTATAAAATATAATTAAACTTACCTAAAATTCTTTCACACATAAAATTATAGATTGATATATTACAATTCACTTAAATGAACACATTTTTATCATACATCACTTGGCACTCTTTGGCCGAACATGAATGCGTTTAGGATTATCATGCTTTCTTCATTAATTTCCACTAATTTAACACTCATTACAAGTTATCCTAACCCAATTAAGTCAATTTATCATCAATTTTTATTTTTTCTAAATTTATAGCATAAAACCTAATATTAATTCTAAGATTTTTTCCTTAATTTTTATTCGTTTTGTATTGAATTACTAAATTGAATTTAGAATACCTTACCACATGTTAATCTAGTCTTCCAATCCCAGCCTATTGAGATTTTCCAAATCCCTCCTTCTTTTCTCTATTTGCTATGAAAACCCCTCTTAGTTTCTTTTCTTTCCCATCATGTATCCCTTTTAAGAAAGTGTTTAAGGGTAGTGATTCACAATCCTTCTTCAATTTTGTTGGTTTTCTAATAGTTTCTTTCCTAAAAATTCTCTTTAATTTTTGTTTGTTTTCTCTTTTCTTTTTAATTCTAGTTGGCCATTAAAAAGTGAGAGAAAAGGAATCTTTATATTTGATTCTTAGACTAATTACACATTAACCCCACCTTTTCATTTAATTCTCAATTTATCCCCATAATTTTGTAATTGGTTTCTCCTTTTATCATTTCAATGTTGTCCTTAATATCAAGTTTATATTCTCTCAATTTTAATTTAACTCTTTTTATTTTTAAGTTAAAATTTTTAATATTTCATAAAGAGGTTAACTGAGTCTTTACATGTAAAAATATTGTTTTACCTTTATTATCTAGTGTAATGGTTTCTTGTATGAAAGGAAAAATAATAATTTTATTGTAGCAATTTATAGTAATATATGTTTGTATATATAGTGAAATACCAAAGTGTTTGTAGTTTTTTTTTAATAATAATAAAAAAAAATGTTTTTGCTTACACACACACCAAATCTTTTAGAGTTTGCACTTGCCAAGTTATTTATTTAAATGGAATACATTACAATTATTGTTATAAGAAAATTTTAAAAAGGTGGGAAAATATTATAAGGAATGAAACAAGAACCAAGTGTCCAAATTTTTATGTTAATATACTCACCTTTTCTCCTTTTAACTCTTGTGCTCTTATTTCTGTTTTTAAGAAAAATAATCATAAACAATAAAAAATTATGGCTTTGTAATGTCCAACCAAAGATTCTCAAGATATAAACAATCAAGAAAAACAAAAACAACAATGAAACAATAACAAGAGTGGATTAAAAAAACGACAATAATGAATATGATAATATACACAAAAATAAATATGAAAACAAAAATGAATGCAACAAAGACTATTGACCCCAAAACCATAATTAGAATAAACTAAATCAAAACTAATAGCAACAAACCAGAGTATTTATTAATTACACAAACTGATTTCATCAAACACTATTTCACAATTTTCTCAAATAACTTGAACCCAAAGTGTAATAGCTCAGCTCAACCTGTTGTATATTGTTCATTTTAGGCGTTACCGCTCTTACGATTTTATTCCTAGTAATGAGAGTCTACTTTTGAGGCTGACGCTCCAAAATATGTACAGCAAGTTAGCGACCAGCACTAATTATAAACTCTTTACTTTGAACACTCATTTCTGATGTGGGATATCACAATCCCCCTATATTAAGACAAGCTATCATTGGCTCTGATACCAAATATAATAACTCAGCTCAACCTGTCATATATTATCTACTTCAGGCCTTACCACTCTCATAGTTTTGTTTCTGATGAAACGAGCCCACTTCTGCGCCTATTGCTCCAAAACAAGTATAACAGTTCAGCAACTAGCACTACTTATAAAGCCCTGGCTCTGAATGCTTTTTTTTTATATGGACTATACTTAAATAACCTAAAATCAATACCAAATTAACAATAACCATAATTTGATATGAATTGAAGAGTTTTTTATAAGTCTTAATTTTTTTTTAATAAACCCAATTAGCGTCAGAATAGACAACTTATGATTTTGACCTCTTTATTATTATTGTTATTATATAGATTTGAAGGTGGGTTTTTTGAACAATTTTTTTTTTGTTTTTTACTATTGCTATAAAAATCAAGACTGAAAAACAACGAACAAATAACACATACAATTTAAAGATAAATAGATAGATAAAACCTAATTTTAGAGTCATACTCTGACACTGACTAATATAAAATCTAAAGGATAATAACCTTTGAACCTGTATGTAAGAAAGCAAGAACAATCCAAGAAAGATAAAATCAAATTATGATATAACAAACCCGACATAATAATTATGTGAACTAAGGCACAAAAGTTATTAGATGAAAAAGACCTCAAACCTATGATTATAATGAACCATGAATTGGAAGTATAAAAAAAACGCTATAAAGATAATTGATCTTTGATAAATTTAAGAAACTTTCAATACAAAATATAAAGTATGAACAAACTCTCACTCACAGAATATTATTCTGATATCAAAGTCTATACAAAAAAAAAACATAACTAAAAGCTAAAAACCAAGAAAAATAATTAAAGAGTACTAATTCAAATAGAAAAAAAATGCTAAACTAACTATGAAAGTAATAAAATTATTATACAATAGCTTTTGAACCTTATCACAAATCTTTTTGGACATATAATTGCTATAAAATTTTAATTTTATACAAAAAAATATCTTTGAAAGCATTTGAAAAAAATTCAACTCAATTTAACAGTTAGATAAAAAGTTATGTTTATTTAGCATATGTCTCTACAATAAGAAAATTAAAGCTTAAAATCAACTAAAACATATCTAACTCTTGCATGGATCATATCAATTAAAAAAAGGCTTGACTTGACTCAAATATCCTTGAATGTCTTTTTAAGTTTCTTGATCATTAACCTTGTAACTGGTTTAATTGGTATCTATAATGAATTCTTTTGTATAGTTAATTGATTCTTATCAATGCAATGCATTTTTATTTGACCCCTAAAATTTTAATTATTTTTAAGTATATATGTGAAATTAAGCATAAACTTAACATTATAATTTTTTTTAGACCGCAAGAAGCACTTAACAAGTTAATTGAAACAAACTATCATAAAATTATTCAAGTGAACACAATATTTAAGGATAAAATTAAAAAAAATCATCATGGATCAAAACCAAAAATAGAAAAGGAAAAAATAATAATAAAAGATATTGATCCCAAAAATCATATATTAAATATTTAAGATTTATATGAAGCACACTGTTTTGTGCTTTAGGCTTCGGGATCCTCCTATCCATACATACAAAGAACAGAACTTGTGAGGAGAAGTTTGTATTCCACCCCGGAAATCAAAATTTTCTGAATTAGTGCTTTCAAAACAACCAGCCGGGGTTGAATTGGCTTAAATGCCCTAAATAACCATGAACACATCTACATCACATGCAAGGACATAAGTGTTTTTGTCAATAACAGAAGATACAAAAAACCCTCTAAACTATATAAGAACGGCCTATTTCCTCTTCCCTTTCCCTGTCTAATCTTTCCCCTAACCGACACATCTTGTCCATGGAAAATCTTCCATCCTTCAACATCATCATCATCCTTCTCTTCTGTTATGCCACCCAATTCATACTATGGCAAACATCAGCCCAGGACCTACCATGCCGCACCACATGTGGCTCCATACAGGTCAAGTACCCCTTTGGCAGCGGCCACGGTTGCGGCTCCCCCGGATTCCATCCTTACGTAGCATGTTCACCTGAGGGAGACCAGCTTCTCCTCACAACTCACACAGGTTCTTATCCTATCACTTCCATATCCTACACCACCTCCACCTTTATCATCACCCCACCACACATGTCCACATGCACCTCCATGCAACAATCCCCCAACTTAGGCCTAGATTGGGCAAGTCCATTCCAGCTTGGCTCATCAACTTTCCTTCTCCTCTCATGCACACCCCCAACTTCATCTCTTAACATCAAGGGCTCACCTGTTTGTGACACCTCCTCTTATCTCTGTGCTTCGATTTACACTTGTCCATCTGTGATTGGCCTCGGCTTGCCTCTTTTTCCACCTACAAACACGTGTTGTGTGTATTCTCCTGCTAATTTTAATAGCAAAGGTGAGCTTGATCTCCAAAAGTTGAATTGTATGGGGTATGCTTCAGTAGTGTCCCTTCAGGACCACCCTACCGACCCTTCCCAGTGGCAATATGGGGTGGAATTGAAGAGCAGAGGTGGAGCTTTGGATGATTATTACATAGATAATAAGTGCAGCACTTGTGAGATTAGTGGTGGTGTATGTGGTTATGCCCCTCCTGCCAATTCCTTTGTGTGTGTGTGCAGTGATACAATCAATACCACTATGGATTGCAATACCCGCAGTCTGCAGAATCAACCTGAACTGACTTGGAACTCAGTTTCTTTACCCTCCAGTAAGTCTTAATTTCTTTTATTTTTAATCCTTATGTTTCTCCTTTCAAGATTTGAGATATTATCAACCTTAATTAGTCGTTAAGTTTTGATCTTTTCCTTTTTCACTTTTGCTGAATTATCATGAGTCCATGATCTGCTAAAGTGCTAATGATGGATAGATAAGAATCAGATACCTTTACATGCATGAAATTGGTAGACAATGGTTTTGCAAACCTACTTTCTTCTTCTTTTTGGTTAATGGAGAGGAATATGCCAAATGTTATTTGTCATGGAACATAAAGGGGCATCCTTTCTCGTAGGAAAAAACGACAAATTTGCAAAAGTGAAAGTTCGAAGACATTTTTATTGTGAACCATAAAAAGAAAATGCAAAGCTGAAGCCTAGAACACTGGTTGTGTACAAAGGTGTAATCCAGTGCAATCCTGCAACGCAGGGTCAAGGACTCGATATGTTTTACTTTTTCTATCCCAGGTTAAGGACTCAGATTCAAGCCCTTGTCTGTGAAAGTGTGGAATAGCCAAAGTGCTAATTATAAATGTATCTTTTGTCTGTATATAGATTCTTAGTGTGAATCTCAATTTATTGCTCACTAATTTTACAGGGAAGCTGTGGATGGGGTTTCTGGGTGGTCTACTTTTCGTTGGAGCAGCTTGAGAGAGAGAACAGCTCGCAGTTAAGTGAGACTGTTCTTTGTGCAGTGATCTGAGGTCTCATTCTAATTAACAAAGACCTTTGTTTTGGCAATGGAAAGTTGAAAAGTGGTCAAAAGTAGGTCTTATTTGTCAAAATTCGAGAGAAATAGTACAAGGAATAAAGATGGGAAGGCCTGGAATCTAATTCATTTATGAATATTACACTTTCCATGTGCGTTAGCTAGACCTGTATGTTCGTAGCAATGATTGTGGTTTCTAAATCCCTCTTGTAGTTGTTTTCATCTACCATACTTTCTTTCTAATAAAATTTGCATTCACTCTTTTTCAACTTACTCAAATTGCAATTTTATACAATTTCCTCGTTATTTTTTTATATGTGGTCCTGTATCTATGATAATAAAATTATCACGTTAATTATCAAGAGATAATGGCTATTTATTAAAATTAAAACATAATGTTGCTGCAGTAGCATTATTGAATAAAAAAACAAGAAAAAAGCATTATTGAATAAAAAAACAAGAAAAAAAAAACAGAATAGTCTGTTTTTTTTCTTAATTTTTAGCTCGTTTATTATTAAATCAAGCTGAGATTTGATATAAGCTTTTAGATATGTTACTTTTCATTTTAAATGAATGGATCAAAAATTAATGATATGAAAATTGATCGTTTTAACAGAAAATGATTATGAGTTTTTCTTAAATACTACTTTTTAATATTATTGTATTTCAAAAACATGTTGTTCTTAATAATATATATTATAGTCCTTAGTTGAATATTAGAAAGAACAGTTGTGAATCTATTATTTATTAATATTTGAAGTTTTTGAGTAAACTACAATCTCGTGATTTTTCTTGCATCGAATTTTTTATGGAAAAATCTTGATATATATATATATATATATATTATTTACGTAGGGTGTCCAGGCCAGCTTACGCGCACCACGACTAATCCACACGGTCCACTGAACATACTGCAAGCCCAGTGAACAGGTAAGACACCGCGGGGGTGACAGGCGTGTATAGTAAAGCTCGAACCCAGGTGCGGAAGAAGGGACAAGCCCCTCTCACCGGTGTGCAGAAAAATCTTGATATTAATTTGTGTGATTGTTGCTTTTTATTTATTAATTATTTAATTTTAATTTTAAATACATAAAAAAATATATAACTTATAAATTAATACGAGTAGATTGACATCCAATTATTTATTTATAGTTTCCAGCCCATTCAAATAACTTCCAAAAGGTTTGGATCTGAAGCGAGCAAAGGACTGTGAGTTCAACATCCATACTTATGGTGGTACAGGAAAAGGGCACTTCAGCTTTCATCGGATGAATTTAATTATATAATATTATATATTAATTGTACAAGAAGAAACAGAGATACAAAGGAGGTTCCAAAAGGCTGTCACCGAGAGGAAAGTATTGAGGAACCACCGAAAAATCTCTCCAGCTATTGCCATACAAATTTTTTGCTGGGGTCACCTTACAAGGAAACAGATTTCCAGGGTAACCTAACCAATTTCCACGGAGATGAGGGGATCAGAGCTCGTATTTCTTGCATTGATCTAACTTTCTCTACTCTCAATAATTTAATACGCACCTTTCTAAGCTTCGAAATGTCTATAGCACACGCAAGTTGTAGTCTAGATGAAGAATCAGAAAGTCCTGAATTCTCCTCATCAGCAGATGATTCAATCTGCCTTACGGCTGTTGGTATGGCTTGCGTGCTTTGATGAAGGAAGATTGTCAATGAAGAAGGACTTCAAGTGCCTGTAGAGCTCCTTGGGCCTCTCTGCATTGAGTGCATGACCCACATTCTTTATTATCACTAGCTCGGCATTATCACCGATATGCCTGCGCAGGTAAAAGAAGAAGAATCATTAACTTACTCTTGCATCTACTCACGCAATTACTAATTACCAAAATCCCAATTGGCTGCTGAAAAGATGAGCATATCAAGAAGGTTAGGAGGTACAATAGGTTCCGAGCTTGTTTCAAAAGTAGATGCTTTTATGTTCTTTCCTATTAGATAGAAATCGAAGCTTAAAAAGGACACTGAGCAGAATATGTTCTTAAGAATTACCTTTCTAGTCTGTGTGCCAATTCCAGGGGGAATACCTGGTCATGTTCTCCCCAGATTATGAGTGTAGGCTGCATAAAGGAGAAATACAGCGTTTAGAAGGTGCTCAAGGAGAAAGAAAAGCTAAATCTGACCGGAAAATATATACACAAAATATTGGAAACAGAAAGAAGATTTGATTACAGTACCTGAGTTATCCTGGGAAGATCAGACTTCTTTCTGTCCCTGTGTAATGCTTGGATTAGTTCTTTCTTCTCTTGACGGAATTTAGTACACATTACCTGTTCCCAAAGTGAAAATCAGATAAAAAATTTCAAACATAAAAGCAATGGGCTCCTGTGGATAAAATCGAAGGGATTTAAAAGACTACATTGACATGATGATGGCTAAGACGAGGGGCAAGTGGAAGATAAAAAATATGTAGAAACCACTAGACAAGATGAATTACCATGTCAAAATTACTAAAACCTGCAATTCTTATCAACTTCTAAATCATAACTAGCTCAGGCCAATTACTATGAGATCTCAAAGCCCTTGCTCTTACACCCTACTTGCAATTTGCTCATAGGAACGCCGTAGGACTACTCTTCCAGACCATCACCTCTGTACTTTTGGCTTCTTGGACATCATAATTACACACACACAAACACACACACAGAGAGTTCGCAATCAGACAGCCTGTTTATGTTGTAGCCATCTCAAAATACACTTTCATTTCACTTCTTTCCCGAAAACGATATAATATCTGCCTCCTTTTTCAAGTATTTGATCTAGCTGTTTCAGCTTTATGGATGTGCAATTAGTTAAAGAACATAACTGGTTGATCTTGCATTCAAAGTTGATCCTGAGCGGGATATTCAAATGGGCATCTCAAACTCATAAAAACTCTGCTCATTTTTCAGATCTCCCTTGCCAAATACACTAGCTTTTTCCCCACTATTTTTCTTCCTCTTTTCCTCTCCATTTTATTCCTGTTATGCAACCTCTTGCTGTCTAAAGTTGATAGCATTCAAATCACCTTCTGGATGGGTCATTCAATTCCCAGAGACCGTCAAAAGGCAGAGCATACTAAAATGTGTACGGCAACATAACTTGGGGGTAATTAAACAACTTGAATCAAGATCTAACAATGATCATTATTATTATTAACCGCACTAACTGAGGAGGGAAATTCACTATTCCCCTGCTCACAAACACACAAACAGTATTTGTTTTCTTGTTTTTCTTTTTTTAGTTTTTTAGGTTTTAAGTTTTTTTTTTAATTTTATTCTTCAATAATTTTTTTAGTCTCATGATCTAAGTTGTGAGTTTGATGAATTAACTTGGAGTTTTTTTTTCCTTTTTTAGTTGAGTTTCCCTCCAATTGTATCCTTAAATTTTGTGTTTTTTATTTAATTAATTTTTTTAATTTCATCTTTTAATATTGAGTTGAATGAAAATTGAGCTTAAAAAATTATTTTAATTTACTTCCTATGAAATCATCTTAATCACATAAATTGTGTTGCGAGTTTAGCAAATTAATCTGAGTTGATTTAATTTGTTTGTATTATAATTTTTTTAATTTTATCATTCGATATTAGGTTGATTAAAAATTAGATTTTATAATTTATTGTGATTTATTTTTGATGAGGTTATCATGATCCCATAATTTGAATAGTAAATGTGAAAATTAGTTTTAGTCAAATTATATTTTTAACAATTATCCAAGTTATTTTTAGACTAGGTCATATTAAATCAATTTCAATATAACTTAAAATAGTTATCTCTTTGTTGCAGGGAGAAAATAACTGAATTTAATTGCGATGCAAGATATGAAAATTAAACCTAACATTAAAGGGGTCATGACACTAACTATTTATATTATAGATTTGTTTTTAAATATGTATCCTTAACAAGTAATAATAGAAACCTAACTCATGCATGATATTTATAATATATAAAAATAAATAGTTTAACTCTATATATTCGACCCGTAAAATATTAAGAATATTAGATTGGACACAATTATAAAACCAAGTTCTACCCAGCTATATCCATTAACTTCACCCCTATTCAAGTATTGACAATTATACAAATACTGAAATGGTTCCTCTGCTCATATCCTATATTAGTGATTTTTCTTAAAAAAAAAAAAAAGAATTATGACTATTAACTATATGTGCACACTCAAAGAGAAAACAAAACAAATTGCTAACGATTGGCAATTCCTTTTTGTCACAAATTAAAGCGCCTTTTGGTCACCAAACGTGGGAACTTCATTTGTCACCGAATTGGATTGAGTGTCTTGTTAAATCAATGAACAATTAGGTCCAAATGAATTATAGTTCAAATGGTATGGTATCTTTTTGGAGTTTGATGTTCCTTATTTTGTAACAAAATAAAACATATTAAATTTCAGAAAAATGCATTGCAATGTCTTTCTTAGAGATTCTTCAAAGTCATCACAAAAAAAAAAAAAAACTATTGATTGATCTTATTGAGAAGCAAGCAAGCAAGCTTTGAGGGGGCAATGAACTCTCGAAACTAACCTCAATAAAATCTTGGAGAAAACACGAAGGCAGACTACATGGTTGTTTATAAAACGCAGCCTCATCATCTCCCTAATTTTTTCGGGTGTCTGTGGTATCAAAAGCTCAACAGCTTCCTCCATAGTTGTCACCTCCTTGAACACTCCTCCTTCCTCCAAATCCTTCTCTTCAAAACAAACTCCGGCGCATCCTATGGCCACGCGCGCCACGCGCGCTTTAAACTGTGCCGCGATACTATACGCAACAAACCCGCCATAACTCAGCCCAAGCACATCCATCTTGGTCACCTTGTGAGCTTCCATGACACCAATAACGCATTGTGCCTGGAATGCCTCGGACCTTTCGGCTCGTGTAGTGTAGGATTCCCCGAAGAATAGGAGATCGGGTACGTAGATGTTGAATTTGGAGATGAACTTAGGGATCAGACCGTGGAATTGCCACATTGCGTTGGCACCGAAACCATGGATCAGTAGTAACGTAGGTTTTGATGGGTCGTGTTTCTTTGGGATCCAACAGTGCATGATCGTGCCCTCGCCGAGGTCGGTTGTGGATGATTTGAGGCCTGATCGAGTGAAGGAGTACCGGTAGCATGAATCTTGTGTTGCTGCAAAACTAAAACACCTTGCCATCAGGGTAGTTTTTCTGTACTTTGTCTTCAAGGGGAGAAGACCTGTGGCCGGGGGGGTTAAGAATAAGGCACTGTTGTTTTTGGTTTCAGAAAGATCATGTGATGCCATATAACGAAAGAATCATACGGATTGTTATTACGAGGAAAGATACGACAATGGGTATGGGAGGGACAGGTAAGGAACTGTTTGGCAATGTGTTTTATACAAACAAGAAGGTGTAGAAAAAGGAAATTAATATATTTTAAGTAGTCTAAATCGTAGTTTCTAGACTGCAGTCTTACACGGAAAAAAAAAAACATAGGTCATTCGTAAATTTGTGATTCATTAGATTAATTCAAGTTTATTAATTTTTTTAAAAAATAATATTATTTCAATTTTTTTATAATTCATCATTTTATTTTTTCACATAAAAAATTAAAAATTGATGCATCAAACTAAAGCTTTCATCACTTTTAAACAGTACAGATGAAAAAAGGCTTTTTTATTTATGTTGGTTTTGATTCCTTTTCTTTTATTTTCTTAACAATAAACTAAAATTTTATTTTGTAAAATTAATCAATATTTTATTTTTTAGAATATTCTTGGCATATAGTATACGTGAGAGAGCATGTAAACCAAAACAAATAGCAAAATATAAAACCATGAAAATATAAAATATGAGGACCAAATAAAGAAAAAAGTTCAATGACTAAAGAAGAAAGAAGTAAGAACTTGAGGGACCTAGAAAAGCAATTGTCCAATGAACAATGTCATGAATAAATGATATATGTGTGTATATGAACAGTAAAAACATCTATAGTATTTTGTTGATTTTTTTAGTTTATTAGGTAATATTGTATCTGTTCTTTTTCTTAAAAATGTCTACCTTTCATTTTTAATAAGAACAATTATATCTTCATTGTGAAAGGAATTCTGGTTTATGTTTTTTAAATGTATTTCATGTTTAAAAAAGAAATAATGTGTATATAGTTATGTCGTGGTGTTGATTTTTTTTTTTAATTTTTTCTTTTAATTTAAAATATGTTCATAATTAATGCCTTTTAAATTAAATATATATCTGGTTCTTTAATATATTTTGCCTCTTCCATTAAAATTGAAAGCAATTCTCTTTGTTTTTTTATTTATTGCTTTTCATCTGAATCGGAATTCGAAAAGTCTTTCAATTTGATTTCTTTTTCGGATTTGAATGAAAATGCATAAAAGGATTTTTTATTTTTATTTTCCCCTTCAGAAAGCATAAAAGGAACTTGTGTTCCAACGAGAGAGAGATACGATAAAGGGACTATCTTATTTTATCTGTACTTCGTCACCTCTGAATTGTTTTTATAAAATAACTAGGTTATTGATGGATATGATATTATGAGTCGTATTAGAAAAACAATGTTAAAAGTAATAATTTAAAATTATAAAAAATTATTTGATATTATTATTAAATTGACTTGATAAAATAATATTAAAATCTCTCAACTTAATTTTTTATCTAAGATAAATTTAAAATTAAAATGTAAGATAATTATCTTAATATGATTTAATCAATTTAGAAGGTCTAAAAGTAATATAAATAATTAAAAATAAAAATATGATATGACTTATAAAAACAATTAAAGATAATATTTTTATTTTAATATTAAAATAATAATATATTAAATTGATCCGAACTTCACAACTTAATTTGATAAACCCACAATCCGGATCATGGACTCCATTAAATTTAATAATTTTATTTTTTAAAAACTAATTTTTAATTAATAATATGATTAAAAAATATACATTTATAAAATTAAATATCAATCAAATATCAAGATATTTATCTAAATCTGTAATAATTTTATAAAAAAAATTAAATTTTATTTTAAAAATTAATTTAAAATTAAATTAAATGTTCAAAAATATTTAAAAAAAAAAATTCAATTGACTCAATTCCTTTTGTATGTCGAAGATCGGATTCTACAACTAGAATCAATTATCTCGGTTTCATCTTGGTAAACAAGGAAAAATCTCTCAACGTTCATTTTACCAAGTTAAGCTGTTAACAACCGGCACTTGAGCAATTAGAATCCCATAAATATATTTTTTTTATTTGATTCTTTTTGTTTAATATCGCTCATGCCTGTCTCTATTATTGGTCCTAATTAATTACCGTCTGAGTAAGTGGGTATTTCTTTATTTATTAATCGATGAATATGACCAATGGAATTGTTCGTTTGTTGTTTCCGAGGCTGTCAATTTGATGAATATTCTTTGCTTTTCTTGACGCAGAATTACTCATGAGATCGAGGCCTGGGCCAATGAAAACGAAACATGTAGGGAGTCTAGATGCTGACATCGTGAATGTGTCTGAAAGACCCCGATTAGTTCTCTTTCAACACCTTGCTACATAATTAAATATTTGAAACATTTCATTTAAAGGTTAAATCTGAATATTTTTAATATTTTATCTGTAGGTTTTTTTAAAAAAATAAATAATATAGATAATATTTTTCATTTTACACTTACATATTAGAATCGCTGGCGTTCGTTCATCATTGAGATGGTTAGGTAGTTATTAGATCTAATTCAATTTTTGGATTGTGAATTTGTTAAGTTAATTCTAAAATAATGCTTAATTTTTTTAGGAAATAAAAAATAAAATAACTTTTTGTTTTTACAAAATAATAATAATAATAATAATAATGTATGACATTAAACCAATAGTCCCTATATTAATTTCATATTTTTATTGGTTTTTAATTAATCTCATAATTTGATAGCTCCCAAAATTTTTGCTATGTATAGTTTTTCACGTTTTCTTTTATAATGCACTGTTAAATAAAAAATTCTATTAGCTTTTTTTAAAAAAAATTATCATGTTTAGATTCTTAATGATTATTTAAAAGTGTGATAAACATTAAGTGTTTTTTAAAATGTTATTTAGAAATATATTAAAAAATATCTTTTTTATTTTTTAAAATTTGTTTTTAGTAGTAACACATCATCAAAATAATAATAAAGAATTTAAAATATAATTAATCAAAATAACAAAAAAAAGAGAGAGAGAATATATTTGGCAGTTGGCACTGCATTGGTAAACACACCCCCACCATAAATGAGAAAAGAAAAACACGCTAGGAAAATGATATATAAGGGACTGTTTGGTGGCGCGTGTAGAAAAAGGGGGAAGTCATTTTCAGTGGTAGATGCGATTTTGAGGAACGCGTTTTTAACCGAGTGAGGTCAAAAATTTGTCAGTATGTCATTGCAGGATTAACGAACATTTTAACTCTTTATATATATATATATATATAATTTATTTAAATCACCAAAGCAAAGGACAGAAATTGGACACTTACCAAGCATGCATTGCAAGTCATGGTCCTAAGTATTGGTCTTACCGTTTAATCAAATAATTAATAAACGAACATGTTCATGATTTCAGCTTTTCCTTCGTGTTTTTTCAATGACGGCCGTGAATGGTTCCTCAATTACATTGGTATGCTATTTTGTGCTTTCAACAGATGAGGTGTTTCGAGCCTGCAGCAGAAACCAGTTGGCAGTGATGAAGTGCTAAAAAATTAAGATCGATTCGGGTCTTTTTACGGCTGCGTTTTGGATTGGGATGTTTAGGTCGGTTATTCCTCGTTCCTTTGAAAAAACATGGAAGGATTCTGTAATGTTTAAGGCTGTAAATTATCCGAGGGAAGACAAGCATAACAAAGAGAACAAGAGCTTAGACAAGTAAATCGTCGCTGATGAGAAAGGTAGACATCATACTAGCAATACATGTGCCGGTAACCAAAGGAGATTACAATGTTGTGCTGACTTCTTAAGAGTAAGTAATGCAATATTGTGTATGTGTCAATTATTAGGCTTCTTAGAAATTTACTTGAGATTAGGATTCACTATCAGGGTGATTGGGACAAAAGCCGACTTATTCTGAAGGTCCTAAAGGGTGTGTTTGTTCGTTTAGGCTAGGTTGTCCTAAACGTACAATCATCTTTGCCATTTGAGTTTGGCTCAGATAGTAGCAAGTTATTCCTTCTTTTTTTTCATGGTATCATCATTTGGCTCCCTCTCCAATCTTTGAAACATTTACATTTGAAATACTTCATCAGTAGAAGAAAGGAAAATGAAAAACTTATTGTTTATGCATGTCATGTTTTCTTCTCATGGTTTTTATTCCCCTGTTGTCATACCTTGATATTTTTTGTTAATATGTCATGCGAGAGTTCTAGCATGTTAGGGCAATTATCTTACTTGTTCCTCCTAGGACAAAGAACATTTTCACTTAAGGTGGAGAATGCTTGGTGATCATTAAAGCAATGCCAAGGTAAGAATTGTGCTAACAACAATGGAGGATGAATGGAGAAATTACTATGATAAATATTTAGAGAACTCATTATTTAGAGATGTGGAGATTTTGTTGGATATATAAAGATTTTGCATGAATATTTTGTTGAAAGATACGAACATTTTGTCTAAGAAATAGAGATTTCATTTAGATATACGAAAATAATCAACATCAAGGAGAAAAATATATGTAGACTATTTAGAGAGACAATATTGATTTGATAAGTTCAAAAGATTTTTATATATAAATAAAGATATAATTCTAAAAGCCTATCTAATCTTAGGCAATATATTATGGAATATATCAATCTCTTTTTCTTTTTATTTGGGTGGTATTTTCTTCATTACAAACTATTAGAGATAACATTTGCATTTCCTTCCTTACAACATATAATGGGATATGTCAATCCTTAGTATTATAACCATTGACATGATTAAAAAAAAATTATTAGGGGGCCTTGTAATCATTCCACTCCTCATATAAGGTGGGTATCACATGAATTTTTTTTCTCTACCTTAGTTGATATGGTGGTCAAAAATATGGTTATGCGCTCAGAAAACACTAGCAAATCATAAATGGATGATTTGATGTTTTTTTTTAATGTTATGGGGCTATTAGGAGATTGATAAAGATTGGGATATAGTGCTCTCTATTAATGAAAATAAAGGTGTTTTTGTTTGTTCATACTTGCTTTTTTTTTAAATATGATTTTTTGTTATCTATTTCACTTTGAGTATAATTCAGTTAGGGAGAGTATATATTTGTTTCCATAAAAAAAAAAAAAGTGGTTGTATACTCTATTAATTAGGGCTTTAATAACAATGAGTTTGAGTATATTTTTCAAGTTGAGTATTTTCTCGCTAAACCTTTAAAAATATGCTCTAGTGCTCTCATCTTTTTATTATATGATAGTAAAGATCTTGGTTATACTATTTTTAATTGGTATGTTTATATTGAAGTTAGAGATTAATTTGACACTAAAATCATGAAAGTTAAGGCTAAGGTTTCTCGCTAAACCTTTGAAAATATGCTCTAGTATTCTCATCTTTTCATTGTATGATGGTAAAGATCTTGGTTATACTATTTTTAATTGGTATGTTTATATTGAAGTTAAAGATTAATTTAGCACTAAAATCATGAAAATTTGGCACTAAATTCATGAATTTAAGGCTAAGGTCACGTTTTAGGTTATGGTACCGCACCTAAACAGATATATAAAATGTTGTTGGCTTTGTATATAGCATCATTGTTTTATGTCATCAACTCTAGGATGCTTTCTATGTTCTATATATGTTTTCTTAGGTTTTTAAGTAAATAATAGTTATCTAAATTAGCCTTGGTAGACGCATGATCTTTGGAGAGATGAATGTGCAATACTCAATAACAAAGTGAAGAATGTCTCACTTGGTATTGGTATAGCTCATTCTTAAAAGTTTGTACAATTACTATTCCTTTATCACATTAGGGTTTTTTTTAATAAGAAGTATGCAAATTATATTTAGAGAGAGAATTATGGCAACAACCACTTTTATAGCTAGGATTTGTTGAGACTCTAGTTTTGACCACTAAAGTTCATGTTTGAAGTGTCCAGTTTAAAAGCACTTTTATAATGGAAACAAATCCTTTAGAGAATTAAAATACAAGTGTTCTTGTACCTACTTACTTTCATGTTAATTTGTTTTAATTCTTTAGACAATTATAACTGTCTTTATACACTTATTGGTATATGTAATAGAGTTAAAAGTTGTGTTTTTTATTAAGAAAGTGGTTGTTGTTGCATAACAAAAACAACATCATTAAACATTTTTACTTGATGGGTAATTTGTTGGAGATTTAAAGAGCTATAATAAGTATTATGAAGAGATCAATTACTTACCATGACTAATATTCCTAGGTCATCAACCACATAAATAACTTTTAGGTGATGAGGTGTGAAATAGGGATGGATTAATTTTTTTCGAGCTTTAATAGATGACAGCATAAATAAAATCATAAAAACTTTATATTAAAGTGGGTGTTTCCACTACTACATCTTGGGTTAAAGTGTATACATTGTCCATTCATCTTGGGTTAAAGTATATATATTGTTCATTCCTCGCACTCCCGCAAAAACAAATTCTCTATTAGAATATGATATCCTTTGATATATAAGTTATTAAATTATAAGAAGAAAGGAAAGTATGATGAAGAGAGCAAGTGCATGGAAAAATGAATATTGTGGATTTAAATTATATGAATGTAATTTGTTTTTTGTATTTACCTGATGAACTGAGATATTTATATACCTTGGTTACATAAATTTACCTAGAAGAGCATGGAGTTACAATGAATAATAATAGAGAATAATTATTTTTATTGCAAGTCACTTGTAAAATGTGTTGGTTGGTGTTGCATCTTGTTATGCTATTAATGGAAAAGATTGATGTTTGTGGATGATTTATGAAAAAGTTTGACAACTATTAAGAAAAATAAGTTAATATAAGATAGTCATTGACGAGAAAAGTAAACATCATATTAATAATTTTAATGTTTATAAGCATAAGACATTATGGCATCATACTAACTTCGTGAAGTTCACAACGCAACATTATGGTGTGTACTAGTTGATAGGTTTCCTATAAATTTGTACGAGATTGGAATTCGATCCCAAAATAGTTAGGACAAGGATCAACTTAAAAATTGTTATCCATTTAAGCATTGTCCTGTCATTTTAGCTTTGTCCAAACAATAATAATTTTTTTTTATCATCAAACAGGATCATCCTCATATTATTATTATTATTTATCATCAAATAGGATCATCCTCAAACAAGATGTTGAGCAAATATTATGTTAAATCTTTATTATTGAACTGAAATATGGCATCTCAAAAAGAAATTCAAAGATAAAAACTGAAATTTTTTATTAAAAAATAATTGACATACAAGGAGTTGGTTTAGATAATTAAAAAGAATACCACTTTAATGTGAGATCTTAAGTGTAGGGATGACAATTGCATTTGTCTTCGTTTACCTAAACAGGGATTTTTTTCCCATGAAGGTGGAGGTGTATACCTGTGAAAATACTAAATTTGTTTGGTTATGGAGATGGAGGGGATGCCCTTCCATCCGATGGAGCTCTATACTTGAGTTTATATATATAAATAATTTATATTTTTAATACAAGTCTAAAATAGTTTTCTTAGTTTTCTTTTCTAAGATTACTTTTGTAACTCCTTGAATTTCACTGCACCAAATATCACTCAAAGTTTTAAACTTGAAAGAAAAACAGGTAATTTTCCCCGAGGAATTACATTTTATAACTTTAATCAAATAATTTTTTTTAAAATAATCAAAAAGTAAAATTACTAACACCCTGCTTGTGATGCTTTCTGTCTCTTCCAGTAATCACAATCTCTCTCTCTTCGTCGATAACAAAGTCAACGCTGGAGTTTATTATTGACCCATCTATTCTTGAGAGAATTGAATGAGGCCCACCTCAATTGAAAAATAATTCTTCCCGGAAATTGAGAACAAGCTCTACGCGAGGGGGATGGCGGCCCGAATCTTTTCACTGGTTCAATACCCTTTCTGTACCAAACCCACTTTAGAATACCTTCTTCCTCCTCCTTTTTGTACCAAACCCACTTTAGTTTGACGAGAGGGCACTGGTTGAACCTGGCCTTGGGTACTACTTTCCTCGTCGGAGTGGCTTCGACGAAGGGGACTGGAGGGCAATCTTTACGTTGAGAATCGTAGGGAGGACTGGGGATAGAAGTAGGAACTGCACAAGAATTCCAAATAAATTCACTACCTTTGCCGATGGATCTTGCTGCAAAGTTATCAAAGTATTACAAGTTTCAGTAGGAAAAATCCCCACCAACCTTCGTCAACGCATCAAAACAGATTGCATGGAACCACATCTTCTTCTTCAATCATGGACTTACTTGTTCTACTTTCAGCTACTTTGGCAGCATATACTCTACTGACCTTGCATGTGCATAAACCATACGTATTTTTCTATTGCAACTAAAAAATCAATTGATTTGTCCACTAGTTGTAGTTGATGTAGTTCAATGTAGATTTCTACATATATCTTCTAGCTAGTTGATCGAATCTAATTAATATTTACGTGAATAAAGCTAGTTATTATGCTGGAAAAAAAACAAGTGATTTTTTTTGTTTTTATATTTTAAATAATTTTAAATAGAGGTCAGAGTTAAACTCGAGATATACTTCAAAAAAATTAATTATCTTGCATATTTAATAATGTGGTATATTTATTTTTATAAAAATATTGTTAAAATTAGAAAACATTAAATTAATATATCAAAACTATCGGAGACATTAATTTTAATTTTTTTTCAATTTAAATGCACTTTAAGAAACAAATTTAAACATATTTCATATATGTTATACGTATTTTTTTTCATGCACCTTTAGTAGAAACCTTTTTCATGATTATAAGAAGTATTTTTATTTTTTAGATTAATTTGCATATTGTTTGAGGCTAAAAACCTTTTTCAATAAATATTATGAACACCTCACATCTAGTTGAGTTTTACCCTCAAATCATGAAGTGTTATTAAGTTAAAAAATAATAATTTCAACTTTATTTTGTCATTCATTTACAACAAAGAAAGGCCAAACATAATGGAAGTAATTGTCTTCTCTTTTTCAGACAACATGATAGGCAAAGGGAAAAAAAACTTCCCTTCTTTTAAAATTTCATATACATGCTCATTAATTTTCCCCTCAATTTTGAATATGATTGTTTATCTTATTATAAATAAAAATAATAAAACTAATAAAATATTATTCTAGCAATTAAGATATTTTTCTATCCCTATAAGAGTCAAATCACAAGTTTGATTTTAAAAAAATATATTTTAAAAAAATATATTTGTTGGGAGATACAGGTGCAAACCTTGAATAAAATCAATCTTATTTTAAAAAAAATATGAAAAGATTTAAATAAATAAAAAATTGATGAACTTTTGACTTTGAAAATGGAATTTTAATGTTCCAAAAGAAAGGAATTTTCCATCTTTTTATTTTTTATAAAAAAATGATTTTATTGGTGATATAAAATAAATAAATAAATAAATATATTATCATTATCATCATTATTTTTTTTTATTTACGTGGGGTATTCGGGGCAGGTTACGTGCACTATGACTAATTTACACGGTCCATTAAATATCCTGCAAGTCCAGTAAACAAATAAGATATCACGAAAATAACAGACATGCATAATAAAATTTAAATGAGATATGAAAAAAAAAAAGACAATCCCATTCCACGTATAATCTTACTTACAATCATCATCATTACTTTTTTGATTTACGTGGGGTGTCCGGGTCAGCTTACGCGCACCACAACTAATCCCCACGGCCCACTGAATACCCTGCAAACCCAGTAGGCATGTAAGGCACCGCGGGGGTGACAGGCGTGCACGCCAGGGCTCGAACCCAGGTGCAGTGGAAGGAGACAAGCCCCTTCCACCGCTAGGCCAAGCCCTGAAATGCCAATCATCATCGTTACTTGTTTTACGTGCTAGTTGCCCCTCGAGAATTGTAATAATGTATGCTTCTATGAATCAGTGGACAAGTGGTCCACTTGCTCGAATGTTAATGATGGTGAACCTTTATTTTATATATATATTTTTTAATGAATAATGGGGAAGGTGGTGGTTTTTCCATTAGCTGATAAATGTTTTTTTCTTAATTTGTTTACCGTTTCTCTCCACTCATTGAAACAGATCAACCACAATGGTTTTCGAACTTATCCAGCAACGGAGAGGAATTACGTGAGTTGAGTTTTTATTTTATTCAATAATAATTATGAAGGTTTTTCTTTTTTTTTTATTGTAGTTTCTTCCCTGCCTTCTCAAAAGTTAAAGGGATTTGATTATATATATATATATATATTGGGATTCTCTTACAAATATGAACTATAATTCTCATATAAATAAATGCACTTGTTCAAATGAATTATCATAAAATAATTGGGGCAAAAATTCTCCAAGCATTACTAAACTCATCCACTCTTATTGGGAAATATATTGAGAGTGGCAGGGGGCGTTTAATTCTATTGATTGTGCGAAAAAAATAAAAATAGTGATTGCCTTTTGGTTAACGAGTGCCTTTAGCGCTTTATAAGAATTAATTAAATTTCATGATCAACTTTCACTTTCTATTTTTATTATAGAATTTATTGCAAAAAATTAAATAACCCTCCAATTCAATGGAAATTCTTCTAATCAACAAGCCATTTAATGTACTTTTAAATCTTTTCTTTGCATTTACCATAATTTATTTATTTATTTTATTTTATTGGGTAAAACCTTCCTACTATAATTTTCAAGGTATCACTCAGTGCTTTTATTTTTCCACCATTTGAAAAAAAGTGTGGTAGATGGTGCTCTTGTTTTAAGGTCTTTTTTGGTGCAATAAAAACGAAACGCAAAGGCTAGCTATGCAAGAACTCAACTTCGATACGCTAACAAAGTTTTTTGTTTCAATGGGAGGAGGGAAAGTTTTTTTTTTTGTGCACAATTGACTATTTTTTAATCTGAGGTTGCACCAATTCTATTTTTTTGTTGTGAGATTGAATTGAAAGGTAAAAAATTAAAGTGAAAAGAATACGTAAAATAGGTGGTAATTTTGATAGTTGTTAGCAAAGTTCATTTTAATTCATCATTTCTTTTACTTACTATAATTGGTTTTTTAATTTAAAAAAATCAATTTTGACACTAAATTTTATTTTTTTTCTATTTTTTTACAAAAGAAAAAAAGAGTTCGCTAAATTCCAATATTAAGAAAAAAAAAGTTGTTTTTGATAATGATTTCAGTCACTATAAAATTTGGTTTTTGTATTGGATGGTTCCATATGACATGGAAAAGTAATTAATTTTTTTTTCACATTTATTTTTTTTTCACCTTGGAACGGCATAAAAAAAACAAATTTGTGCTTGAATTTTTTTTTATTTCAAGTTGATTTTGAGTTTTGGATGGTTTTTTGTATCTTTGTAAATCATGTACTAGTTTAACAAGGTTCCTTAGGCGTTTTCTTGGTATTTTTGATCAAAATTAGTTGAAAATAGATTTTTTAGTAAAAAAATAAAAATCCTACTTTTTTACACCATAACTGTCAGAATCTAGAGAATTTCAAACGACATATCATTCATTGAGGTGGATATCATATTGTCTAATTTTTTTCATGGTGATATATCCCAATTAACTTAAGAAAAGAAAACATATAAACTATAATTTAGTCAATAAAAAATTTGATAGAATGGGTTTTTACCCCATTTTAACTTAAAAAAATTATTATTTGTTAAAATAGTGTAATGATAATTTTTTCCCTTCTCACAAAAAAAACATTAAATTAGCTATTGAGTGTAATTTAGCCTTTTTATTAAACTTATTAGTTATTATCAGATTGATTAGAGTTAACTTGGCTTTTTTTATTTTTAAAGCAATACAAAATGAATAAAATACTTTTACAAATAATATTTTAAAAATAAGATTCTATAACTTTTTGGTATTTTCAACTAAGCTTTTTAGTTACAATTCAATTGGCTAAATGATAATTTGATATTTTAATAATTATAAAATATGTTGGTGAATGCAACACATGCACTATCATACTAGAGTCGCTTATAGTCTTTAGGCAACACATGTTGCAGCTCTCGATATCATTAAATCTTCTTTTATCGTGTCATTGGAATCATTATAGCTTATGTTTCCTCTTAGGGCAACACATGGTGTTGGTAGTGAGGCAGTTTATTATCAGATATGCTTTCTTTCTTTTTTCCTCTCTCTGCCCTAAAAAATCACACTCATTATTTAAGATTTTAAAGTTGTCTTTTTATTTATTGAGATTTCAACTTTAATAGTTATTCTTTTGATTTTTAATTTTTTTTCAAGATCATTTTGTGAAATTTTGATTTGTTTCTAATTTCATCCTTTAATTTCAATTTTTGATATATTATTTTGTCTAGTTTTGTCCTCATCCTTTTAATTTTTTTTATTCTTTTATTAAATTGACTTTTCTTTTCAATTTCACAATTTGATCAAAAATTTGTAATTTCCTTCAATTTAGTTTTTTATTTTAATCTTAATCCTCATTCTCTTAAATTTTGGGTTATTTTGTATAGTTGAAAAAAAATCAATTTTATTTTTCAATATTTGATTAATTAAAAATTAGGCTTTGTGGTTTTTCTAAATAAGATACTTCTGATCCAATAACTCAGGCCATGAGTTTGAAAAGTTAACGTGGGTTGATATTTTTTTATTTTTTTCAACTTTTTTTTAATTTTATAATTTGGCATTATTGTTTTTCAATGAACCATATGATTTTTTTTCTTTTTTATTATCTCGATCCTATGATTCAAGTCACAAGATTGATTGGTTAACTTGGGTTAACTCCACTTTTTTTATGGATTTGTTTTAAGGAATTATATTATTTTTAGTTCTGCCTTTCAAATTTTGATTTTTTTAAAATTAATCTTCATCATTTTTCTTATCTTGACTTTTATTAGGCTATCTTATCCGAATGATATCGTTCACAAGGTTAGGTTGTATTTAGTTTTGATTTTTTTAGGTTCATTTTGTTTATTAATTTTTTTTTTGTGTGGTTTTGGTTCCATACTTTTATAGTTGGTTTGTTGATAATCATGTTTTGTGATTTTTTTTATTTGGTTTCTATAGGGTTATCTCATTGTTATTATTCATGTTATAGGTTTTATATGCTAACTCGGGTGGAATAAGTTAATTTTTATAATATTATTCATGTTATAGGTTTTATATGCTAACTCGGGTGGAATAAGTTAATTTTTATAATTTAATTTTATATTTCTATATTTAATTTGTTGAGAATTGAGTTATATTATTTTTTTTCTTTTTCATTTTTTTTCATATTATCATGATGAATTATTTTTACAGTCAACTTGCTATCATTATTTATTATTTATTATTTAATTAAAATAAAATTAATTTATTTAATCCAGTTACATTTGCAGCCCCAGCCAAAACTTTTTCTTTAGCCTAAATATATTTTTTTATGGAAAAAAATCGGCATGTCTGGTGAAAATTGAAGTGAAAAGTAGCACCAAGTATAGGGTTTTTTTTTTTTTCAAGAATGTAGTTTCATTGTCTTATTAGTGACTCTTTTCATTCACCAAAAGAGTACAATTTCCAACTTGTTCTCCAACTTCTACCGACACAGGAACGTGCAAACAAACACACCCTTAGTAGAAGATAAAAGATTGAAGAAGGGGGCTGAACCTAGATTCTACGTGTCTCTCCCTTGTCTTTCTCATTCAATAGAATCCGTGGACTAAATTTGCGTAGAACAAAAAAAGAAGAAAAGAGACTGAAAAGGTATACACCGTGCGAAGAATAATGCCTTGGGAGTATTGGACGCTTGCAATTATTGTAGCATCATTTGCTACAGAACTTATGGATAAACATTAAACATATATACATAATTGTTTTTATTTTTATTTTCCATATATACTACATATCTGGAAAACCATCCAGTTTCTTAGTGTAGATTTATCTTTTTAACAATTAGGGTAGCTTTAGACCGGATTTTCGCATGATTTTTTGCTTCATTTTAAGAGTTTTTCCCTTTAAATTTGAATTGAAAGGATAATAACTTATAAATTCTTAAGAAGTGTTTGATTGCTATTCACAGCTAAGGAAAAACAAAAACAATAAAGATATAAATGTGATGTGCTAGAGATAGAAATAGAAATATAAAAGTAAATCCCTTATTGAAATAATTTTGGAAATGAAATTTTGTATTTTCAAAACATGGAGTAGAAAGAGAATATATATTTGGAGAAAATATTTATTATTTGTTATTTCTAAAATATCTTTGTAAAAACATTTTAATTTTAAAATTATTAAACTAAGACGTATAAATAAAATTGATTATTTAAAACTCAACTCGGTAACAATCAATGGGTAAGGCATGAGTCAAGATCGGAAGGGTCAACTCAGATTGATTCAATTCAATATAAAAATAAAAATAATTATTATTATACTTTTAAAACTCAACTTAGAGATTAACCCGGGACAAGACCCAGGTTACAAGTCAAGTTGACTATTGACTCGGGTTAATATATGAATAAAAATAGCTATTATTATAGTTTTAGAACTCTACTTAAAAATTGACTCAAGACAAAGCTAGGGTTACAGGTTAGGAAGGTTAACTTAGGTCAACCGTTTTTTTTTAATAAATAATTAAAGCAACATCGTTTTGATAAAAAAAATTAATATATTTTTTACTTGTTTTTTTATCTCGATTTAACTTAAGTTTTTGACTGGATCGAGTCGAGTCAATTCTTAATCTATTTGTTTTAATTTAGACTAGTTTAGACCTAAAATCAACCTGTTAGATCAATTTGGGTTTTAAATGTAGGATTATTATAATAGTATTAATTTCAATGCTAAATATAAATTAAACTAAAAAATAATATCTAAATATACAAGTATGATAATAATACATATTAAAAATAAAATAATATTTTAATATTTTATTTTTTCATGTTTATCCTTACCAGACATAATACAAGCATAATCCATATCTCATACACTACAACTACATATAAGGTTGTCTTCATTTTTTTTATCACTTTTATCCTCGTTCTTATAACTTTTGTCTGACATGCTAACCAAATTTTATATATATCTTTGAGAATATGTCTTACCTTGTAATACTTATAATAAAAATAACCCTTTAAGCTAAGTTTCAATTTTTATATGTTTTTTTTAAAGATAATTTGCTTCTTAATTTTGTTTTTCAAACATTATAGTAAAAAGTTACTATTCATCCACACTCATTTTATTGTGAATTTCAACTATGATTTTTAAAAAATCTNCAACTTCTACCGACACAGGAACGTGCAAACAAACACACCCTTAGTAGAAGATAAAAGATTGAAGAAGGGGGCTGAACCTAGATTCTACGTGTCTCTCCCTTGTCTTTCTCATTCAATAGAATCCGTGGACTAAATTTGCGTAGAACAAAAAAAGAAGAAAAGAGACTGAAAAGGTATACACCGTGCGAAGGTTGTTTATCCCATTAATTAAAAAAATTAAAAACCTCGTGTATAAACCCTCTCTTGAGGAGCAAAACACTAGGCCTAACCTATGAGGTCTAATAACTTCTGACCTTATTTTATATATATATATATATATTACAGTATAATTTTAATTTAATATTTTTTCTTTATAATTTTTTTTAGTTGCTTATATGGTCTTTTTATAAATAGTGATTTTTTAAAAATTATATTAGATGTGTTTAATTTTTTAACACGTTAGTATAATTTATCTGTAATTTTAATATAGATTAAATGCATCTTAAAAAATAAAATAAAAAATATTTTTATAGTTTATTTAATATGTGTAGTCTTACAAAATATTTTTTATTTTATTTAATAAATTTTATATGTATACCAATTTCTATTACAAATTAATTTTAATAAAAAAATCATTAAACACAACTAGATAAATAACCCGTGTTGCTATATTAAATATCTTAATCTAAATTTATTTTTATTTTTTATTATGTTTTTATTTATTGTTAATGACTTTATTTTTTTATTTTTTTGTATAATTATTTGTGATTTGTTTAATTAGACATTACATAAGTTTTTAGATTTATATTTATTTTTTTGGTTAACAAACACATTGAGAAATTCTACATATTCAATTTTTTTTAATCTTGTATTAGTGTTTTCAATTCAATTATTTTTTTTTATTTTTTAAGTTTTTTTTCCTTGATTCTTTTATAAAAATTTTATTATTTTTAATTTTACCATTTAATCCAAGTTAATAGTATATTGTTTTTCTCTTTTCATTTTGATCTTCATTTTTTTATTGTTTTCTTTTATTAATGTTTTTACTCTTTTAAATTTAAATATTTGTTGTTGCCCTTTGAATTTATTTTTTATTTCAACTTTAAAACACATTCTTTTGATTACTATTTTTTATTTTAGGTTTTTTTATGAATTTATTTTTTTGATTTATTTTTTAACTTTTTTTTCAGAGATTAAGTTTTATAATTTTTTTTCATATATACTATTTCTAGTTTGATGATTTAGGTTGTGAGTTCGAAAAATTAATAGAATTTTTTTTTGTCTTATGATCTTTTTTGATATTATCTTTCAATATTTTTTTGATAACTTCATAATTTTTTTATTTTTTTTATTAAATTATCTTTATCTTGTAATCTAAAATATGAGTTTATCAAATTAATCTAAATTAGTTTTTTTTAATATTCAGATTATATGTCTAGTTTAGGCAAGTTCACACTAGTTTTATATATATACTAGTTACATACCCGTGTGATGCTGCGGGTCAATTTTTCTTGGTATAGAAATATAAAAAAAAAATAAAATTTAAAAATATTAGGTCTTTTTGCAAAGTTATATCCAAGGGTCTTGGGTCTGACTGCAACGTCTGACTTAAGAGTAATATTTATAATATTAATAATAATATTAAACATATATGACTCAAGTTTCAGTGGTTTTGGTTGCAATAATTAAATAGATTAGTTAAAAAAATCAACAGAAATAAAAAAAAATTAATGAGAAAAAAGAAAAAATTAGAATCAATTGGATTAACTCGTCAAATCAAGTTAACCTATCAAATCTGAAATTCATGTCATAAAAGTGTGATAACTAAATAAAAAAATTAATATTAATGAACTAAATTTTTTTAAAAAATAATTAAAAAGAAAAAGGCAGAGAGAAAAATACCTACAGGAAGGAAAAAACTAAACCATCAAATCCGGGATCTGTGTCATGAAAGCCTGATAATTAAACATAAAAACTTTAATATTAAGAAACTATAGGAAAAAAATAAACTAAATTCATAAGCTTTTTTATTGTGGACTGTACCATGCTATTTACAGTAAAAAGCTTAGAAAAGAAAAGAAAAGAACAAAGACATACACCACGAGTTAATTTTTTTTCTTGCATAAAAAATATAAAAAAACACTAAGATCTAAGAGTATTAAGTCTTTCTGCAAAGATATACCAAAAAGCCTTGGGTCTAACTACAACGTCTGACCTAAAAATAATATTTATAATATTAATAATAACATTAAACTTACATGACTCAAGTTTAAGTGAACCTAACTACAACACCAGACCTTGAAGTATTAGGTGTGGGTTTGACTATAAATTCGTGTAATAAAAGTATGATAATTAAATAGATTAATTAAAAAAAACTAATAAATAGATTAATTAAAAAAACTAATAAAAAAATAATGAAGAAAAAAAATAATTTGAATTAACTGAATTAACTCTTTAAACTTGAGATTCGTATCATGAAAATTTGATAACTAAATAGAATAAAATAATTAATAGGTTTATCCAAAATTAATTAAATTAACCCGTCAAACCAAGTTAACTCATCAAGATCGAGATACGTGTCATGAAAGTCTGACAATTAAATATAAAAAAATTTAATATTAACAAAATAAACTAAATGAAAAAATTAATTAAAAATAAAAAAATTCATGTTAATTTAATCCATCAAAACCAAGATAAAAAAAATTCATTAAAAGAAAAACTACAAAAAAATTAAAAAACAAACAATTTAATGTTTCATTTAATTTTTCGTATATATTATAATTACAATAATATAATATAATATATTAAAGATGGGAATGTGATTATAATATAATAATGCAATATATTAAAAATAAAAAAGTGAAAGGCGTGGGAAAGCTACAGTAGTTTTCCCACGCCTTTTAGTATATTGTTAATATATATATATATATATATATATTCTTGTTGTTTTTTTATATATATAATTTAAATACAACTAGCTTGTTTAGTGCGTGAAACGATAACTCAGATTTTTTATAGATATAATTGTAACATCTAAATATTTTACTATAAAATTTATTCAGATCCCGACACAGTGTGATCACAAATCTAGTTGGATCTAAAGCTACTTGAGCCATAATTAGCTTTATATGTCCTTACGAAATAATATGTCTGTTTTCTGAAAGCAAAATCTTTACCAGACACTTCTATTTTTAAGAACTGAATTAAATTCCGTTTGAAGTTATAAACACATAAATATCAAATGGAACTCAAATCTGAGAGCACAAGGAACAACGTCTCATTTCTCTGTACAAAGATAGTCAAACGTGCTCTCTGTACAACGATAGTCAAATGTTAAAATGGCAAAATAGGATCCCCAAGGACCCCTCTCTATCTATTTGAGTCTAATGTGGAAAGAGAGGAAAGGAAGCACTAATAATTGCAAAAGTTTGCTTCAAGCTGAACTAATGGCAAAATTACACAACTGTAAACATAATAACCCACTGAGAGAGCAAAAGGACACAACTTTCTGTGTAGATTTTAGCTGTTAAAAACATTGTAAACATTGTTGCTAGACCCACTTGTTTGTAAAGGGGAACAAGCACAGCCAGACAGATATAGACCCACTAGTTTGGCTAAAGCAAATCAAGCCATCTCAATCTTGAGACTCACAAAAACGCCCTAGCTCTGTATCGTTTTCTCAACCATTAAGCACTTTACCTTTCCTGATACCTCCTCCACTTAAAGTTCGGTTCTGTTTTCTCTTAAAGGAGGCACCTTTCAGTTCTTTCAAATACATGGTTTATGACTCTGGTATGTTTTCTTTTTTGGGTTTGGATTCTTTTGTTTTGATTCCTGAGCTTGAAGCTTTGTTTGGTTTCTGAGAAAATGTGAGGACAGAAAGAATTGTGATTTTGAATTCAATAGAATGGTTAGGATTGGTTTGAAAGCTCGTGCTTCTCCTTTTTTTTTGTGTGTTTTTATTTCCACTTTTTAATTGTGTTGTACTAAGTGCTAAAAACCATAATTAATAGATTTAGAGTTCTATTTGGATGATTCTTTGCATTTTCTTTGGGAATTAGAGGAAGTTTTGTTGGGAAATGGAAATGATACCGTGCTTCGTTTTCTCTGGAACTAGTTATATTCCATTGAAATTATGTTATGACCTGAGAGCAGAATCATTGACTTAACTGCAATCTAGAATTTTTACGCAAAAAATGAAGTCTTAAATTTGTGAAACTCGTGTTTAGTCTTAGGTATATATTATTTGAAGTCACAAGATCTCGTACCTTGTTCGTGATTGCCTCCTTGTTTTTGTTTTGACTTAATCACTTCTTAATTTAGTCATGAAGTCTTCTTCTTCTTCTGTTTTCTGGAAAAATCTTCAAGAAAACTTGTCTGATAGTTAGAATGATCGCATGCAAAGTTTACTGTTACATACCTTGGTCGTCGAGAGATTGCAATTGATAAACAAGCCAACTGTCCTTGTTGACTAATTAAGTGAGAAAAAAAAGATTCCTGCTAAGATTAGAATAAGAAAGGAATCCATTAAAAGGGAATCTATGGAATCACGCAAGTGCCCATTTTGAGTTGTAGATGGAAGCACCAAGGCAGTAGTGCCCATTTACTGAAATTAGAGAAACAACCAATGAAGCTAATTCACTATTATCACTTGAACTACATCAATATCTAAAAAAAACTTGATCAGCTTAATTGTTTCCGTATGTATTAGTGAACTTTCTCGCCCAATGCATTCATTATCTCATAATCCAAGTATTTATGACTCAAAATGCTGACATTTTTGCACAGATGGGTTTTTCTTGCATCTTCATCTGGATTCATGTGTTTCAATGGATTGAGCAATTGGGATGATGTCATTGAAGATGGAACTGGTTCTTGCAGCGGTAGTATTGGCTTACTTGCAGTCTTTTGTAATGTCCAACTTGCAAGGTATGTTGTCCTTCTTTGATAAGCTAATTACTGTTTTTACTTGCTGGGGCCATTTCTACATCATTAAGACAATGATAAATGACAAATGAAGCAAATCACAATCTGGTCAATGTTTTTCTTCAAATTGATCTGACACTTACAAACATCCAGACTGATGCCATTCCTGTTACCTGTATTTTTTTTGCTTGAGAAATATTTGTTTATGCAGAATCTGTGTGAGAAGGATGAAAAGGCTAAATTACATCTGAATATCCATCTGTGGCTGAAAGGGTTCTCAATCCATGACCACTTTGTCTGATAATATGACCTCTCTCTTAGGGTGCATCTGCACGCGTGTTCTAGATATAAATAAATATGACCTCGATGATTAGATGGATATAATGAACATATAATGGAAGTTGAGAATGCTGCCATTTACCCTCTTCTTTGATTTAATTTTTGCACTAAGCTTTTGCAGGGTTGCTTTCCTTTACTGATTGAATAATTAAGATGGTAACCTGGTTAGATGCTAAATAATTGTACTTTTGGTTACAGGAGATGCCCTATCTGCATTGAAGGTTTCAATGAATGTTCCAGACAATCAATTGAAAGATTGGAACCCAAATCAAGTTACTCCATGTACTTGGACGAATGTTATCTGTGACAATAACGAACATGTCATTTCTGTGTATGTTTTCTTTGATGTGGTTTTACCTCTTCTTTCAGCTGTTTCTAGATGATAGATTCATATAAAATAATCTAGTATTCCTGCAATATTTTGTTCTTTGGTTGAATTACATTTTATCCTTCACTTTGGATATGCTTATATTTTCACCCATTTGCAGAACGCTGTCTGGCATCAACTGTTCCGGGACCTTGTCTCCTAAGATAGGAATTCTAAAGACTCTTAATACACTGTACGTATTGTGCATGTTGTAACAATCAGCAGATAATATTTAATTATAGATTTTTTTTTAGGAATTTGTTTTTTTTCTCAGGGCATTTTTTTTTAAAAAAAAAAATTAGGTGCATTTCATTCTTAAAAGCAATTTCATGAGTAATAATCAGTAGTGATAAAAAACTTGAATCACACATGAGATGCTAGTGCCCTGTGTGCACATGTGCATAAGATAATCCCCAATAATATGGCATTTCTAATGGAGCTACAGAAACTATTCATTAATACCACTTAAGTTTGTTTTCTTAACAATGTAAGAAATTGTTAATGTTGAAGATGCAGCCTATCTTTCCCCTCCTCTCCTGGAATTGTTAGGCTAAAAATGGTTACAGAAACTGGTCTTCAATTATCTTAGCAGATATTACCATGACACGGGGATGTGAACTTGTTTTGTAAACAGCTTTGTGACTTTAGTTATCATATCATTTTCTATTTGAAAGCTGAAACTAGTTTCCTCTATCATATGTGTTGCTATATGTTATCGTTTGTTATCTCTTGTCTCACAATGTCTGCCTAATTCGTTTGCTATCAAATTCATTCATTGCATATCTACTTGGTGGAAAATAGTCTAAGCTTTGACTTTGACTCACCAAACAATAAGATTGCTAGAAGGATGAGATGCTGCAGTTGGATCATTTTGGAATTGTTGGAAATCTATGGGTAATTGACAAGCAAAGTATATGATAGAAACAACTTAGGGTGTGAGAGGAAAGTTATCAGTGTGGGCACTTCTTGTTTTATATGAACATCTATGATTGGAGAGGATCTAGAACTTCAGTGGTAATTGTGGAAAAGAGTTTGTTCAACCTTTTGGACTTTGATGGGGAGCAAATTTTCAATTTGATTACTTTGGGATTGTGGTAGAGAAATCTTCCCAGTTTAGAATTTCCATCTATGGTAATCACTTCATTAGTTCATTTGGGTCATGTCATTACAGCCACTCTAGGTGTTTTTGCCCCTTTCTCAATCCTGCATTACAACAATAACCTTTTCTTTCTTAACTTTCATCTACACTTGACCTTTTCCCCTTTCCCAGTGCATGCTAGCACACACATTGCATATAGATAACCAATACTCATAACCATGCCCATACCATAATAGATTCTGACTCTGATAGATATATACATGTAGATAGCTGCAACTTGAAGCTTCAATATTTTCGCATTAGCCTTGCAAAACGTTAAATATATTGTGAAAATGTTTTCAAGATGGTATGGTTGACAGGATATTTTTATTTGTGCTTCATAAAGCTTCTAGTTACATCCCTTTGTATGGACTTTCTGAGGTGTTGAATTTAAACATTAAGAGTGGATACTAATATATACTAGATTGCATTCATAATGCAGAACATTGAAAGGGAATGGCATAACTGGTGGGATACCAAAAGAGTTTGGAAATTTGACAAGTTTAACCAGCTTAGATTTGGAAAATAATCGTTTAAGTGGTGAAATACCATCTTCCTTGGGCAATCTTAAAAGGCTACAATTTTTGTAAGTGACACCTGCTCCTTTTATTCTTTGAGGTATATGAGATATATCTCAGCATTCTTCCAAAAATTTTCATGATCAGTAAGATTTTCTTATCATAAAACCAGGACATTGGGTCAAAATAATCTCAGTGGAGCTATCCCTGAATCACTTGCTGGTCTTCAAAACTTGATCAACATGTAAGTAATGATGTCCTGCACATTGCCTAGATGATATGAGTTAGCAGTGTTTTGTTTATGAATCCAGACAGGAATATTCCTAAATTGTTCTTATGGTCCCACATTTTCAATAATTGACTCTCGAATTATATAGCTTTGTAACCCATGGCTGTGTTTCAAGATTTTAATGGCATGATTGAAATTTTCTTTGCAGTCTGCTCGATTCAAATAATCTCAGTGGTCAAATTCCAGATCATTTATTCCAAGTTCCTAAATACAAGTATGAATAACATGAAATCAGTGCTATTTCAACTCCTAATTTTTCATTTAAATTTCTCATTTGTTTCTTTTGTGGATGTGTACGTGGTTTGTGTTATGTCTTGCAACTGTCAACATTTGGCTTAATTTGAATTCCATTCACTTATTTCAGTTTCACAGGAAACCACTTAAATTGTGGCAGGCCAAATTTGCATAGCTGCGAGTCTCATAATAGTGATTCAGGTAATTAACTACTATTTTTTATTTATTGGAGATGTTTTTTGAACTACATCTGTTAAAGTTATGTTTTTGTGAAGCTAATTGCTAATCCTTTCATCTGTTAGCAGGTGGTTCACATAAGTCAAAGACTGGAATTATAGTTGGAGTTGTGGGAGGATTCACTGTTCTTTTTCTTGTTGGAGGCTTGCTATTTTTTGTTTGCAAGGGTGGACACAAAGGCTACAAACGTGAAGTATTTGTAGATGTTGCAGGTTTGAGCTGCTTTAAGCACATAGCAAAATCATTGCATTGCGGCTACTTCTGCTACATGCGCAGAAATAATAGATTTAATAGATCATGTCACAATTTTGGCCAGTCTTGTTTTTTCATTTCTATTCTGATGAGCTCACTTGACTTGACCAAGTTTTTGTTGTTGATCTGATAAAATTTTTTTCATTGAGGCTTCAATTTATGGCTCAGCTAGCTTACTTTTGTTACACTAGCATGGAATTTGACATTTAGTTTACACTTTTTGGAAAATATTTTTTAAGTTAAATAACAGGCTTTAGAATTTATCTTATGTACCCATCCTCTAGCTAATTTATACAATTTACCAAAGACAAAAAAGGATTAGTGAAAAATACTGTTTAACATTGTCGCATATTTTTCCTGTAACTGAATTTTATTGTTATGCATTGTTATGCATTGGGAGATATTTTTTACTTAGTAGTTAATGGTTGATGAGCACATGCAACATGCATTCCTTTTAGCCACTTTCTTGGGTTCGTATTTTTGGCTAATGCAACCTCATCCACTTATCCGAATCAGAGTCACTGAGCATGTTATGAGAAGAAAAGAAATGAGCTTCCTTTTATCTAAATAAAGATTCTTTTATGATAGTTTTGAAATCTAGCCCAGAAGCCTATAGTCAACATGTTGTAACCTGGCTGACTCATTTTTTAATAAATGGATGAATTAGATTGCAATCCAAGGAGAATGAGGTTTAGCTGGATTGATTTTTATCTTATGATTATGTTTTTAGTCATGTAAATAATCCATGTATATCTTATGATGTTGTGATCTATGATACTATATGATGTTTGCTATAACATGTATAATTCAATGTGTTTATGGGTACTACAGTAACCACTTTTCCATCTGGATGAAATTTAGTAATCAGTTTGTGTCCTATCATGAAATGAAATTTAGTACTTAAAGCCATCCTGTTGTTGGATTTGATTCAGATAATTGCTCAAAGGTTTAATTTGTTGAAAAATCCTGCCTGCTTGAAAACTGTTCTAATTATATAAACATTTCTGACTTTTGGCTAAACATGGAATCTAATATTTGTGTTTATTTGGGATTGATTGGTGCAAATTTCTTGATTCGAATTATCGGTGAGCATAGGTTCTATTATCTAGAAGTCGTGAAAGTTTGAGAATGTATACAAGATGAAAAATATTTGCTTCCCTTTTATTATCTTTTACAATTATGATTGAAGAATTGAAGTTACTTCACTCAATATCTTTTTTTTTTCGTGAACCCTGTTCTTACCATTTGTTTAGGTGAGGTGGATCAAAGAATAGCATTCGGTCAGTTAAAACGGTTTGCATGGAGGGAACTACAGCTTGCAACGGACAACTTCAGTGAAAAAAATATCCTTGGACAGGGAGGTTTTGGAAAAGTTTACAAGGGAGTGCTTGCTGATAATACCAAAATTGCGGTTAAGCGTTTAACTAATTGTGAAAGTGCTGCGGGTGATGTAGCATTTCAACGTGAAGTTGAGATGATAAGTGTAGCTGTTCACAGGAACCTATTACGTCTGATAGGGTTTTGCACAACAACTACAGAACGCCTCTTGGTGTATCCATTCATGCAGAATTTAAGTGTGGCATATTGTCTAAGAGGTATTAATTATTTATGTGCTGGATTTTGAGAGGAATGTTAATATTTTAACTGTTTTCTTCTACCATCTACAGCTGAGGTATTTATCATTAATCATTTTCTATAGATTGAGTTCCTCTCATGTTTGGTCATGTTTGTTAAATCTAAACCACTAAATTTAGAATTAATGCACATTATTTTATTACATGTTAAAAATGGAAAAGAATACAATCACTTCAATATTTTCTTTCTTTCTCGCGCATCTTAAAGTGTTAAATTCATAATAAATTGTGAAATTTGGAACATGATCCGAACATGAAAGAATTTTAATCCCAATTTTATATGCATGATTCCGGACAAGATGATAGAACAAAGAAGCTAAAAGTAAGCCCTCGCAGTTGCTTGGCGGCCTCCTTTTTTTTTTTTTTTAGAAAAAAGGGGGATAAACTCTAGTAGCGAATTCTCAAAAATCATTCATCAATAATTAGCTATGCAATTCCTATATATATATTATAGAGTTTGACATTTTGTAACGATCATTGGCAGCATTGAACTGGTTCTGGTACTTCTTAACCAATGAGTAGGATAAGGATAAGCTGATACCTATGAACATCCAGATAGCATCAGGGTTTATGTATCATGTCTGTTTGATGAATCAGTTGTGCCTGTTTCTCTTGTAATATCTAATGTCAACTAGTGAAAATACAATTCATAGGCTTATATATGGTACAATTTTTTTTGCAATACATTTCTATTTTCTAGCGACATTTGAATTTTGATCTTGACCTGCAGAACGTAAACCTGAGGAGCCTGTTTTAGATTGGACAACCAGAAAAAGAGTGGCCTTAGGTGCAGCACGTGGGCTGGAATACCTTCACGAGCACTGCAATCCTAAAATCATTCATCGTGATGTGAAAGCAGCTAATGTACTACTGGACGAAGATTTTGAAGCAGTTGTGGGGGATTTTGGCCTTGCGAAGCTGGTGGATGTGAGAAAGGCCAACGTGACAACTCAAGTTCGCGGGACAATGGGCCACATAGCACCAGAATACTTGTCCACTGGCAAGTCATCTGAAAGGACCGATGTCTTTGGGTATGGTATTATGCTTCTAGAGCTTGTTACAGGTCAACGGGCAATTGACTTTTCACGTCTGGAAGAAGAGGATGATGTCTTATTGCTTGACCATGTAAGATAATCATAGCTAATTACAGTGATACATTATCGTATTGGTTTCTTTGCGTGCACAACTCTCTCGACCCCACCTAAATTATCCATCTCGTACATGACTCAAATGTCAAAAACCCTATAAGTAACTTTAATTTGGATGGAGTTGTGACATCATTTGCAGATGTCTCTACTCTCTACGCATTCTAGCATGGTTTTAATTCACGTTCTGCTCCTTTCTGACTTTATCTTCGTTGTACTGGGATATTTGATTATGAAGGTCAAGAAGCTGGAGAGGGAGAAAAGACTGGATGCTATTGTCGATCGCAACCTAAATAAAAACTACAACATCCAGGAGCTGGAGATGATGATACAAGTCGCCTTGCTCTGTACCCAAGCATCACCAGAGAACCGTCCAGCAATGTCAGAGGTTGTGCGGATGCTGGAAGGAGAAGGACTAGCTGAGAGGTGGGAAGAATGGCAGCATGTTGAAGTTACACGCATGCAAGAATACGAAAGATTGCAGAGACGATTTGACTGGGGAGAAGATTCGGTTTATAACCAAGATGCTATTGAGTTATCTGGTGGAAGATGAGATAACAAATTCCCCAATGCATTTAAAATATGCAGTTTCCTTTCACATTAGCTTGATGTTTTCCTCGAATGAAAACAGATATATGAAGTTAAAAAAAAATTGTGCTTTCATAATTTACATGACAGTTGCTTATATAAGCTCCTCGGTCGTCCTTTGTGTGTTCCCATCTTGTCTAAAGATGAAACATATTTTGATGTTAATACAGGGGGCGTCTGCGAGGTTTCTCCCACCACCATTTTAATTTCGCTGATATTGACTCTGTACTTGAAGTCTAATGCTCATAGCTCTATTATTTAACCCAAGAAAAATGGCATATGAACTCGGCGCTTCCAGCTTCGGCTCATGCCAGCCGTGCTTCCACCAGGTTTTCCATTTCGCTCCTGTTTCCAAGAATCTTGCTCTCCTTTATAACTGGCAAGATTAAAAANCCAAAAAATTGATGTTTTTTTCCAAGAGCAAAAAAGTCGAAGTAATAAATAATCTATCAAGACTAGGGTTGAACCATAAAAAGGTTAATTGTATAAATTATAAATAATAATAATAATATAATAACAACAATAATAATAGTAATAATACNAATTTTAAAATGAAAAATCAATGTAAAAATCAAACAATGATAAAAATAAATATCAAGATTCAAGGATCCATTAATGATATTTCATTTAGAAACCATACATAAAAAAAAATTCTAATTAGATTATAAATGGTTAATATGATTGTATTAGTTATCTTACTTAAATAATTCTAATACTTGTAAATATTATTAGGTATTCATGATTATAACTTATATCAACAATAATTCAAGTTCCTTTCATAGCACAAGTGTTGATTACATTATATGTTTGGACTACGAAAATGTCAAGTATTTCTTGTACTAAGTGTTATACAACATAAATCTAGATTAACCATTTAATAAGTAAAGTATTAAAAGTGAATAACATAACAAATATAAAACATATTAGTATCTAACATTAAAGTCTATCTTAAGTTTATAATATATTTATTTTTTAATATTAGTATAATTTTTTTACCTTGATATAATAAATTTAGATAAATATAATAATAAAAAAATATAAATAAATAAGATAAGAATATAAATAAGATAAAATTTAACTAAGTTAAAAAAAGAAAATAAAATAAAAGGTATAAACAAGATATTAATAAAAGCAAAATGTAAACATTATAAAAATATAAAGAGAGAAAGCAAAGGTATGATCTTGATCTGAAAATCAAAATACTTAAATGCATGGAAAATATCTTTTTTTATAAGCTAAAATTTAGAACTATTGATTTGATGACTAAATGTTGAGTGAGTGACCACATCTTGACTTAGTGATAATTCTTATCTTCTTCTCTGAACAAAACATCATTGATAATATTAGAATTTAAACCAACCTTACCATAAAAGTTCTATGAAATTATCTCAGCTTTCTAAAAAAGAAAAATTGAGGTTATTTTAACTTCTAGAATTTGAGATATGAGCTAAACATTGAACAGTATCTGAGTTATAAGATAGATTCAGACTTTTAAATTGTTGCTAAGATTTGAAATTCCAAACAATATAATTAAGTCTTGCCTTTCTCGTGAAAGTTTTAGACCTATATCTTATATTTCTTTCCATATAAAACAAATTTAAATTCAAGTTCTACAGCTTCAATTATGATTCAATTTTCCGAACAGTATTTAAGTTTGAATTAAATCAACATCTCTTTTTAAACTTTACTCTTTCTTTGTCTTTTTAATTTCAGTACTTCAACTAATCAATTAAATTTTTTATTTATATGATGGGCCTGTATTTAGAATGAATATTTATCATAAATTAAATGTATCTTATGATATCATACTTGATATTATAAAACATGCTTTAGTTGAGTTATTGATATTTAAAGTGTAAAATAATAATATAAAATTTTAATAAATATATTTTAAAATATAACTGAATGTACTATATAAAGCATAAGAGAGGAGATTTTCTATTTCCATTTCATTGCATCAACAAATGTCTCCCTTCCAAGTCTGTCCATAGTTCCAGGACTGCTGCTCCGTGCTGTTGTTGATGCTTTGACTAATAATGGCAGCACCTATAAGCTCCAAGATTTTACCAAGTTTTACAAGCCAAAAGTGGTCATGGAAAACCTGATGCGGTTGAAATTTTGTGATTGGAAAGAGCTGCGACAAGATGTTGCAAATTTTTTACTTGATCACAATCAACTCACCGAATTATCTACTAAACTCTCATAATTTCCTGCTGGAGCCTGGAAAGCGAAGAATTTATCGAACAAGAAAAGCTTTATGCAAGCCGCAAGACACTGCCACTGTTAGGCGGTGGGTGCATCAACCTTTTCACAATTGCAGTCATGATTATATGGAACCTGAAGACAAATAGCAGACATAGAAATGGACCTGGTTCTTCTAGTATGAATTCAAACAAAGAAGGCTGAATATTTTAAAACTTCCTTAACAATAACACCATAATATTTGTACATCAACCCAGAATTTCTTTTCCAATAATGATCGGAAGTACTTTAATTTTGCGTGATTTTAATTGTTAATAATTATTTTTAACGAGTATAGACACAGATGTAGCTAGAAGTGTTTCTCTTCGACGTTTTTTCTTTTTGAAAATATTACATCAAGAAATTTTCCTTTCATATGCGGCCATAATACAAGCGGAATTCTGCAAACTAAATACATATATGTAGATGTAAACATAACATCACAGCTTTTTATCTTGACCATGAATGGTTGAAACGATATTGGTAACTGAACTTTCCAAATTGGTCTTGACTTGCCATTGCTCCCCCATCAACTTATCCTTCTCATGACTTCTCAGATCCCCTTCTTCACCTTGATCGGCTAGAAGATACTGCGGAGTCTTCTCAACATCTCTACGCTCCCTCTCTTCGAAGTTGATGCCACACTCCACACAGTCCACACCTGCCATTGCTAGAGCTTCAATTGATGGCATGGCTTCAGTCAAGTGTTAAGAGTGTTTTTGTGTGCTTCTTTGCATCATGACATACGAGGTATTTATAAGGGGAACCTAAACTAGCTAGCCTTGTATCTCTGTGGATAAGGTTACAGGTGAGAGCATATGATCCACGACCAAGTAGAAGTGGCCATTTCTTTAGTGATGGCATGGCTGACGTTCTTAATAAAGTTAAATGGTTTCATGATGTCGGTAATCTCAATCACACATTACTTCCTCAATGGACTCATTTCTGAACTTCCTCTTTTCGTGAAGGCTGTTGAGCGCTTTAATTAACTGATTTATTTTTTTTAGATTTAATGAGAATTTTCACATTATAGGAAGCCATTGTTAAATTTATTGTTTAATGGGTAATTAATTGGTAGCGCGTTTCAGCAACCTTTCAGTATCTTTTAAAAGTATATTTAAAAAAAAACTATCAAATCAATGTTTTTTTAATATTTTTCTAATGTTAATGCTGTAATATTAAAAATATTCAAATCAACCTCCCATGTTCCTGAATTCCATACTTCTATTTTTTATTTATTTATTTTTTTGTGTGATTGCGTTTTGTAAGGCTGTATGAAACTAGATGTCAATTTATTAACTGTGCACGTATATTTATAGCGCATGTCTGCGTTCGAACCTTACTACCAAGAGCTCAGCGGGATTAGAGTGTTCTAGCCCTCAAAGCCACGAGGTAAATGACTCAAACTAATCCGAATGGTTGTAATTATATGCATTAATACTATTTTCTTTGAAATAAACACAATAAAAAATATATTCATATCTGCCTCTAAATCTAGGATTAGAATCATAAATATAATATGTTATCTCAATTTTTTTAAGAAAAAAATATACTTAAAAATAAAAATCTATCTAATATTAGACTTAAAGTAAATGGATCAAGAAGGTGTTTGATGGTGTTGTTTTTTAAAATATTTTTTATTTGAAAATATATTAAAATAATATTTTTTAAAATTATTTTGATATTAATACATCAAAATTATTTAAAAATAAAAAGAAAAAATTGAAACTATGCTTGAATAGACCAAACCTAACTCAAAAGGTATTTTTTAACTATGATGGAAACAATCACTATTATTCTATTATGAATTTCTTTTTCATTTGTTTATTCATAAATAATTTGGTAAAATTTGTTCAATATATTCAGTATCCCACTTCTTTTCCTTTTAATCCCGTGACTACTAGGGATTCAATTAATGCATTTGTTCCGGGTTGTTGTGACCAGGAGAGGGAGGGGAATCAATGGTAGCTTTTCAATTCAGAATTATTTTTTATTAATATTTTTACTTTTTAATTTTTAAAATTTATTAAAAAAATAAATGAAGAGTTATTACTAGAATTTTTTATATTTTTATATATTCTTCCTCATTTTATTTTTTAGTGTTTTATTTTTATTTTATGTTTTAATTTTTTTTCAAATCTAGCATTTAGGTTTATATTATTGAAATATATTTAAGTTTTATATTTTTTAGTTTAAAAATCTTAGTTTAGAAGTGCATGATGTTGTTGGAATTTTGAAAGACATATTATATATATTCTAGTTATACAAGTAATGAATAATAAAACTTAAAAAAAAATATTCTTGATAACAACAATAGAATATTTATTACTTTAAAGTATTTAAATAAGTAAATATTTTTTAAAAATTTAAAGATAATTAATTTAAATTTAAATAAGTAAATATTTTAAAAAAATTAAATATAATTAATTTAAACCTTTTCTTCTTCAATTTATAGGTTTAAATATATATATAAATTCTAATTTTTTCTATTATATCTTTTATTTAGCATGTTTTTATAACTATAAATTACTGGTTCGTACTAACTATTTTTGAATTATAATGATAAACAAAGTGTAAGTGCATCTAATATATGAACAAACTTTGAATTAACTACACCGGCACCGGGTAGTAAGGAAGCCATGAAGAACTTCAGATGGAGAGGTTCAATTTGCAAGAAATAGAAGAAAGACAACAGCTAGTTACAATTACAAATATGAAATCATGTCGACAGCAGTCGTGATTGGGGCATGTTTCTCTTCATCCCTGCAATCGTCAACAGCTTTATAATGGCTTTCACTATCAATAGTATGGAACTCATTCGGTTCTCTCTTAACTAGTTTTTCCTCTGTTTTGGGATGTCAATGCAAGGTTCTTTGATCACCATCATTATCATCACCACCATCGCAACATCTTCTAAAGGATGACATGGAAAACTAGTGTAGGTGACAGGAAAGCCACACTTAAGATCCGTAACTTCTTCCACTAGTAGGTGAGGCGGAGGCAGCACAGAGTCATCATGCTCCCATTCTTCAACATAAATGCCCCGTTCAAGATTATCAGTGTCTTACATTGCCAGAGCTTTGACAGCCTCTTATCCACAGTTTATCTACTTAGAGAATGTTGAAGTTAGCTGAGCCCAGAATTTGGCACCGTCGAAACAATAACAGGCTTCGTTTTTATACAAGCATTGGTCCTAAGAGGCCGTCTACTTTTCTAAGAGCACGTAATTGAAACTTCCAATTAGTTCTAATTAAGTTTATCATTATATCCGTGATGTCTTTCTATATATACTTTGCCTCGATCGGTCCTTTTAGAACGTGCAATTAATGTACCGGTGTCGATAACAAAAGCTGTGGGTGGAGGATGATTCCTAGAAATAACTGTAGAACAAAAATATGAATCTGTCAGGAGTTGCAGACATAGCCATTCATTCAACGTTGCCGGGCAGAACCTTAATTCACACGGGCAGAAATTATAGGACTACTTATGTTCTGAACTTTCTGATCACAAGAATATGATGTTTCTAAGAGCATCGAGTTGCAGTCCTCTCCGTTGATAAGTCCTTCATTTCTTCATGATGATGTGCATTGATGAAGTAAGGTTTTATGCAAGCACTAACAAAAGTATCTTCTGTGAGCTGTGAACATGTGATATTCATTGAATCTTTTTTTTTTTTTGGTTAAAGAACCATGTGAGTTGTGAACATGTGATATTCATTGAATTTTTTTTTTATTGTTAAATAACTATTTTATTTTAAAAATTTAAATTGTTAGATAAGATTTTAGAATATAATTTATATTATTTTTTAATATATTTTTTAAGATAAAAATTTTTTAAGTTTAAAACTTGCACAGATTTATATTACCTTACACTTAATTTTTTTCAAATAAATAAAATGGTAAGATTTGAACTTATCACTATTTAATCATCAAGGTTCTAATACCATATTAAAAAATTATCTCACTTTAAACTATCTTAAAATTTAAATTATTAAATAAAATTTTAAAATATAATTTATAATATTCTTTTAAGATGTTATTTACATACAGTTGGTTACAATTGCGCTTTATTAGTCGACAACACTTTCATAAGTGTTTTCTGTTTTCTATTTAAGTATATCTACACAAGGAAAAGAAGCAAAAATTACTAGACTTTTTTTGTAATTAAGAAAGAAAACATGAGTGGGACCTGCAATCCGTTAAGAGTCTACTCGTTTTTTGTTTGAATCATTCTATAGGCAACGGGACGCATACCGGTCAAAACATTGAATCCCTCACTGAAGACTCTTCTTTACAAAAGAAGAAATTAAAAAACTGCCTTAAATTATCGAAAAAGCAGATGCAGTGATTATGAGTATCAAAGTATTATTATCTGTCAACTTCAGTTTGGCAGGCCATCTCCCGGAACTCAGTTTTGATGGTCCAACTTCACCCAATTGAAGGGTTAAAAGTGCTGAATATTTAGAGAGCTTGGAATTTAAGACTTTTATCAGCCTTAATCCCCTAGGAAAGGTTTATGCACATATATTTTCGTAACTGTATTTAGAATTCAGGGCATAGGTTTCATGTTTGTTAAAAGACGTACGTAAGAAAATCTAACGAGGTTTAGAGTGTGAAGTTCACGAGGATATTAGCCGCATTCTTGATAAATACAAGAAATGTGTTTCTAAAAGTCTGCTACGAAGTAATTTTCCTGTTCAATTGTGACGGGATCTTGCCAATACAGGCAGAAGTTAGGACTGGTAGGATGCACTGCTTGCAATTATGAAAATCTCCACACTAATCTAATCAACATCTTGTCAGTGAATATATCATATAACGAATCGGATAGTTATATACTGTGTTGATTTTATTTATATAAAATATATTTATTATTAATAAAGACTTTTATTTTTAATAGTTATTTATGTTTGATTACTAATTAAATCTACCCGTACTCTATATGTAATCTACAACGCTGACAGGCAGCTGCTCCACGATGATGAAGCAAGGTTCTATCTCCTGGTCGATAGAATTCAAGTCACGATCCCATAGTTTTTCCCATCTATGGCTCGTGTTGTTCATCATAACCATGTCCAAGAAAGACAATAAATTCTCAAATTTATTTGCTGGTTCAGCAGGATATCCATTTGGACGTTGATCTTGAATTTGTCTGCTAGTTACACTATTTAAGTTTTTTCCCCGTCCATCAACCTGCAATTTAACCATGAGCCAGAGTTTATATGATAATCTATGAGCATAAAGACATGCTGCAAGCATGATGGCTATCGCCAATGCTTCTGTCGTGGAGCTGTGTTCTTAATATCTTGATAATTATTGTGATGATTAGAAACCTTCATACTCCTTTGCATAACCTATATAATTATGAATGAAGCATATTATGCAGAATAGTGACTGATATTTTAAGAACTCTTAAAACCCGATTAGCTTCCATAATTTTGCATGACTGCAAGTGATCGTTCAATGATTTGGAAGTAATATTTTATGCATCTGAAGTCGGTTTTAATTTATCTGAAACTTTAACATATCTATATTTTCAGCTTTCCTAGTTTCAACAAAATCCAGTGAAGAAAATAAATAAATTCAAATATTAATTCGCTATTTCTTATTTCTAATGGTTACAAGTTCGAGTATTTTTATGGCTACTAATATGATCGTAAAATTAATTAAGATACATGTAAACTAACCAAATACCATATTAATTTTAAAAAAATATACATGAATACATTAAAAGCAAAATATATAGCAGAACTTAACTTCTCCATACAGGGTTTGTAAATATCTGGCTAATAGGAAGCTGTGGCACCTCCAGATTAGAAATGTAAAATCATGTGGAGATCATCAATCTTGAGTAAAGCATGTACATCTCTATCTTCTATCCATTCCTGCAATCATCAGCAGCCTTATAATGGCCCTCACCATCAGTATTATAGGACTCAACCGTTTTGGCTTCCTCTTAACCAGTTTTCCCCCTGATCTTGGATGAGAATGCTTGGTGATTTGATCACCATCACTATCATCATCGCCATCGCAACGATCTTCTAGAGGGTGACATGGAAAACTAATGTAGGTGACAGGAAAACCACACTTATGATCCCGAACTTCTTCCACCTGTAAGTGAGGTGGACGCAGCTCCAAGTCTTCATCCCCCCATTCTTCAACATCCGTACCCCATTCAAGGTAATCAGGTACCATTGCTAAGGCTTGAACTAGTGAAGGTGACATGAATCATGCACAATAATATCTAGACTTGTTATATATTCTTCTATTCAGATGTCTAGAGTCTGAAAAGAACGTACAAAATGATTAACTGGAACAAAATATATTTATAGCAAAACCTGCTGCGTGACAATTTTGATCGATGCCAAAAGAGGAAGACTACTTTTTCCCTTCAAAATCACGGGCTGGCATTCAAAAAGCATCAGAAGGTTGTGTTCAACTTGGAATGGAGATAGAGAGGGCTATATATGTAAGATTAAAAGGCAATGCTCTCGTGACCATTTTATTGACTGACTTTCTTCTTCTCCATACAATTCTCCAATAGAAGTGGATAGTGGTTCTTATCAACCTATCTAGCCATTGTTGATTAATCGACAGGATAAATCTTTCTTCTCTTGGCAAATTGCAGTACAACAAGCGAACTCGATTAACATGTGACTCATGGTCAGGGTGTGAACAGAACAAGTTCGTTGTTTTTGAATGAAAGTTATAGAGATAGAGTGACAACAAATCTTGGAAAAGTCCTGGGATAATTTCCTTACTCGGGGGATTAAGTTTATTTGGTAGGGTCATTTTTAAAAATATTTTTTGTTTAAAAATATATTGAAATAATAGTTTTTTTATTTTTTAAAATTTATTTTTGATATTAACACATTTAAAACAACTTGAAAACACCAAGAAAAATTAATTTGACGCAAAGAAAAAATTAAAAAATGTAGTTTTTTTTAAAAAAAAATTAAATAAAAAAACAAATGAATTCTAAAATTAAAATAAAAGGAGTTTGGGAGCTGTGTTTTTAAGTTTTGATTGCCTGAGGAAGGAAATAAAAGGAAGAAAAGAAAACATTGCTGTAAGAAAGTGGCTATAAACAAATAACAAAATGGGAGAGATCGTAACCAAAATTAAAAAATAAATAAAAACCAGAAAAAAAAAAACCATGCCATAAGTCCATGATTTGAGTTCAATAATTGACATCTTGACGGTGTTTGTTCTTTGTTTTTCTCGTCCAGAGATGTTGGGATAGGTTGTTTAGGGGTTAAAATGTTCAGAGTTTATACTTGTGTATTAAAATATAGTGATTCGGATGTAGTGTTTTTATTTATTTATTATTAATTAACTTTGGGATGGCAATTTAATTCTAATATTATAGATACTAACTTGAATTAACGTCAATGAGTGGGTTTTTTCTTTGTATAATTAATTTATTTGGTAGTAAATATTGTCGAACTCAATTCTTGACTGATATCTAACCTAATATACACATACACGTAAAACATTTATATTTATTGAGTACAATATATTGACATAAGTATAACACTTATAATTTTATTATTTAATAATATTTATATATAAAAATATTAATAGCACTCAATACACAATTATCTAAACTTTTTATCTATTAAATAATAAATAATATTTAAATAGAGTAAAAAATTTACTTTGCGTTTTTTTACACATCATGCACTTATGACAAGTGTCATGTTGATGTGGATTTTTTTATGCATCATATTGATGCATGGCAATTTATTATAATATTTTATAGCCATGCTTTTTAAATAAATAAATAAATAAAAAGGTAGAACAAAAGAGAAAAACAATTGTTAATAGATTTAGTTTATTATTCACTATTACAATATAATTACAAGTTTACCTTCCTTTTGCAGCCCTTGTTCCATCCGAGCTAAGAACACTGGAGGCTTACTGTTGATACTCTCCGCGGAGCCTTCAAGTCGTCGGTTTTTTTAAAACTGGGAAGTTCCGGCGTCGTGTGGGAATCAAATAACCGGAAAGCCTTCACTGTTGTGGTAGGCATGGAGCCCCGCAACCCTCACTCCATCATGTAAATCTAAGGTCATTTTGAGCATGCTGAGAAGTTGGGCTTGATTTTCTTTTCCTGATCTTATTTTTTTCTCAAGTTTCTTCATGGGAGGTTCCTTTCTTGATGAGGCCAGACCCTCTGTTCTCCATGAATGCTTTTATTTCGTATACCCGTTCGAACCAGAAACCAGACATCCCCACTGTAACATGGTGATCCACAGGTTTCCTTTTTGGTGCGTGTCAGTGTGTAAGTGTGTAAGGGCAACGGTTACGAGGGCTGCTTGGATTGCATTACCGTCAGTTTAAAATATTTTTTATTTAAAAATATATTAAAATAATATTTTTATATTTAAAAAATTATTTTTAAAATTAACATGTCAAAATAATTTATATAAAAAAAAAAGCATAATATCAACCAAGTTTCCAAACTTTTAAGATGTTCGAAAGAGATAGAAGATGGGTTTGGGCGAGTGGTCATGTTTATGAGAGGCTTTAAATTGGAGAGTAGCATTTTGTGCAGGCTGGCGTGAGTGAATTTTAGAATAGGCGTTGGGTTATTTTGATTGCTTTTCACTATGTCCTTGTGTGAGTTCTGGAGCCCATGTTACTCTGCTGGCCTGACTTCGTGTAGGCCAGGGTTGCATGTGGGCTGTGTTTTGTTTTTTGGGCCTGTGTTTGCTGATTTCATGGGCTTCATATATGTTTTTAGCTTTGTACCAAAAAGCATTGTTTTAACATTCTTATGTACCAAAAAAAAAGTAAATTATTCTTTGCATATCTAAGCATTTTTTTTGGCATCTTTACATTTTTTTTTTTTTTAAAGAACTCATAGCGAGCCATCACTTTAATGCAACACTTACTAAATACAATGCAATGAAATTGTGAAGTAGACACACATAAACGTACCTTTTTTTAAAACAAGTTAAATGACAGGTTAAAATTCGGTTGTCTTGGAAATAATTTTAAGATTAAATATTTTTTTTAAATTAATTCGAATTAATTTCTCAAATCCAAGATCTGGTTTATGGACCTTAATGACTTTAATAGTTTTTTTTCATAATTACTTTTTATTTTGATACAAAAATTTATTTTTATAGAAAAAAATCTGAATAAAAAAATACCATGATGGGTTTCATAGAAAGAACATTTTTTTAATCTATAAAAAATTATTTTTATGATATTAAAATATATCTGTTCCAAGTAAAATAATATCTAAATATATAATTAATTAGTTTTACAATCTAACAAAATAAGGTACCAAGCATTTTTATTAATAGTTTTTTTAAGAAATTACATATAAATTTTTATGTTAAAAAAAAAAGGGCCAAAGCTTGGGACTTTAAAAGTATGCCCAGGCATGCGGGCCTGTAAACTTAGGTTTGTATATTTGGATTTTTTTATTTAAAAAAAAATAAATATGTGATATGTTATTTTTTTAAAAGTATTTTTAAAAAATAAATACTACAATGTATCATTGTCTAATTTATATTTGACTCTACACTCCAAACTTCTTAGACAAAAAGTGCTCATCTTTCAATCCATGTTTTTACCAAAACAAATGTATAAGAAACACTTTAAAGATCTACACAGAGTCATTTATGATTTTAAATATGCAAAAAAACCTCTTTTGAAATGTAAAATCAATTTAAATTCAATTTATTTTTTTTAAGCTAGATCTCTATTTTTTCAGGCAATATAAAATCTAAAAAGATTTTAGAATATTTTTTATTAAAAAAATACATCAACATCAAAAATAATTTTTTTTATGAGAGTAATGGGTCCAGTCAATAACTATCTCTTTCCTTTGCTAATTTATGATGATTCTCTCTCTTTCTCTTTTCCTTCAAACTCGAAACAGAAATGTAAACAAAATTAACTCTTGAACTAAGACATTTATTCTTTAAATTAAATTAAAAGCATTAAAAAGAAACCGACAAAATCCCAAGGCAAATTTAACCAAAAATCAGGTTCAATTTTATTTTATTTTTATTGCAAGGTTGTTATTTTTTTCACTTCTTCACTTCACTTCTGTCTCTTAAATTTTAATTTCTTTGAAGAAAAAAATTAAATAAATTTCAACTAAATCAATTAACAACTCAAAATCAAAGATTTTTTTTAAGATATTGATAGCTTTATATAAATTAAATCAAAATAAATAATGAAATATAATTTTTAATAAACACGATGTCATAGAACTAAATTACAAAAAAAAAAAATTAAAGGATCGAGAAGAAAAGCAAATCCTCACTTGCTTGTAAGAAGTTGAGCAGTAAAAGCTAGAATGTTTTAGATTTCTTCTTAATCTCAAAGGGAGTTTGGCTTTACAGCAACTGCTGCTTTTTTTTCAAACTTGGTGATTTAATGTTTGGTTATAAGCTGTGGTTGTATTTTTGAGCGTGAAACCCATAAAAACTAAGGTGAAATCACAGGTTCAGTTGAAGCAATTTTTTCATGCTTCTCTTTTGCTATTGCTTTGCAAAATGGAGAGTAAACTCTAAACTGTTCACTCAATTAAGTGAACAGTGGAGTCATTTTTCATTGTCCTTGCAGGTTCGGTTCAGTTCAAAATTAAATATATTGAACCAGATTTGATCTAAAAAATTAATTTTTTTTCATTATATTTTATTTAAAAAATTAAAAAAAAATCGCTTGATGACAGAATATTTATAAAATTTGATTGCAATCTTAATTTTATTCTTACGAAGTCTGACATAGTTAAAAAAATTTAATTTTTATTTTTATTTTTAATTGTGTTTTATTAAAAAAATTAGAAAAAGACCACTTGATGACATAACATTTGTAAAATTTGATCGCAACTTCAATTTTGTTCGTGATGATATCTTATCTAATGTTGTTATGTACTTAAGAAATCATGAAAAATATAATCCTCGTTAAATATATTTTGTAAATTATAAAATAGTACATAATTTAATAGAACGATAAAAATATTTAATATCAATATTATTTATTTCATTATATAATAACAATAGTTAAATCTACAATATTTAAATTAAAAACCATTAATATTAATAAATATTTTTTTAATTATTTTATAACCTCAATTCAGAAAACATTTTTTTAATCAAATACATTAAACTATTTTTCGTTAAATCTCAATTTTAACCACAGTGTTAACCAAACATATATTTTTATAACTAACTATAACTAAAAATATTTTTTATAAAAATAATTTTTAAAAAAATTACAGTCATAACAGCTATCACAATATCAAAAAACATTCTTTTAATCAAATACATTAAACTATTTTTCGTTAAATCTCAATTTTAACCACAGTGTTAACCAAACATATATTTTTCTAACTATAACTAAAAATATTTTTTATAAAAATAATTTTTTTTAAATGACAGTTATAACAGCTATCACAATATCAAAAAACATTTTTTTAATCAAATACATTAAATTATTTTTTGTTAAATCTCAATTTTAACCACAGTGTTAACCAAACATATATTTTTCTAACTAACTCTAACTAAAAATATTTTTTATAAAAATAATTTTTTTTAAATTACAATTATAACAGCTATCACAATAACATCAAGAAGAACGTGTTTAAACCCTTGCATTTTTAACTTTTGATGCTTTAATTTAAAGGTAGCCTCTTTAACCCAATTTACCCGATCAACACTAGGAATTTGGGAGTTGGAAATTTGTGATCAAGCGCCATTAAGGGAACTGAGAACATTTTTTTTGCATCAGTAGAAAATTGGAGGAAAAATAATTTTTGCTGCTTGGAAATATATTAAAATAAAATGATTGAAAAATATTTAAAAAATAATTAAAAACAAAAAAATAAAAAAAGATCAATTTTCTTTGAAACACGAAAACAAATTCCTGAGGGGTGAATCACTGTGGAATTCATTTGCCCCTTTCTGGGATGCTAAAGCTGTCTGTGAAAGAGGAGATGCCTCATTCTTCAACAAGATTGTTCTCTTTCTAGAAAAGAGAGACAGGTGGATCTATATAGATAGATAGATAGATAGATAGGTAGGTAGGTAGATAGATAGATAGTAACTCCCTCCCTTTCTCTTATATATTAACTCTAGTCAACATAACCTTTTAATATTAGCTCCATTCCTACCTCTAGAAAGCTGTGATTTCTTTCAAGGGAGGTAGCATCCATCCCCCCACGTCCATAAGAAACAAACAGTAGACTATTTGCATTAATATCTCTTAAATCAACCGAATAACTTCCGAAACTGTGATTTCAATCAACAAGCTAGAACTTTGGTTTGATTTAACCTTCCAAAAGCTGAAATATTTTATTCTGATCTTCCCTCTGAGTTCATCAAAACTGGATGGCCACAGAATTTTAAAACAATTAACAGTGATCTATAAGCACTTTTTTTTTATCGAGTTGAGCCTACTGATGATACAAGCATACAGCACAAATTAACAATAACCACTGTGATCTAGAACTAAAACAATCAATGTAAGTGAAATAGAGTAAGAATTCACTGCTGGAAAATGTAACTGAATTAATTATACAACTGCTAATCACAGCCCAGATAAGTAAAAAAGAGGAAACTTTTATTGGAAATGATAAGCGATACAGAAAAATCATAGCTACTGCAAAAAATACAGTATGTTACCATGCTCTCAACTACAAGACTGATGATGTGCTTATTGTTACAAAGAATACAATACATATATATATACAGACGCAATGACCAAAAAAAAAAAAACAGAGAAAATATACCTGATCAATCAATGCCTGAGATCACAAAACTCCTCGATTCCACTAAAAGGAGACCCCAATACATCCTGCAAGCTATACCCTTCCATGGAAGAGAACCCATCAAGCAATCCCTCAAAAAACTCATTATCATTACAATCCCTACCCAAATTATCTCCCTTTCCAACCGATTCTTCTTCTTCATCCTCCTCTATATCCACCGCGCCACCAACTCCCACCTCCTTGGCCTTACTATCCCCCTCTTCACCAACAACAGCAGGCATGTGTCCTTCAAACAAAGCCATATGACCAAACAACTTATCCTTCCTCGAAAAACCAGTCCCACAAGAACACTTCCATCTCGACTCCCCGCAATGTTTCAAATGACTCTTCAGATCCGCAACAACCGAAAAACTCTTCTTGTTGCACCGATTACAAGAATACATCTTCGGACAATGACTCCTCTTAAAATGATTTCTTACACAAATCACCGACTTCAATGGCTTGAACTTACTATGTTTCTTGTTCCTATTACAGCCTTCAAAAGGGCAAGAAAACTTTGTCTTCCTCGCAAAGGAGGCTGATATCGTTTCATTACCCTTATCTGGCTTAGCTAGTGCCTCAAGGGTTTTGAACTGATTCCCATGCGCACGCATATGCATACGCAAATTCGCATCTCTTTTAAACCCTTTTCCGCAAATCTCACAAAAATGAACATGCTCGGCGAGCAATTCTACCGCATCCAGTTCTACGACTTCACTGTCCTCTTCTTTATTTTCTACTTTCAAAACTTGGGCCTTTTTTATTACAGTACTATCCACCGGCGGCTGAGGCGTCAGGGGTTGTGAGCTACTGCTGTTACAAGAGAGAAGAGCAGCAGCGTTGACAATGATTTCATGTATAGCTGAGGAGATCTCAGAAGAGACCATGTCCATCTGATCTTTTCCGATTAAAGTGTTGTTGTTGACTGATTCTGATAGGAATTGCTGAAGGGAATCCATTCTCGTACGGACAGTTGAGAGGTTCAGGAGTGGGACTCGAAGGTCTGTGTTTCTTATTGGGACGGAAAATCCCGTCGGGTTTCGGGTAGATTCGCCGGGATTTAACATGGATAAAGAGAGAGAGACAGAGATGGGGTGTTCTGCTTTGGCTTATCTGGGACAGTGAAGTTGGATCGGTTTTGATAAACTCCACTTCTTTTTTTCCTGCTTTTCTTTCGGCTAACGTCAATTTGCCCCCCGCAACTTTAGCTATTTTCTCAGTAAACCTCTTAAAATAAATTGTTTAAGAAATGACTCCTTTATGTTTCAGCCTGACCTCAATCACTCAAAATGGTGTTTTTTTTGGAAATTACCGCCTAAAATTCTTAGCCGTTTGGATTCAAGTCTTGGAGAAAGAATCAAAAATAATTTACTAATTTTTTAAAATAAATTATATACACACTGGTTTTATTATTAAAATCATCCAAGAAAAAAATTTAATATTAATTGCTTTAGATTATGATTTTAAAACATCTTTTATTATTAAAAAAAATATCAATAAAATTATTTTAAAAAATAAATTAGAACTTCTCATATGTTTTAGTCTCTAGTAGGGATAACATACATGAAAAGTTAATACAAGTTAATATTATTTTTTATAATTATTTTTTTAAAAAATATGATTTTATTATTTTTTTGTTTCAGTTCAATTAGATTATTATTATTTTATATTCTAAATTAGAGGTTTGATCGAGTGACTCAGATATTTTAAGATATTTTTATTTTTATTTTTTTTATTTTTTTTATTTTAATTCTTTTTAAAATTAAGTTTTATTTTTACTTTATTTTTTATTAGATTATCTCATTTATATTATTCTATATGCAAGTTTTGTTAACATTACACGAGTTTACTGATTCTTTATGTTTTAAACTCCTTTTTGCTCATTAGTTTGTTTTTATTTCATTGTTTTACATTTTTTATTTTTAGGAATTTATTTTTTTTCATTTTTTTATGATGCCAAGTTGTAGATTTTATGTTTTTTAAAATATACTAATAATGCTTAAGAATTGCTTGTTTACACTGCATAGCAATCTTCTTAATCCACGCCCAAGCACAGGTACTCCCACTCTAGTTCTATCCAAAACTTCGTACCATAAATTTAAATATCGAGTTATATTAGTGGCATGAAAAAACTCATGAAATTATTTAAATTTAGATTAACCCTTATGCTTTGTCTTTTTCTGAATTGACCGGAAGACTCGAAGCAAAGAGACACGCGAGAGGTCCACAAGTGACGTGCGAGGACTGATGATGAGCGTTTGAATAAGTTGTCCGTTTCCAAAGTCTGAGGCTGCGGACGAATTCATGAATGTGCATGATTGGTCTGTGGTCTCGGTGGGCCACGCGCCGTGTACTCGTATGTTTTGGAATAGAATTACTAAAATTAAAAAAAGAATTACTACGGCTATTTTTCCAATTTTCCGGTATAATTTGAAATATTCAATTAGTTTCGGCAAAACCGGTCGATCTGCCCCTTTCTATTTGGAAGAATATCCGATACAACCCTAAACTTTACAATCATTTGATGCACTCCACCTAAGCCATGCTCAGTCCCTTGATATTTTAAATAGTCCCTCTAAATTATTTTTATTTGATTGAGCCTCTTACTTTCAATTTGTAATGGATGAGATCCAACTTCTCTTGTCTAATTTATATTATTAATTATATGACTGTCATGTGTATGAATACGAGTGAATGCATATCTGGTAAATAAATGTATATAGAAACAATTTGATTTGTTAAATATTAAAATAAATAGATTGATTTAACTTGATATTAATATCTAGATTAAATGTAATTATATTTTCAACTTACAATGGATAAGATCCAAGTTGATGTGTCTTGATTTATATTAGTAATTATATGATTGTTTTGTGTATGTATATAAGTGGAAAAATCATTGATAAATAAATATATGGAGAGATGATTAGGTTTAGTAAATATCAAAATAAAAGGATTTATTTTATCAAATATCAGTAGAGATTAAATTTTACAAAAAAAAAAAATTGCCAGATCTTTAATTTCAAAACTGATTCAAATGAATTAAAAATAGTAGGATTAATTTGTAAATAAGTTTAGAAATGAGAAAGGATGGCCTTCTTTAATTTTAAATATTTTATTGGAATCCTTGGCAGGGGATGGTGGACCTCACTTTCAGTTTATTTAGCTTGTCATCTAAAGGCAAGTGGACCTCTCTTACTTGGATTTATTAATTAGTATTGACTAAGACAATAATTTAGGCTTTATTAGCATGCGCAGCCCCAGCCAAAGAAACGCGGTGACGGTGGATATGGACAAGATGATTCATGCTTGTTTTTATATTTTTAAAATTTTATTTTTTTATTTAAAATTAATATTTATTTTATATTTTAAGATTATTGTGATGTGTTGATGTTAAAAATAATTTTTATTTTAATATATTTTTAAATAAAAAAATATTTTAAAAAACAATGACGTGTTCCTTATCAAAAGGAGAATTTTGATTATTAAAAAATTAATTTGTAAATAGTTTTATAAGTGATTGGAGGTTATAATTATGTTTTCTTTATTTTTAAATTATTTTGAATTGTTAATATCAAAAATAATTTAAAAATAATAATAAAAATATTATTTTAATATATTTTTAAATAAAAATTATTTTAAAAAATAATTATTATTTCGTTCTCAAACACTTTTAAATTCAAGTTATAAAGATTGAACCTTGAGCAAACGCAAGTTAAGTTTATTTTTAAATTATTTAGTGAATTATTCTAATTAAATTTAAATAATTTAAGTAAATCATCTAGAATTTGAGCAAAATCTAAACAATATTTTTTTTTAATTTTTATTTAGAACTGATATGATTTTATTTTTTTTAAATGTTTAAAATAATTTAATTAAAATAAATATACATAGATCAATAGCGTACTCATAAGCTAGTCATTCCAACCCGCAACAAAAGTCATATTATCTTGAGAGCTTCTTTAGTTTTTAAAATTATATTACAATATTTGTTGGGGGATAGTGCACCTCACTTTCAATTTATGCTTATTATTTTGAGATAAGTGGACCTCAACTTCTTGGATTTTAATTGGATTAGCTAAAGACAATAATTTAGGCAATTTATTAGCATGAGCAGCCATAGCTAAAGAAACACGGTGACGGTGGACGTGATTTTTATTGCAGGCCAGCATCCGTAGTTATGATTAGTTTTTAACTAATTTTTTATGATAAAATATATATTAATAAATTTTTATTTTTTTTAAATTATTTTTAATATTAATATATTAAAATAATTTAAAAATATTAAGATATATTAATTTAAAGTAAATAAATAAAAAAAAATTTAAAATATTTTTAAAACACATAACAACAAACCAACCGTCAGTTTTTTCTACTACATGTTTACTAAAAATTTAATTTATTATTTAAAATTATTTTGTTAATATGGTTTTGCATTGTTTTTTTATATATTAATTTTAAAAAATAAAAATTATTTTAATATATTTTAAAATAAAAATTATTTTTTAAAAAATATCTGCCGCAACAGTAAACACTAGCGAATCTAGGGTTTTGAACATAAAAATTGCATGGAAGGTTCCTCCGTGCTGTCAATATGAATAAAATATTATTTGATCGATGCATTAGATGCAATGTTTACAATTATGGTGCTCCTTTATCAAAAACCGACCTGGTCAATTATCTGAAAACCCTTCATTCTTTAATTTATCGGAAACTTCATGCAAGCTCTCCCCTGATGAATTTTATATTCTCAATGGTACTTTATTTATTTTTTATTCAATAATAAAAATATTATTGATTTTTTGTGTAAGTCGACATGAAGTCTCTCTCTCGGAAATTCCAGGACGCATCCTCTACATCCACCTCGTGTATTTAAAAAATAAATAAATTATTTTGAGCACCGGTTCTGATATTTGAATCTTTAAAAACTAGGGAGGAATAGAATAACTTTTCTTAACCACCAGGTTAATACTTTGAATTATCTTTTATTTTATTTTAGCTAATCAAATTCCTACTACAATTGTTCCACTTCTAAATACACATGATGATTCTTCCTTGTAGTTGGTACTAGAAATGAACCTGCCCTGCGTCACAAGACTATATTGTTGCTATTATTGGTTTTGCTGATGTTTTTATATAAAAAATAATATTTAGATATTGTAAATATATTTGAAATAAATAAGAAAAATTTACAACTCGAATTATAAACTCAATTGGGCAAAATAAAATGGTTTTATTTTAATTAGTTGATTAAAAATAAACAACAAGAAGTAATGAACCAAATTTAAAAAAAAAATTACCATGATGACTTGACAAAAAATCCTTTTTTAAGAAAATAAAAAAACAATGCAGCTTAATTTTCAACAAATTAAAAATAGAAAGATATAATTAGATTAAAAAAGATTAAAAAAATTCTAATTCGAGTTAACTTGAGTTAGCATGACAAACTATAACATGACCAATAAGGATTGAGCCTGCTTGCATCAACATGCCAAACTCACATTCTAAGTCATATGATTGAGATCATTTGATAAAAATAAAAACAAAAAATATTACAAACTTCATTTTGTTTTTATTTTAAAAACAATGTAAATGATGAAAGCTGAAAATGAAATAAGTAAAATACAAGAGACAATGTCAATCAGTGTTAACTTTTCAAACTCATGTCCCAAGTTATTACACTAGAAACATCTTATTTGAAAAAAACTATAAAACTTATTTTTTAACTAATCAAATATTGAAAGATAAAATTAAAAAAATAATTTAATTATACAAAAAAATCTAGAACAAAAAAATAATAATCAAAATTGATATTGCATATTTGATGCATCGCGACAAGGCATCCACTCTTGTGATGTTTGGAAAATCAGGAAATGAGGTAGATAAGGAATTCTTGTCTTTTATTAGTGGAAAGATGAAATGACACCTAATTTTTTGTTCTTAAAAACCCTAATTAGTCTTAGAGATCGAACAAGTGGACTAGTTGCGTAAAAAGAAGGTATTAACACTTCAAATCTGCCCTGTCTAAGATAAGTTCTATTATTTAATTGTCTAATATATGCTAAGATGTTATTATATTTTTAATTATTGTTCTGCCTAAGGTTTAAGAAAAATCCTCTTCAATAAAGAGATTCTTATCTTATTGAGTAAAAACGTAATTGTTATAATGTCAAAATATATCTTACATTTAAGTTCATAATTCTAGATATTAAAAAAAAAACAAAATAATTTTTAATTTTTTTTTAAAATATTGATCTAGTTCTCATGTCTTTAATAAATTGGATATTAAAGTCCAAAATGCATGTTAATACATATTCTTTTGAATTTTGTTTTGTATGAATATGTGATATGGAATTTTTTTATATATTTTTAAGAGAATTGGTAGTATGCACGAAAACAAGAATTTTTTTATTTATTTTTCTATATATATTTTTTGCAACATTTTAGAGAAAACCAAGTATTTTAATATTATATTCATATCTTTATAGTATAAAAATACAAACCAATATTAAGCAAAAAAAAGGTTGAAAGATACATAAGAAAATGACAAAAAAAATTTGAAGGATTTTAATTTTTTGTGATTTTTATTTAATATATAATATTATTATATTATAGATATAGAATGAGATGGGTTGGCCCAAATATATGGGTTGAGATCATCCTAAATAGGCCAAAATCAGGCTAAAAGAAATTGGGTCGAGGTCCACCCAATACAAGGGTTGACCTCAAGTAGGCCTAAAGGTGTTGGGCTAACAGGAGCCCTGAAGAGATGTGTGGGCAGATGTCGGTTCAAATATATTTTTTTTGGATTGGATCGGACCTCGGCCTAACTATTTTTATCTGTCCTAGCTCTACTTTGACCCAATGAACAATAAATAACTCTCTACTATTCACTTGTAAGACATTAGAGGCAGTAAAGAAGAAGAAATAAAGTTGATCTGGCGTTGAGGGTCACATCGTTGTTGTCATTGATAGCGACTCACAATGGTGCTATGATGTCATAAGCGGTGGTTATTGTCATTTATTTCTTCTTCCTCGTGCGGAAGCACCAGTCTCACTTTTTCCTTCTCTTTGTTTGTTTTTCCTCCCCTCTTGTTTCTTTCTTTTCAATTTCTTCCTTTTTTTTTTTACTTTATGTTTTACATTATTTTTTTTAATTTTCTTACTCCTCATAGTTATCTCTCTTTTTGTTTTTTTTCTCGTCTCTCATTTTTTGTTATTTCTCTCTATTTTTCTCCATCTCCCTTATTCTCTCTCTTTCTGGTTGTGTCCTTCGTTTTTTGTTCATTTTTTCTCGTTCCTCTCTCTTTTTGTTCTTTTTTTTTGTTCGTTCCCTCATCTTTGTAATCTCCCTTGTCTTTTTTCATCCTCTAGTATTTATAAAGGGTAGTAGAGAGGGCTACCCTACCCTTATCATAATGCAGGGTAAGATGGCTACCTTGCCCTTATCATGGCACGGGATAAGGTGGTTGGGATGGTCTCTGTGTAGTTGCTCTAGAATCACTCGCAGGGCATGACTCCTTTCTATTTTCTTCATCGTAATAACAGGCATATGAGGGTATGAATTGTGTTAGGTTTTTAGGTAAGGAGAGAAAAGATTGTAAAAGGTGATGTAAAGGAAGAGAAGAAAAAACTTATTTCCTTATCTTTGTCTTTGGGTGATCCTAGGAAAAAGATTATAAATAGTGCCATCAAAACGATATCGTTTGCATCTTTTATATATATATATATAATGCATGAAATGATGTTGCTTTAAACAAAAAAATGTTATTTTATTTAAATGAAAGTGATGCTAAAAAAGTGTCAAATTCAAAATCAGTCCTTAATTTTTTATTTGTTCAATCAAGTTCTCAATTGCAATTTAGATTTTAAGAATCAATTTAATTACATGCCTATCAAATTCAAATGCCAGTCTTGAAGTTAGCTTCCTTTTTCACTTTGGTCATTAATTTTGAATTTATGCATTTTGACTTTTAATTGATTAATAAACTTTTAACTTCTTCAATTTAGCCCGTAATTCAATCAATTTCAGTTCTTCTATTTACGCATCTTTTCTAATTTGGTCATTGGCTTTAAATTTTTTCAATTAAGTTTCTAATTGACCATCAAACTTTAATATTGATGCAATTAAGCCCTCAATTTGACCCAATCAACTCTTAAAAATTATAATTTAACCCCTCAACTTTAATTTCTTCCAATGAAAGCCTAAATTGACACAAAACTTATTATTTCTTGTAATCAAATCTTCCATAAATTCAATTAAACCTTTAGTAAAATTTAATTAAGTCCATAAATATCTAATTTTAGACTTTTCTTTATCAAATTAAATTTCTTTATCAACATGGCTTTTATTAATAACAACTATATTGTCAAATTTCAATCTTTGTATTTATGAACCTTCTCATCCAATTTTTAACAATTTTTTAGCACCCTGACATCCTTTTCTCATTGCTATTATTTTTTTGGTTTTTTTTCGAATATATTTTTTTAGCTTTTTTGTATTCTCTCTTCCTTTTTTTTGTGAGGATTAAAAAATAGGTAACAAAAATTGAAATAAAAATAAATAAATTTGAGAACAATAATAATTTTTTTAATTGAAGGGTGAAATTGTAAAGAAAAATAAATTTACATATCACAAATTGAGATTGAATGATGAATTTGAAAATAAATCAATATTTTACAAAATATCCAATAACAAATATTATAAATTAAAAGAATACAAATGAAATTTAAAATCTTCATAAATAGAAGGATAATTCTGAAATTTTATGTGACCATCTTGAATTTTACAAGGAGGAAAGAAAAAAAAAGGAAAGCATTACTAATAATAAACCGCCCTACTAATGTCATCATGCACCTCCCCAATAAGAAGACAACATCATAATGATTCCAATTACACAATGATAGAGTATTTTTGGTGGTCAAGAGGCATTACACAAATCGATGGAGAAGCACAAACGTTTCCTACACATTGGTGTGTGGATTCCACATGCCAACCACTTTTAGCTTTTTAATTATATTATGTATTTATTAAAATATTAAATGTCTCTTCATCCAACCTTATAACAAGAACAAAATCATAATGGAAATACAAAAAACCCTTGGATGCCAATTTTAAATTGTGTTTTCAAGACTAATTTAGTCATTTCACTGTGTATTTAAAATGTGAAAAGAATTATTTATTCTTGATTAATCTGATGATGAATAATAAGCCTTATGAAAGACCTCATTACTCCTAATAGCCAATTCAATGATTTTTTATGGGAATACCAAAACTATCATTACACTGTTCTAATGATTAATGCTTTTAAGTCTATAGGTTTTTTAATTAATAGGTTATATGTGTATGTGTGGTACATACATATATAATATTACACATGTGTAAGAGTATAATTTGAAATTTCAAGTTCTCATTGTAAGTTAAAATTGGAAAAGATTAAAGTAAGAATACGATATTTACAGGGTTCAAATGCTTAGTTATTACAAAAAACTAAATCATTTATCCCTTAATTTTCTTGGATATAATAAAAAGAGTAACTAGATAGGTAATACACGCATCTTTAGGGCTGGGCTGGGTGTTTAATAGCGAAAAAATATGATATTTTAGGCAATGCTAATGTGTTTTAAAGAAATGAAAAAAACTTGCAACTCAAGTAATAAGCCTTATTGGATACAATAAATTGGTTTTATTTAATTATATGATAGAAAAAACAACCATAATAAATTGACTGAATCTTAAAAGAAAAGGTGATAATAATGACTAGAAAATAAGTATATCAATCAAAAAAATAATTACAAAGATTAATTCTAAGAGAACATGATGAAATTGAAGGTAAAAAAAAAAATTATCCTAAGTAAGCCCAAGCTAGCATGATAAACTTATAACCCAGATTATAAGGTCGAGCCAGCCTCATAAAAAACATATCAAAAAGAATATAGTAATGGTTAATTCCCAATAATTCATATGTATAAGGATGAAGTAAAAAAATATCATTCAACATAAAAAAGCTTAAAAAATAAAACAATTGTATAAGGATGAAGTAAAAAAATATCATTCAACATAAAAAAGCTTAAAAAATAAAATAATTGTTAATTCGGGTAAGGTCGCTAACCTTTACATGTTGGATAATGAAAATGAGATAATCTAAAGTTCAAAATATTTTCACAAGTGGAGATGCAAATTTTATAGATTTTTTGATCTCAAGTAATGTTTGTTTGAGATATTTTTTGAATTGCTCGAGTTACATTTCTTTTTTAATAAATTGTTAGAGGTGACCTTTAGAAATCAATCTATCTTCTTTTTTGAGGGCATGTCATTGCTTAGTATCATGATTATGATTATGGTGAAAAAAAATAAAATTATTGGAGTTTTTTATGTAAACATAACTCTTCATTGGATGCGAATATTGCATGAAGTCTTTTTAGATGTTGCTAGAAGTTTAGAGAAATTTAGGTGGTACAAATGGATCCTCTGGTGTTTCTTTTGGATGCCTTGGGCCTGCTAAGAGATTAATAATATCTAATAGATTTTATTTTTTATTACTAGGAAAAAATATGTTTTTATGTGGTCATGCTCATCTTTTTTATTCAAATGTGATTTTTCATCATTTATTTTGTACGGGGAGAGTATTGTCAAAGAGAATATACAAATCCTTTTAATAAAGAGCAGTTATAAACCTCACTCATAAGAGTTTTAGTAATGATGAGTTTAAGTGGATTCTCCAAGTTTATACATAATGAAATAAATTTCAAAATATATAAACCAATAAATTAAAAAAAAGTTCTAATTGTAATCAAATTTTAAAATAAAAGGCTAATATTTTTTTTAAAAAGCAAAAGACATATAAGCTTGCAAAGATTTAATCCTAAGGTCTTCTTCTAATTTATATATTTTTATTTTTTATTCTAAAAGTTATTTTTTATAAAAACACCATGATTTTTATTTTTTATTCTAAAAGTTATTTTTTATAAAAACACCATGAAAATATAGTATATTTATATTAAATATAAAAAACTATAAATAAAATCTCTTCAAAACATATAAGAAAAGAGTGAGTCCATTTTAAAAAGGCCATGCGTCTGCACCTACAATTAATTTTTTTCTTGTCACATGTCATTCACCTCTTTTTTTTAAAAAAAAATAAAGGCAGAGCATGCATCATTTACATGCCTCATTTTTATTTATTTTTAATCACCGGAGAGGAGACTAATGAATTCATTTTTCATCTAATTTTAATCTAAAAATATTTAATAAACATTCTTATAATGTCAATAAAACATTATATAAATTTAAAACACCTTTAAATTTGTCAAAAACACAAACTTAAGTCATGAAAAAATATATTTTCACACTTACAATCAACTTAATGGAACTCTTTTTGTTGAATAAGACATATTAACATCAAGAAAGATTATTTTTTATGACTAAAATGTAGCCAGCTGATGATTTTCGCTTTCCTTACCATAGTACATCAACTTCCTATCTCCCTTACCGAAACATAGTAGCAAAAAAAATTGATGAAAATTAAGTCTTGTACTGAAATGATAAATTGAGAAACTATAAGGATTGAAAATGATATTTGCCAAAGCCCAAGGCAAAAAATAGCAAAATGGCATTGGACAAACAATGCATTTTTTTTGACAAATAATGTATATATATATATTTTTTAAAAAATTAGGGTTTTCCTCATTTTTTGCCGATTCTCCATTGTGGTCATTTTTGTTTTTTTTTTCCTTTGTAGGTCCTAAACTTGATACAAAATCAATGATAATAATTTTTTTTGACAGCGCAATAACTATTTAAAAAATAAATCATAACAATTTCTCATACTTAAACAAACAATGAGCTATCAAAGTATAAAGTAAATAAAAAAATAAAAAAATTGAGGCATTGAAATAAATAATGTAAAAAGAAAAGAAAAAAAATGGTGTCCACGATGTGTTTTTAGAGAGACCACAATTAAAATGACACGAGGCTTAGTTTTTTCTTTTAAAAAAATTAATAATAATTTAACTTGGTTTAATTTAATAATTTTAATTTAATTGATAAAAAGCTAACAGTACTATATTGTATCATTAAGCGTGCATTAATTAATACGGTACATGTTATTTATATAAAAGTGTTTTTAAATTAATAATATATTAAAATAATATTTTTTTTTAGATTTTAAACATAAATATATCTAAACCTTAAAAAAACATTCGAGACAAAAAAATATATTTTAAAACGAACTTCTACCATGGTTTAGTTGTTAAACCTAGCACCACTACTTGAAAGGAAAGGAAAGAAAGAAACTAGAAGACCGTAAAACCCTAGTAGCTTCCCAACCCAAACCCCCTCTCCATCGTCACAAATAATCAGCACATATTGGAAAAACATCCTGAAAAAAGGAAATGGTTCGCAGCATAAAAAATCCAAAGAAGGCAAAGAGAAAGAGCAAGGTTTCCATCATTTATTTTTTGCAGCCAATTCATTCATTCTTTGAACTGGGGTTCCTTTTATTTTTCTCATGCTCAACAAAATTCTCTTGTCTTTTCCTGTTTTGCTAATATATTTTACTTAAATTACTCACAGAAAGGAGATGGGTCATCTTCTTCATCATCAATACCATCCATGCCAACAAAGGTTTGGCAACCCGGAGTTGACAACCTTGAAGAAGGTGAAGAACTTGAGTGTGACCCCACCGCTTACAATTCTCTTCACGCCTTTCACATTGGCTGGCCTTGCTTAAGGTTAATCCAAATCTTTCTTTAGTTGTTGAAAGTAGGCTTGATTGTAACGAGTTGTATATGTAATTAAAGTTGGAAAAGAAAATGCTTGAACTTGAAGAGTGGGTAGTACTGGGCTAATAAGAAAAGATAGAAAATTTTTAGAGTGAATTAATTTAAGATTTTTTTATGTTTATTCATATGAGTTAAGTGATTGATTTGCTTTTGCAGTTTTGATGTTGTACGCGATTCACTTGGTTTGCTTCGGACTGATTTTCCACACACTGTATACTTTGTTGCTGGGACTCAGGTGATAAATACAGTTTTTTTTTACTGTTTTGCATAATCATTGTTTAAAAAATGATTTATTTTTAACCAGAAGGATTTGTTTCTGTTTATGTTTGAACTGAAGGTTGTGTTACTTAGTAAACTAGTGAACTTTTGCTTACATATAGTTACTATCAACAATTATAAATGAGAGACAGTTATATAAGGGGGCAAACTTTAGGTATTATAGTAATTGAATGAAAAGGAGAAAACTTTAAAAGATTTATTTGGCGAATGTTTTTTCCGAGAGGCATAAATTGGGAAAATTATTGTATTTTTCTGACCTTTTATTTTATGCTTTAATTGTATTTATGTATTTAGTGTTAATATCATTGATGCAGGCAGAGAATCCTGATTGGAACTCAATTGGAATATTTAAAATATCTAATGTTTCTGGAAAAAGACGTGAATTGGTGCCCAATAAAGCTACAGCCGGTGACTCTGACATGGATGCAGACAATAGTGATAGTGATAGTGATGAAGATAGTGAAGATGAAGAAGAGGGGGGATCTGCAGCTCCAGTTTTGCAGGTAACATCTTGCACCTCTGTGTTTGTTATTTGTCTCGTCAAATCATGGTCTCTTTTTGTTTTTCCCCCCTTTTCAGGATGCAATTTTCATTTTTGGATTTTTCTTTCACAGTTGCGCAAGGTTGCTCATAGTGGATGTGTTAATCGTATTCGTGCAATGGTACAAAATCCCCATATATGTGCTTCTTGGTCAGATGCTGGTTATGTACAGGTTAGACTTCTATGCTTACCATCTAAAGAAGTTCTTCAAGATTCTCAATCTTTCTTGTTTCTGTATTCCCATCTCAAAGGCTTGTTTGATTATCAATTCTGAACTTAACATGTCATAGAATGGTGATAGTGGAGTTGTGAACATATCAGATTAGTGAGAAAATCTAGATTCTGGGCTTCTGGCTCCTATCTCATATGTTCTAAATCACAACCTTTTACGCAGATATGGAACTTCAGCACTCATCTGAATGCTTTGGCAGAGTCAGAAACAGAAGTTCCCCGGGGAGGTTCTTCAGTTTTTAATCAAGCTCCATTATTTAACTTCAAAGGGCATAAAGATGAAGGCTATGCTATAGATTGGAGTCCTCGTGTCACTGGAAGGCTGGTAACTGGTACTGTGTACCATTACTTTCTTTTATTCAGTAGCCTCCCACTCAAGGACCTTTAATGCTCTGCTGCATATTATGTAAAGTGTTCTCATGCTCTCAAAATCTTTTGAATGTTTGAAGGTGATTGCAAGAGCTGTATTCACTTATGGGAGCCCACATCTGGTGCAACATGGAATGTTGATGCTACTCCATTTACTGGACATACTGCGAGCATAGAAGATGTACAAGTATGTGATTTACTTCTAAATCCAATAGAACTTACACCTCTGAACTTTTCAATCTTGTAAACATTCTGATTCCAACTTCAATTTATGCAGTGGAGTCCTACAGAAGATCATGTGTTTGCCTCTTGTTCCGTGGATGGGCATATTGCAATATGGGATGCACGTCTGGGGAAGTCACCAGCTATTTCTTTCAAGGCACATAATGCAGATGTGAACGTGCTCTCATGGAACAGGTGTTTGAATCATTAAGATACCCCACTCATTGTCCATAGCAGCACCCTTCTGATTTTCTTTTATATTACTGATCTGCCATGTGCATTAATTGTGATAGGCTGGCCAGTGTCATGTTGGCATCTGGAAGTGATGATGGAACATTTTCTATTCGTGATCTTAGATTGTTATCACCAAAATCGGTATGTTGTGTGTAATATATGCTGTTACATCATTTTGTTTAAAGAAGTTGAGTTCTCATAGCACATTTTCAGACCATGAATAATATTTGTCCTGCTTAGGTGTTCTCAATTTCCGCTAGTATTTCAAGTGTTCCAGATCTGACATCTTTGGTCAATCTCCATTATTAAAAACTTTCCTAGTATTAGTGTTTTGTTTTCATGTATGCCATTTGCTAAAAGTTTTCTAATGGTTTTAGGGTTTTGTACTTTCATATGCCATTTTCTTTTTAGATTTCTCTAGTTGTAATCTTATCAGCAAATGTTTTATGGTGGCAGGAAGAGGACAAATCTTTAGTGGCACATTTTGATTACCATAAACACCCTATCACATCCATTGAGTGGAGTCCACAAGAAGCCTCCACATTGGCAGTGTCATCATCTGACAATCAATTAACGTAAGTAGTAATAATAATAATACTCCACGCACAGAGCAACAGATGGAAGGCGAGTAAATAGGATGACCAATCCTAACATCAATGCTTTTTGGCTCTTTTATCCAGAAACTGTTTCATGTTTTTCCTTTAAATTACTAGAATATGGGATCTTTCTCTGGAAAAGGATGAGGAAGAGGAAGCAGAGTTCAAAGCTAAAACAAAAGAGCAAGTAAATGCCCCAGCAGATTTGCCCCCTCAACTTTTGTTTGTTCATCAGGTATGTTTTGTGAAACTCCCCTCAAGTCAGGATATTAATCCAAAATGCTGCCAGTTCAGACCCTTGACTTGTTTTTATACCATGAGCAGGGACAAAAAGACTTGAAAGAACTTCATTGGCATGCTCAGATTCCAGGGATGATCGTGTCTACTGCCTCGGATGGCTTTAACATCTTGATGCCTTCAAACATACAGAGTACTCTTCCCTCTGAAGGTGCTTGAAAGTAAATTTTATCAAAAGAAATCTGAGTTGGACGAACAGCTTGTGTTTGAATGGCATGGATTTCACAGAGAGTGGTTTGTCTCCTCCTCCTTTCCCCTCTCAACGTGCTTTCCTTCCACCTTTTAAGGACATTTTTTAGTTGCTAAACGTTAAAGGTTTCTTCAAAATGGAAGTGGGTTCAATTGTGTTCTATTTTTTTTCTTATGAATTTATGGGTGAGTTTCACTTTGCTAGCGTGGGAAAGATTAGCTGCGTCTTCTAGTAATTCCCACGAACGGTATTTGTTTCCCAAAACCAAATTAAAGAAAGGAGTCATCATGTATTTTTCAGTCTGTTAAGTTCATTTTTAATGAAGCAAGCTGTAATAAACTAATTTCTCTACAATTCTTGATTTAATTGGAATCACCTTGCTATTTAAAATTGGAAAGAACATTGTCAGGCAGCCAAGGAGGCATCTTCCGATCAGCTCTAAATGAATATTTCCTGGCTAGATCGGAAGATCCCAAATGGGCGAAGTACACCGGTTGTCTTTGTACATTGAACCGTGTTTATTTCTTTGCGCATCACGGAGCTTTCACTTTCGACACCTCTATAATCAAAGTCCTATTAACCATTCCAGCTTGGTGTCAACGTCTTCTCTTTTCCGGTGGATGGCAGATGAACCCATGTTGGAAGTTGGGCTATAATCCGTTAATTCCGAAACTTAGATTTAACTGCTGCACCTTTAGCTTCATTGGCTTGTGTTTGGGCTAGTCTTTGAAGTGTGCGGCTGAATTAGAAGGGAATATCCATGATGATTTTTGCGATGTTGTTGTTGTCAGTGTAATAGATAGGACAGGAGGCAGTCAGGGAAATAACATTAATGGATAGCTAGATTATTTAACGAGCTCCGGCAGCTGCTTGGATAAAAAAAAATAAAAATCTGAATGTAAAAAATAATATTTAGAATTTTAGAGCCCATCGGGTTTTAAACTTGAAAAATCTCAATTTAATTATTTTATTAGCTTGAATTTTTAATCAAATAATGTGAGAATTATCTTACGTGTTTTAAAACAAAAAAATCAAACTAATATCTAAGGAATCTAGATAAATATGAAAAAAAAAGTTAAAAAATTTAAATGAATTAAAAATTTAATATTAAAAAATAAAAAAAATATTTATAATGCTGTGACATGCGTAAAGTCAATTCAACGCATTGATCTACAACACACAATTGATAATAAAAAAACACAATAGATAATAATAAAAAATTAAACAACATTTTAACCACTCAGCTACAACATATAACTGATGATGAAGAACCAAACATCTCGTGACTTGTAATAGTTAAGTGGGTAACTCTAGCTTTCAATTGCAAGGAAGTAATTTTTTTTGTTAAGTTCAAATATTTTAAAAGAAGAATTTTGGACCGTCATTTTTTGTGGAAGCTCAAGCAATTCATAAGAGTTAGTTGCAAGATGCCAATGTTAATTCTTTGCCAAAGTAAAGTAGTGTTATTTTCTATAAAATATGCTTATTTGTATTTCTCTTTATCATTTCTTCTTATCATCAAGATGTTGTTTTCAATACATTTGGTTGAAGAGTGTGTTTAAAAATGTAATAACAGTTATTTTTTATTTCAAAATATATTAAAATATTTTTTTTTATTTTTAAAAAATTATTTTTAACATTACGACATTAAAATGATCTGAAAAAATTAAAAAAAATATTAATTTGAAGTAAAAATAAAAATTTTAATTTTTTTGAAAATCTTTTTAAAAGGCAATGATAAATAGACCTGAAGTAACCAACATGATTTCAATTTTCACCTAAAGAGCTATGGGCCGATGCCTATTATAAATGGTTTCAATATAAAACCCTTAACGGCCGATATTTTTAGGCCCTTCAATCGAACCCCAATAAGTTGCTAGGCAAACTGGTGCAAGGTGGGGATGATAACATGTTCTCTTCAGGTCGGGATTTTTTGTTTTTATATTTTATTTATTAGTCATCAAATTCATAAGCTATTCATCCGGTTTCAAGTATCTACACGTATTATACTCATTATCTATTATTATTTATTATTTAATACAAAACAATATATATACATATATATTAAATGATAAAAATGATAGTATTATACATATATGTGTTTTATGTCAATATTGAAATGTCTATATATTATATAGTATTAAAAAATATAAATGTTCTATAAATATATATTTTAAGTTGGATTTGACAGGTTAGGTTTCGAGTCAATTTTTTTTAATATATATATATATTATTTATTATTTATTAGGTAAGATAATTATTAACAAATATCTATTCATTAAGGTCAATTCGGCATGCACATGTTTGGAATGAAATTGTGTCATCCCCATAAAATAACAAAGCTTTCCATGCTCTAATCGGTAGCCCTCTTCCAAATTCTAAATTCATGTTCTCTGCAATATTATGAAATTGAATTTAAGACATTCAAATAAGAAAATTTGAATGTGTTCAGTGATATAAAATAATTCTTTTTTTTTTCTTTTCTAGTTTTTTTAATATTAAGCAAATTTAAATTCAAAGATATTTTTTCTTTGAAAAATTTTAAAAAATAGTTTTTCAGTTTTTTAGATTGAAAGATGTTATAATTGAACAAAAAGATTTGACTTTTCTTTTTATATCTTGAGTGTTTTAGAAAGTGGATTAGTACTTAAAATCTTAACCACGATGCATTTATTGGAAAAGGCCATTTTAGCACTGATTAATTAATATTGTCATACCTACTGGATATAGGTTGCTCTCATCCTTCCAATTTTTCTTTGCTACCCTGATCCATTGCTTATATTTGTAACTGTTTTTTCCAAGATGGGTTATACAATAATATATATTATATCTTTAAATTTTATTTACCAATTGATTACTTGATATAATATCATAATTTTAATGATTAATTGGTTATAAGTTTAAATCTTATTATTTTTTTTATTTATATAATAAAAAATAAACACAAGATAATATGAGCATGTATAAATTTCAAGTTTAAAAATTTTTAACTTAAAAAAATATGTGAAAGAATAATATAAATCATATCTTGAAATTTCACATAATAATTTAAGTTATTAAATTAAATTAATTATTAGTTAAGAACACCACAATTATTTAGTTCCAATTACATCATTTGGTTAATCACCGTACTTAATTCAGATGTCCCATGCCAGAATTTTCTTATTTTTCTGGCTAGCCACAAATTAATGCTTAATTAAGCAATTCACATTTTCATTTTTACTATGATAATTTGGCACAATACCAGGCGATCATATTGTTAGTGCCCGACATGTTTTCTTTAATTTTGGCGTCATCATTCGCTTTTCTTGATGGACTTGAGGGTATCTTGGAGCTTGAGTAACGTAAGAAGAAGTTCAAAAGTCTTGAAAAACTCTCGACTTCAACATCAATTGTTTCGGTCCCAGGCCTTCTCTGAAAGTATCATATTTCCTGCGCACACCTCTATTCTAGAAACTTGATAGCAGACGTGGTAGCTCTGGAGCAAAGATTACAAGATGCGGATTGGGAATATTCAATGGTGTGCGTGTGTATATATATATATATTACTCAGAGAATATTGCGAGCGCCATGATCTCACTCGCACTACCAAATCTTTGAAAACGAAGCTGCCCTATGCATGGTTTCTTCACATTGAGTGAACTCTGTCGCTCCTTTTATTTCTCTAATCCTCTGTGATCAGGAGTGTGAGACTTCCTAATGCTACTAATCAAAGTCATTAGCATGAATTCAAATTGCAATCATGATTTCCATTCGCTCCTCTTCTTTTTGACCAAATTTAGCTTAGAAGTCTTAGAATATACATGTATACAATCATTAACCCTTTAGAATTCTGCTAATATTTAGTGTACAAGTCTTAGGATATACATATAAAAATAACCAATAATAGCTCTCCAATTGTAGCTATGTGATCCTATTATTCTCACGATCTTTCTTTAGTTAAGAACTACATATTTTCTAGGTCTATTGCAGTCTCCATACGAAGCCCATAGGTAAAGTGGTAAACAAGAAGGCTTCTTCTGCTATCCATCCATTTGAAATCTCTTAACCTTGCCCTCAACATTTAATGTTTTATTTATAATAAGACAATATTATTAACTCCCATGAGATTGCCTGCCTGCCAAGTGCATGTTCATGTGATATGTTTTTTATTTCAAGCACAACTAGGGCAAACAATTCAATGGAGGCCATGTACGGCTGCGGACTTTTGCTCGAGATATACATTTACTTAGACTTCTGACAGGCCACTTGGCCCCAAAACTTCCACTACAAAAAAAGAAAAAGAAAAGAAGTAACACGATGATTCGGAGCTAGGGTTGTTTATCTCAGAAAAACAATTTGTACTTGACTGAATATGAATACGTACAAGAACAACTTATTACCATATATTAGAAATTATAAAATATATTACCTGTGATTATTCTTTCCGTCACATTTATATTTGACAATGATTGACATGAAAGACGCACCCTTAAAATCATTTTGAAAAAAATAATAATCTTAAATAATGTGTAAATAGATACAATATATAATAGCCCTAGTCGTAGAAGGAAAAAAAGAAAAAGAAATCGTACACTCATTTTTGGTAAAATAAAGAGAAAAGGATGCTGTGCTAATATATCTATATATATATATATATATATATATATTATACAAGTCCTCGGACTTCATCATTCAACCATAGAAAGTGGTATAACTCTTGGATTGTTTTTTAGTTGTGACTTTTGTGAACAAACTAATTATTAATACACATCTAATCATATGTTTATGAATTCTCTCACATCAAATATGGCTACATTGACTTTAATCAGTTTCCATTACTATTTTCCACAACAGCTCGGAGTTTAACTTGCTCAAAACGTCTCACGATCCATGTTAAATTGCCACTCATCAATTTCTATTCATACAATTAATATGGCATTAATATAGTGTCTAAGAACGTGATCTATAATAGTTGTTTTTTTAAATATTTTTGTTTAAAAATATATTAAAATAATTTTTATAATTTTTTAAAAATTATTTTTAATATTAACACATCAAAACAATCTCATAACATAAAAAAATAAAATTCAAAGAAACACCTCTTGAGAGAGAGGCCTCGAAGTCTCCTAATTTTTTTATTTTTGTTTTTTTAATTAGTGAAGTTAACTGGTCTGTTAAGTATAAGATGCATCACGGTCAATCCCTTGTTAGAAAAGGAAGAAATCAAGTCCACCTACTCATTAGAGAAATGGTAGGATTTAGAGTTTTAAAATATCGAATATACTCGACTTAATTATATATATTTAATCAAAAAAATTATTTAAATTAGCATTTTAGTCTTTGTCTCTACACACGTTGTAGATTACTAATACTTTACTCTTCCGTTAAACCGTTTTTCTTAGATTAGATCAACCTATCCATCAAAACGACATCACAAGTCATAGAACTTTTCGTTATATCTTTGAGTGTAGGAAGATACAAGGAATGGTAACCTAGAAGTTGACCCCCGAAAACAGCATGGCAGGCTTCGTCCAGACAAGCTGAACACAGATTAATGTATCCGTGAATTCGTGCTCTGTCTCAGCCGACTACACTGGTACAGCTAGTCTCGACTTGATCACGACCACGGTCATTGAGATGCTCGGACACATCACTCCATGCCGTTCGATTATGTGTCCGATATTTGTTTATTAAGAAAACTTGCAAGATGAAACTTGCTTGAATTCTACCAATTATATAGCGACCCCACAATGATCCTAGCTACAATTCCTATATTTTGTGTCAGCTATAGAAGAATTCCCATCGATCTATGATACTATTTACTAACTAATGGAATAATTGATAGATAATGGTTAATATATGTTTTCCCATGTGGTAATTTTGTCTTACTTAGAAAGATTAGTGGAATTGGATTGAATCATGAGATTTGATTAAATTACTTCATATGATTGTTTGGACGAATTCCAAAAAAGAACACCCATTTGTTTGTACAAATTCCAAAAAAAACACTAAAACTCTTCTCTCAACTTTTTAGCGGAATAACTTGTTATTTGTTTAAAAACCAATTTAAGTTAAAAATTAAATTATTAGGTAAGATTTTAAATTATTATTATATATATATATATTATTTTTTAATATTTTTTAATTATGAACTTGAACTTTACATAAATTAATACTACTTTATATTTAATTTTTATCAAATAAATTAGAATAGTGATATTTAAACTCATCATTGTTTGGTTATCAAGAATTTAATATTATATTAAAGAACTAATTCAATCCAAATACTTAAGTTATTAAATGAGATTTTAAATTATAATTTATATTATTTATTAACATTGTTAAATTACCCAAATTAAAGGTATTGACTGTAATAACTCTTTCGAGATAAAGAAAGAAGATCAAGAAATGAAAGGAAATAATAATAATAATTAATTGACAAACCATGTTAAAGATCTTACTAGTAAAGGTAAATTGTTTTATCCGACTCCACAGAGTTCATGATAATATGGGAAGGGATTATATATCCTGCCATTTTCCTTGGCAAAATTAAGCATTATATAAATGCACTTATGGTTAAACAAATGAAAACTCAATATTCAGAAGAAATTTAATTATATCAATTAAATATATTATATTAGCCATTTTTGTATAGAAATTGTTTTTGGTATTGAAAACAAATTCTTTTCTGCAATAGGAAAGCATAGATGAATATGAGTTTTAAATGATGCTTAACATAAACCCAAGGGCACTAGTTAGCTGGATTCTTTAAGAAAATAGATATAACACATGAAAACATAAATGAAATATCATCAATAGTGATATGAATGCCAATTTATCTATATGGTTTAGTTTGAATGGATCTTCCAAGAAGGGAGAGATGCATTCTTAGAGTTGTAAAGCTTCTTTCAAGAACTTTTTTCCCAGTAGTGAGAGAGGTTCTGAATTTAAACCTTAAGATCAGCACTCAGAACAATTTAATGATTGTTAAACACGTACGCCATTAATGTAGAAAACTGGGCTTTAAACACGCCACTATCACAAAAGTTTCATAGAATCGATAATTACAAGCATATATCCTGATATTTTTTATCAATTAAACTACAAGTGTGTCTTCCTTCTAATTTTATCAATTATCTGGGATAGGAATGTCCATACATTAGCCTCCATTAATGGCAATAGTGCGAGCTTCAATATCTACCTCTCCATAAAAGGAAAACATGACTTTTAACAATACTCTGTAAAGCAAGCAACAACCATCAAAGGGTGAGGTTATCCAGGCAAGATTTTGAAAGCTAAAAAACACTCATGGTTTCTTGGGTTAGATTAGTCGTAGCAACAAGCCTTTTATGTTCCCCAACCACCTGGGGCCCCTCCTTATCATTGAAGGATAGTTGTACGTACGTCATTTATTTGACATAGAAGCTTTTGTCAACTCTCTACCTCTCTCTCTTAAGAAAATTTTTATGAACACAAAATCTCAAGCAGTATCTTCCACTGATATATATACACTCACACACACACAATAAAAAAAGCCATTTTAAAGAGGAACAAGATAGTGATCGACATGGAGTTTTTGTATCCACTTCTTTTAGAGTGGTTGGCTAGGGCAGATCAAAAGGTTTGGTCAATTATCTGATCTAAATATATTTAAGAAACATTAATTACCAAAGAAAACTGCAGAACAAAAAACTTTTTCTCATGTGTGAACATCACGACTTCTGATCAGTGAAGCTCTACAGATTAATGGGCTGAAACTTTTATATATTATATATAACAGTTAAGATTGAGAGAGATGCAGGACGATTTGTTGCTATGACACAAAGTTAAGATTGAGAGACAGTTTTTTGTATAATTGTGATGGTTGTTAATAAGGGAAACCATACCTTTGTATTTATACTTTTAGGATTGTATAAAATACAATGATGGAATGTACTACACATAATTACTATTTCTATACAAGGTATTTACGTATATGGGGTCTCTTTCCTTAATAATAACGAAGTATTTGTTTTCTAGGTTTTCTGTTATTTTCTTCAGACTTCTGTCAATTACGTACAAAATACAACACACAAATATGAGAAATGGAGAGCTGAGGATTTTGGTATAACATGTTTTATTTATACAATATTTTATGTGTATGCTTCTTCTAAGATTCCAAGAGTTTCTAAAATGAGAAAGAAGAAAAGAAGTTCAAGGCAATTGTTATTTGATGCATATGTAATAGATATGTCAGCACGTTTCAGGACACAAAGGAAAACATCTTCGCTATATAATTGATAAGACAAAGCAACGTAGAATCTAGTATTTTAAGTAATTATTCTTTAATTAATATTATTATAGATGCAAGAAATAATTAATTTTCATGACCTACCTGCCATGAAGATCACTGGTCATTCATGCAACATTATTGCTAGATGTTAGCTAGCTTTGTGAAAGCTATAGAAACTTGTTTACTGGAAAAAAATGGCAATAAAATCAAATGAGATCTTTCAGTAAAATCAGTCTCTCAATTGCATATAAATGGTTGGTAACACTCCATGATGAAAGCCTCTGCTTAAATTATAAAACATGCATGTAAATCTATCTACCATGATGAGTGCAATGTCCTAAAGTATACATACAGCTACAAACAGTGTATATATGTTGTGTTATTACACAGTGAAGTGGTGGTGAAACTCCAAACCTTTTTCACATATATGAAAATTTAAGCTAAGCAATATCATGAAACAAAGGGTCTTCAAGGAGGTCATGCCAAACTGAAGGAACTTCTTCTCCATAGCTTGAAGTACTAGAGGCATCTCCCAAGTTGTTGACCATGCTAGATATCTGTGTTACAGGTGGAACTGCAGGAGGAGGAAATGGAGTTGAAGATGAAGGAAACTGAAATGGAGAAATGGGCGAGTTCTCTCCTTGACTAAACACTGTTAACTCAGGAGCTTGAGCCATGCCCTTGGTTGGTGGTGTTTGATAGTTGCAAGGGATTTGTAAGTCAGGCAAATGGGAGAAGTGGATTGAATCATTGATCCCTCGAAGAGAGGAAGCCTGTAAATCCAACTGGGATAAACTTGACACTGGGCTATCCTTGAGTGAAGCAAGTGAATTCAAGAGATTAAAGGCTTCGATGTCACTAAGAGTACTGATATTGTTTAGGTTATTTGAGCTTGTTGCAGTATTAGAAGCTGCAGGAGGTTGAGGTTGAAGGAGATATTGCAAATATTGAAGTTTTGCCATTTGTGCTGTTTCTGTTTGTAGTCTCAGAGCATGTTCTTCCAATGAATGGTGATCTATGAGCTCCTTCAGGTTAGCTAGGGCTATAAGATGAGGCAAGCTTGAGAAGATATCGGTGCGAGGCCTGTGAGTCATGGGATCAAAACCCATTTGAATGAGCTTTTTCTTCAGGTGGGTGTTCCAGAAATTCTTGATTTCATTATCGGTCCGACCTGGTAGGTGGCTTGCAATTGCAGACCATCTTCAAAGCAACAAGTAGAAGAATACGGAAATAAGTACAAATAACATGAATAATCCAGTAAATAAGATGCGGCGAAAAAGAAAGGTGATTGTTTAACTAGTTACTTGTTGCCAAGGACGGAATGGAGATTTAGAATTGTCTGTTCTTCTTCTTGAGAAAATTTCCCTCTTTTGATATCTGGCCTTAAATAGTTTGTCCAGCGTAACCTGCAACTCTTTCCACATCTATTAAGACCTGCAAAAATGAACTCCTTGTTAGAGACAGAGAGTGAGAGACGGGGGTGGAGCTGTGCTATATTTACAGAAAGATAGATAAAATACATACCAGAAAGTTTAGGGAGGGCTCTCCAGCTTCCATGGCCATGTTTTTGGATATATTTGACAAGTTTTTGATCTTCTTCAGGGGTCCAGGGACCTTTCTTGAGGCCACTCTCGTCACAGCAAGGAGACCTGCCCATTTTCAAGAGTATAAGACAGTACTCTATCCTATGTTTTTCACCTTAAGATTAGGCTGCCTCCCTTTGATCCAACCATTAACTGCAGGCTTGCTATATATATGCGTTCTATGTTTCATGCCACCCTGATATAACAGAGCCCAAAAAAAGAAGCAGGCTGATGTGGTAGCTTCCCATTTGCTAAGCCAATCAACAATGACCTTTTTCTTCTTGAAATGTCAGATATGCCCTCTCCTTCTCCTCCCTCTAAGGTGATTAATTACTCTTAATTAATCAAGCGGGTATAATATTTTAAGCAGCCAACTATTAAAATATATTTCAGTAATCAAGACAGCTAGCTCGTGATAGGGCACAATGTTTTTGGATTCCAAATATTCCATCCGCCACTAACCTCAATATCAGCAGAACTTCAGCAGAAGTATATCCCTGGTGCAGATTTTCTATCCATTGGGAGGCATGAAAAAGCCTGTCTTCCATTTCAATATTATTGCTGAGATGAGAAAGCCTATCAGATACATATATATTTTCCAAGAATTCACATATTCTCCTAGTGACATTTTCATCACTAAGCTCTGCCACACGTATATATTCTGGCCGATATATCTTAAAAGTGTAGCTAGCAAGCTAGCTAGGGTGTCTCCCAAGCGCAAGGTGGGCTAGTTCTATAATTATTATACTTCAAAATGCCGAGGGAAAATTTGAGATCCAAATATCGAATGATTAATCATGGTCAAAAACAAACTCCTAAAACTAAGAAAGAGGTCAGCATCAGGGAACAGATGGCACGTCTTCGATGGTCAGGGTATAGAAGCTCATTCCATGCACGCAACAAATTAAGCTGCCTCCTTCGTCACCCCGTGCATCGCCATGCCATCGATCTCTAAATTACTGTGAATCATGTTCACATAATGTTTTTATTATCAGTGAATGAAGATGGGGCCTCATCAGTTTCTGAAATTCCTGACCAGCGCACCCATTTTTCAACTTTTTTATAAGTGCCCGTTAATTAATTAGCAAATGGGAGCAACCTTAACATGACAATCACAATACGTTCTTTATTGTCATAATTACCACATTGAGCTACCATTACGTTGGCTACGACTAATAGAATTCTCATTATGTTGCTTCTTCTTCTTTTTCCAAGTAATTTCCTGATTCTTTTCTCCCAATAGAAGATCACGTGAAATAACATCACGTCACTAGCTAGGCTTGGATAGGGTTACTCAGTCCCCAAAGTAATTTTACAGGTGGTTCTAAAGTCTAGAGTAAAAGAACTAGGGTTCTCGAGGTTATATTCCTTAATTGTATAGAAAACTCAAGCATGCTTTTTGAAAGTCAATAATTTATCAATCTCCTCTAAAAACTTTCTAATATCAATTGACAAAACATATAATATAAATATAATTCTTTAATTTCTGAAGTTTTACAATCCTAAACTATAAAGAAAAATACTAAAGTTCTCGAGCCTAAGGTACAACCCTTAATTGTTGAAACAATTGTATAGAAAACTCAAATATATTATGAAAGTCAATAGTTCATCAATCTACCTTTAGAAAATAGCCTCCAGAGTTGTTTAATACAAGCCAAATATCATAATTGATTAGTAAAATTTTAATTAAATATTGAAATTCATAATCTAACTAGAAAAAAGAATCGATTCAATGATGACAACAGAAAATAAATAAATAATTCTTAAATAATATCTTTCAGGCCTAATTTGGGCCTTAAAAAAAAAAGCTAAGAAGATAGCTGCTTCAATATAATTATAATTAGACATTTAGAATGATGAAGAAAAATTTTAATTTGATTTAATAACCGGATAAAAATTTATATTTATTCACGCATTGAACTCATTTGGAATTCTTTGAAACCTAAAAAATTTTAACAGTTAAGAAAACAACATAGTAAAAATAATTATGCCAAAAATAATTAAAAAAAGAAGGAAAAAGAAAAAATACAAAAACTTTCATGTAATAAACTCAGAAACAAAATAAGTTAAGCGAATTTGTCACGAATAGAGACATGCACATCTAGTTTCTAGTATAATTTATGAATTTAATGGAGACTTTGAAACTTGATTTCTCAAAGGTCAGCGACATATATTGTGCTTGTTTCTTCTTCTTCTTCTTCTTCTCTCCTGATCACAGCGCTGAATATTTCAAACATGTTTCGTAACTAACATTAATCATATTTGCTTTTAATTTCTAGAGGGAGAAAACAATTGATGAATAAGGCCAAAGGAGCTCCGGGAACAAGTCTTTTAATTAATGAATGAATATGCAGGGATGCAGGGAAGATTCTCAAAAGCATTACATATCCATCCGCAAGTGCAGATGACTTATTAGAAAATTAATTAACAAATCATACGACTCCAAAATGTGAACTCTCCACACATAATTAATGAAATGAAAGAAAGGATCGCAAGTTATATATATATATATATATATATATATATGTTCACTTGATCTCACATAAATATAAAGCGAACATTACTTATAATATTCCTACACGATAGTTATTTATTTAGTTTCACCATATCCAACTCTAGCCGTCCTCGTGAGGAAAGTTGGGGAAGTCTTCTGTGAGAAGAATGTAATCCAACTTTTTTTTTCTTGGTGTGAACGAAACGCGGTAATATATAAACATAAGCTAATACATTTTTATAAATTCTTAATCCCTTACCAATAAACTGATTCATGCATAAGTTTTAAGGGTTTTTTTTTTTTTGAGGTTTAATAAGTTGGTTGGTCAATGCACACTACTCTTCTTGCATTATCATTCGGAATTCGATATGAGAGAAAGTCGTAAAATTGTAAAATCATCATTTTTCACCCATATCAATCCAGAAAATTATTTAAAGCTAGAGGGATTTAGCAAGAACTAATTTTACCACAAAACCCAGAAAACTAAAGTTAGGTTGGGGATCAAAGGATTAAACGAAATGTAGTTCTGAATGGTGAAGTTGTATATATGGCCACCTTTTAATTAGAAATTATTAATAATGATCTATAAATTAATCACACATTCGTGTTAGTGGATGGAATATAATAACTTCCAAGCGTTGTTTTCTTCCTCCAACTCATCACGGGAACCTCTATCATGTCATTCATGTCCCATGAACGAGCACAAAATAAGGGAACCTCTATCATATATGTGTATGTGTATATATAAATGAGTGAATCTAGTAACAATATCACTGACAAATGTTACCAACACAATAGAATTAGCAATTTCCTAATAAAGGAGGTGGCAAGTTGATTAGTTTTATTGATTGCCTGATGCAATGTAGGGCATAAGATCATTAGCTAGTATTGTCCTTCATTACCTTATATATTTTGAATTGAGTACTCAAATAGATCTCGTTCCAGCTTTCCACGTGTGCTTGATGATTTTGCATTCTAACCAACCACTGTGCTAATAGGCCGCCTATCTCTCTCCCCTCCCCACACCGGTGTCCATATTTTGAAAATCGTCCAAGTCTTTCTACTACAAGTGGGACTTTGGGGCCTGCTTAATTCCATGCATAATTATATTTTCTAAATGATTTGGAAAATAACTAAGGAAGAATATAAACATGCATGCGTCAATAATGCAGCAGATAGCCACATATATACATCGCATGTAATCATGCGTGATTCTTATCTGTACTGTAGCTGAGTTTGTTTTCTATATTATTATCTACAGTTTAAATCTTAAGAAGATAGTAAGAAAATATATAATTCTTATGAATATACTATTTCAAATACGTACAGTGATTTCCTTGATCAGAGAAGGACTCGAACTTCTTACAAGAAAACTAGCCAAAACACCCTTCCTCTCTTAAAATATATATAAAGAAAAACATTTGTGTGTGTCTATATATAAATTAATTAATGTCGATGTAAGTAAATTTGCCTCTAATTCTCCGTAGTATCCATAAATAACGTAGCAAAGAAATTGCGGCAGGTAATGCGAAGAATTAACACATTGTTGCAAGATTGTATTGTATAACCTTTTTTTCTGGTTTCTACAAGAAAGTAAACGTCGCAACCAATAACATAACTAATCGCCAATGTTTTCAACAGTGCGGGGTAAATGGTTGTCAAAATGCTTTTAATCATAAAACTCACTCTCAGAGATAGTAACACAATGATGAAAAGGACATTACCCATTTGACCATTGAGGTAGCCGGTTAGAGGAGAAGTTGGTGCAGCAAACACTGAATTTCTACCGTCTTTAAAACCTAAAACACGTTATCCTTTGAGTTTAAACCTCATCAAGACAATGCGTCTATGACCTTTGTGGATGCCTTCGTCCTTTTCTTCGTTGTCCTGTATCATAAACAGAGAGATTTTACACAAATTTCATTTTTAAAGGTGGGAAATCAAGGAGTTCTTGTATATCGATCGTGTCAAAAAATAAATATAATAAAGTGCCTTAAAACCGAAAAATGGGTCCTCACAATATATGCAGTTTCATGCAACACTACCCTCGCCCTCTCTGCGGGCTTTTCTTCTCGGGATAAAGCGCAGATAATCTTGTTCATACGGGATATATATGTTCATGGAAAAGATTTATTATTATTATTATTTGGTAAAAAAAAGTATGGGAAAACTAAATAAATTAGAATTAATACATAAAAAAGTGATTGCTCTAGATATACGTACATATAAATACACTTTTATTGGCATTTTACAAATTCTACTTTCCTGTGATGGTTTTGCATTTCCTGTTAGCAATATACCTTCGATCGATGGCTATATATATAAGAGAAAACAAATCCATCATAGCTTGGATTTATTGCAATATTTAAGATCGTATACATAGTTCTCAAAAATAATAAAAAAGAAGATATTTCTGTAAGAATATTATTTCTCAAGGGAGTTCTTTTAACCTAAACACGTTCTCTTTAAATAAATAGGAAAAGAAAAGCTAAACAGGTTCTAAAGCACATCAAATCAATGGTGACATAGAGTCAAAGCAACACGACGAGAAGTGAGAATTCATTAAATTTGCTTTTCCGTTCTCCTGTTTCCCTTTACTTGCCTCAGATGTATTACTGTCGGCACAGATTTTAGTACTAAAACAAATAGAAAAAAATTTTCATCTTAGATTTTCAAGAGAGAATTAAAGACACCCATTACCACCTTCTTCACGAAAGCTAGTTAAAAAGATTTATTTCGCAGAGAGAGAGGGGTTGCTTCTTCAACTAGGGTTCCTTGTCTGTTGGACCACCCTCCTCTCATTGAAAAGAAGCAGGTTCAATAAAGAATTTAGAGGGTAAGTGATGTCACCTAAAGTTAGAAACTATTTTAAATTAATGATTAGAAAATATCATAGTTGTGTCAGCTAAACAACTAAATTGCTTGTTCTGTTGAGTTTCTACCCAATACATCTAAACTCGGACTTTCCATGCTTCCCCCATGCCACGTATAAGGTTTGCTGTTGCTCCATTTCCATGCAGAAGGAAAGCAACCCTAATATATATCAATGGGGCAAAGAACATGTACAAGATTCAACATATAATATACATAGAATAACGAATAGAATATAAGGGATGCCTTATTATTTGTTCTTAATTGGAACAGTCGAGAGAGATCGATTCAGAGATATACGGTCGTCTTTCTTTGCACGCATTATCTTTTGAGAATATAATAAACAGTACTGAGAGATTATGCACTCGTGATATATACATAATGTTTTAGAACTCCAGCCAATTGACTCGAATCAAAAATTGGATAACAAACAACCACTTGAAGCTCAAATAAATTTTGGATTTGATGAGGTCTAGCTAGCCCCTCGAATCAATGTATTTTGATTTGATATATATATAGAGAGAGAGAGAGGGAGGGAGGGAGAGAGGTAGATTGACTGACAAAGCCACTTGCAGTTTCCATCAAAAGCCATAATCAGTAAGGGTCTAGTATTTTCAATCTAATAATACATGTGGCTTGCTCAGATAACCTATAGACTAACACAGTCATATGAATTGGTTAGAGGGAAAATTTGATCTAGTTGAAGTATATTTATCAATTGTCTCTACCACGAAATAAATAAGCCAAGTATGTATGTATGTATGTATGTCTGTATGGATGCATGTATTGGCTTGGACTAGTGAGGTTATTTCTTAGACTATGGACATTGACAGTAGCTGCCTCAAGCATAATTAAGCACTTGATTAGAGTAAAACAAGCAGACAGTACTGGAGAAACAGTTTATATATATAAAGGCTTGTACCGCGTATAGTACACGTGAGTAGTATTTGTGTACATGCATCAAACACTAGCTCCAACTCCTTTCTACTGTTCATGGCCTAACTACCCTAATAGCCACGGAACAAAAACAATTAATGTGGGGTATGAAAAATCTATGCTAATTTCGTCATATATTTACTGTTTCAATGATAATTACACGTCAAAAATGTTTTAATATGGAACTCAAGTCATTTAACCCATTAAACAAAATGTCCATATGGCGAACATAAACTAATTTAAGATTAAGATTATATAACCTCTGACATAACACTAAGATTTAGGGCGCCCATTGATTGAATTTATAATCAAACAAAGCTCAAATCTTCTTCCTTACACCCTCCTATAGTATTACTATCATACAGCATCTAGCTACTCGTTTTCTCAACCGTTATGGCCAGCACTATGGGTTAGGAATATGATATATGAATTGATTTACAAGCAATCAGCCACAAAAATACAATATTATAATATGAAGAATATTTTTGTTATGGGAAATATTTAGGTTTGATACAGTATTTTAATGAAGAAATTTTGTAGTATGCTAGCTTTATCATTGTTCTGATCCCATCAACTACCATGCCTTGATTTGTTGGCTTAACTCCGATAGACAGTGACATCACATATACAGCCAAGGACTGCGAAAGACAATGAGACTGATAGTTTGGTTAATTATTATGTTAATTATGCACCTAATTAAATTTATACAACACTTGGACAATCTTCTCATTTGATTTAGCTACTGCGCCCTAGCTAGCTAGCTATATAGCCCTGATTGATTGTATGCTTCCATCAACTTTTGACAACAAGAAAATCAGGCTCGGAGACCACCAAAATAATTGTCACCAACTTAAGGATCCGGCCGTTCGCCCTTACAGCTTAGTAGTTATGAGCGATTTTATTTTTTTTAATAATGCACGATTTTTAAATAGATAACATAGGTGACCCCTCAGCTAATTATCCATTGAAGCTATGTACTGTACGTTTTTATTTTTATTTTTATTAAGCTATGTACTATATATCAGTTTTTTTTTTATAAGGATTGCTGCTGGGGGCTATAAGTCATTTTTTGATATATAATATGATTAAAGCTATGTACTATACGTGATATATATAGTTCTTGCAGACAATTTGGAACTTTCTTATGCTTCATATAGGTTTATTACATATCTGTAGGAACTCTATATGAATTTGGAGACCATTTTATGAAGTCCTCGAAATAAACAGGGAATGAAGAACGCATGATCATTTTTCAATAAATATTCTTGCATCAAATGATTCTATATATATTTCTCCCTAGAAATTAAGACGATGGTTTGATGTGAAGTTTATCTCCGAATATATATATATATATATATATATATTAAAGGGAAACTTAATTTTTAAAGAACATCAGAATACGCATTCAAATTAAAATGAAGATGTAAAAGTAAAGCTGTTCATGCTTAAATTTACTCACACCCTGGTAACAACATCGTTTACATATAGTAAACTAAAACTCAGGTTGCATATGATTTTTGTTTCCAAAATATTTATGAACAAGTTGGATATAATTCTGATAAAATAAATAAAAAATAAATTATATAAGAACAAGTCGATCAAAACAGTAATATCCAAAAACAAGTTTCCAAATATAAAGTCTAATCATAATTGTGTATTGAATATCATGGAGCTAATGATTTAGATAATATCAATCGCCGATCATGCTAGATTCAACATACAAGCAAAAACAAACGGAAATTTATGAAACAAACAAGATTTACACACTAAAGGGAAATTAGAAAATCATTAAAAAAAAAGAAAAAAAAAGCAGAACCTTCTATGCTTCAAGATTCAACGGATTAAACAAAAGAATATATAGTAAACAAGTGTTGAAAAACAATACTGCCCATTTAATTCTTGAGAATTGACACAAGAAGAAAATTAGAGGGGTCCTTAGAATAGCATAGCAACCTTCACATACCAAATCATGGTGAGCCAATAATTATCATTGACGTGTTCGTTCACGAGAAACAAAGTCGTCATACGCAACTATTTATATGAGACTCATCTTCTGGATCCCTATTCCTAGCCCTAGCCCCAGCCCCAGCCCCAGCCCTAGCCCTAGCCACACCTCCCTGTGATGTATTTTTTTTTAGATTAATATGGGTGTCCGGGCCAGCTTTCGGGCACCACGACTAATCCCACGGGCCCTGAAGTTAACGACCATGTAAGCCTCCAGTGACCATCATATGAACAACCAAGGACTCGAACACCCTGTGATGTATTTTAATCATTCAAGTTGATGTACACATTAATGCCGTATTTTCTTCACTGAGAAATCATAAACTTAAGGCATGAAGAATGCAATGTAGCATTTAAATCTGTAATCGAAAGTATTTTATGCTATGCATCATCCGTGCACTCGTCTTCTTTTGCTTGTTGTGTTGCCAAGAGTATACGATTCAAACTGTAAGGGCACCGCCACCTCTTCCTACTGTCTAATCAGATGCTCATATATATGATATTTAATTTAACTTGGATTTAATATTGTATATAGCTAGAATCTCTCTTCTATTTATTTTTCTTGATAGTTACATATGCAATTTATAAAAAATAGCATCAGTTAACATAATTACTGTGATTAATTAGCAACTGGGGTGCAGAAAAATCAGCTCTAAGTTGAATACATGCAGCTTGCAAACATATATAACCTGCTAAACAAATCCATCTAAGTTTGATGTGTATCTACACAGGCATCCTAGACCTAGTTCAAGCTCGATCTTACATGTTCCTGAAGTATATTTAACAATTCTAGATTCACCAACTCAATATCTTTTAACTAGACATGTTTTTCATTCTAATGAATTGAGCTAAGACAGTGTGAGACCTAAACTCTCTCTCTCTCTCTTAATTATCTCTGATCTTGCTAGAATGAGTGCAGTTAATGTTACGATGATTTAGGGATGACACTGATTACGATCTTCGCTAACAAATTAACCAAGAATCATTGAACTTTAGAGTATGTACACATTAGCTAGTTCATTTGGTAGAGTCAGAGAGCTTCTTGATACATATCACTATAGAGTTTTGTTTACAAATGAAGAAGAAAATGAAAACCTAAAGAGAAACTGAGAACGCATAAAACAAAATAAATAAAAAAAGGCCAGAACCGTCTTCATGTGTAGACAACCAACCCGCCATTAAAATCATGGAAGGCATGTGTCACCTCTAACTAAGACTAGGATCTCCTATAAGGGCTTCTAAAGCATTCAATTTGTCTCATGGGTTAGTAAGTTCGTAGCTGTCCACAGTCCATAGTGTTGGGGCCTGGTGGTGAATCCGGGCCCGCTAAATGGAATCCAAGAGTGCCCAGCTTAACCTAGATTTTACCCATCAATTCTAGTCCTTTTGTCTCCTTTGTAACCGTAGATTTAATTTAATATTAGATAATAAAAAAATCAATCAGCACAGACAAGAACAAAGGGTTAGGATTAAAAAAATGATCCGGAACAAAGAAAGAAATGGAAAAACAAAAGGTTATAAAATATAGTTTTGATAATTCAATGATACAATTAAAGTAATCGGCAGCTCTTAATGGCTGCCTATATTCCCTAAACCAAATCAAAATGGCATTGAACTAGTCTTATACCTGGTAGACGGGCGGTTATCAACTCAAGTTGATACAGTTTGGCTAAGTGTTTACAGTTGTGTTTAGTATATTTAGTTGTAATATACTGATTTGTTATAAAATCAATCATAATTTTTTATTTACGGACCCTACTTTTATCTATTTTGAAAATACCGTTTTATTGAAGCTGAAATATCATGCTTATCGTTCGTGCCTCTCTACCGCTTCTTGCGCCCTCATAAAATCTTAATTAGCATAAATATAAATAGTGTGGCATGCCACATTCTATAAACAGCACACTATTCATGCAAATTAATTCATTCTATAAACAATATGCAAGATGAACAGCATAACTTACTATATTATTTTGGTCGTAGTGGTTCCGGTCGGATTATTTGATCCAGTTCAAAACTTAAAATATATTGAAGGGATTCAATTCACTAAAATAAAAATTAAAAGTTATTTTTTAATTATGTTTTATTCAAAAANTTTGATCCAGTTCAAAACTTAAAATATATTGAAGGTATTCAATTCAGTAAAATAAAAATTAAAAGTTATTTTTTATTTTTTAATTATGTTTTGTTCAAAAAACTAATGTTTAACATTATTCAATGACATTACATAAATTAAATAAATATCATTTGATAACATAGTATCTGTAGAATTTGATCGCAATTCTAATATTATTCTCGATTATATTTTACCTGATATTATTAGAAATAAANTTATTAGAAATAAAAAAGCCATAGTCCTTTTCGGATGTATTTCATACGTGATGGAAATTTGGATAGTTTAATGGATCAATAAAAAATATTTTATATAAAATATTATTTATTTCATTATATAATAACAACAGTTAAATTTACAATATTTAAATTAAAAAGCATCAATATTAATATATATTTTTTAAAATTATTTTATAACCTCAATTTCAAAAGTATTATTAACCAAACATATTAAACTAATTTTTATTCAACATCAATTTTAACCGGTTTTAATCAAACATACTTAAATACTAAATCAACCTCAACCAAAAATATTTTTTTATAAAATAACTTTTTTCAAATCATAACTACAATAGTTATCACAATAATAAACACACTTAATGCAAAAAAAAATAATAATTGAGTTTTCATATATCATAAGTTTTTTTTAAAATTAAAAAATAAAAAGATATTATTTATACTTTATAAAAATAAATTTTAAAATAAAAAAATTATCATCCCTAATTAAATATTACAACGAGAAGCTAATCTTCGTAATCAAAGTTGAAAATAGATGTCCATGCCAAAATTTTACCCTAGTTTTCCTCTTTATTTCATGTGTTTTCATTTATTCCATCTTAAAAACCAACTCTTATTGCTAATAAAAAAAGGAACTTTAGTTCATAAAAAACATAATACAAATATTTTAAGATGCAGCAAGCCCTACGATGCAAGGAATAATGGACTTACATCACGATATCATACAACTAATTTATATAAAATATAAGAGGAAACACTTTAGATAAATTAAACTAATTTCTTTGAAACACTATAAAACTAGAAAAAAATGTAAATAGATCAATTACTATTTAAATAATAAATCTAAGCAAAATAATTTAACCAATAAAAGATAGAGTATTAATTAATATTTAAATAAAAAATAATGTAAAAAAATTAAAATCAAACCCACATGCTAGGTCAAGCCCAAACCCACACTGAGAGAAAAAAATAATAATTAAGCAAAATGTTAATTATTGGGATACATCACATGTTCTCTTCTTGTTATTTTTTTTTATCTTTAAGTTTTTGCACCTTAAAAATTTAATTTTAAACTTATTTTTATTTGAACATACCTCAAAAATATTATAGAAACCTTCATAAAGTAATTAATAACTCTAAAACATAACAAAATCACTCTAAAAAAAATAAATGAATAAAAAACTTATCAAATCTAATCTATTTTTTCCACCATGTTTAGATAGAAACACAACATTCATTGACTTCTATAGAGAAAATAAACCCATTGACTCAAATCTCAACCTTTTAGAAGGCCAAAATATGGTAATTCAACCATTTTTTTTCTCTTTAAAATTTTTCATACACTTTCTTTCTCCTTCCAACCGAGATTGAAAAGTGAAGAAAATAAAGTTAGATAACAAGACATGAATCTCCAAAACAACAGGGCCAAATGATAGGAAATTCAAAACTCTAGGGATCAAACTAAAGTTTCCCACTCCAGAATCTAAATGGGTATGTGTTTTCAAATAATTTGTATTTTCAATCTTTATTGAATTCTAACTTTGCAAAATCAAAACCGAACCTATATTCAAACATGACCCGGAATTCCGTACGTTAGGGCAAAAACAAGTTGGAAGAATTACAATATGTAAGAAACCATGATGCCCTGACTTTGGAGGATGAAATTGCAATATTTAAAAGTTTAAGGATTAAAAAAATACATTGCTTAAGTTAACAGGCGAGTTGAGAATGAGTTTGATGCTACAAGGAATACGCCATCGATTATAGTTTATGCTTTAACCAGCACTCAATTCGCAGAGAAGTACCAGCAAACATGAATACTATGCAGGTAAAGGGGGGCAATTTCTTTATGGTTATTGTTTAATCAACTACTCCATCCTGCTCGTGCTAGAGATTCAAGGGTTTTTTTTTTTTTTTTAATAAGAGAGATTCAGTAATTTGTAAAAGTTAAAAGTGAATTTTTCACTAGATGGATAACTTCTAATTTGCTCTCATGACTTTTGATGGGAAGGCTCTTGGATTCCAACTAGCCTATTTGTTTATTAGCTTGTGTGACGCCGCATAAAAAAATTTTAAAGCACAAAATATTTAGGCATTGAAGATGTGCATTCTTCAAAAAAAAAAATTTAATATTGAGGTAGAAAAAAATTTAATCTATTAAAATTAATATGAGATGACTGGTAATAAAAAAACATATAATTTATTTAAATTAACATGAATTAACTATAAAATTTACAAGAATAACCTTGAAATTTTGTTTGAAAAAATCAATCTTGAATTAAAGCAATATTAAAGAACAAAATCAATAAAAATAATATTTACTAAAAAAACCCTAAGTGAACTCGAGTAAATCAAAAAACTCACAATGCAAGTTATACACATCATCAAACTCAATAAAAATTTTCATCATAGAGATTATTTTTTATTTAATTATACGATAATTAAAAGTATGATAACTTTTTTTATGAAATATTTAAAAAAATAAAAAAAAATCATGTTAGATATATAGTGTCATGATTAGAATAAGTATATAATTGATAATAAATAGTGAAATTGTATTCTTTATATTTGTGTTAAATAAAAAAAATAGATCATTGTTGACCAAATATGAAATTGTATTTTTTTTATTTAAATTGAAGGGTGAAAAAAGCATTAATAAAAAAATAAAATAATAGTCTAAATTTTAGAAATTAACTTGTTAAATTTATTACCTGATTTATTGACTTAATTTGAATTTAATGATTTTTTAATCAATTTTTTAATTAAATATATAATAAAAAAAACTCAAAAGGAGCCTAGGCAATATGGGCCTGGCCATTAAAAAAATCCCCAAGGCTAGGCTAACTTGTATCTCTTTAATTTTTTAAAAGAATGAATAATTTTTTTTAAGATAATAAATGAAACAAAACATTGTTATTTTTCGCAAAATTCATCAATCATGTCACAAAATAAATAAGGTTTTAGTTTTTTGTTTTACAAATATATTTTTAACTGAAAATACCTAGCAAACACTTTAAACACCTTCAAGAACCTATCCATGGTCTTCAAAATCTCCAAAAAAAAAAAAATTAAAATCAACCTGAATCTAAAAGCATACTCGCAGTCAAATATGCTTTCTTGGAAAAGAAGAAAACAAAACACCTAAATAAAAATACTCTCATAAAATGAAACCAATTAACACCAATTTCAACCTCTTTGATGGCTGGAATGATCATCAATATTTATTCTTTACACGAGAATCTAATATCCTCTCTCTCAATCATCTCACAAAAAAGAATAAAAATGAGGGAAGTAAAGTTTTGATATCAAAATTAAATTTTTAATAACTAATACAATCGGTTACTTGTAAATAAAAAAAATATAGATTAAAATAAAGTTTTTGTATAAAATTTGAAACTACCATTTATTTTACCGGTTATTTTTATGTTGATTCTTTGACTTTTAATCCAATATTTTTTTATAAAAAATATGCAATTACATACTAAACTAAGCTAAAAAGAAGCTCAATGATATAAATAATTGTTAAAGAATTAAATTGAATAATTTTTTAAATTGCTTATTCTAATCCAAATGATTTGTGAGGAGACGAATGGTTATTTCCGCTACAGTTTTTGTTATTAATTATTAATATGACAAACCGAACCTATTCCTACGAACCACATGAAGTGAGATGGTACCAACCTGCACCTAACTCTTTTGACTCTCTCAGACTAAAAAGACCTGACAGGCCGACGTGCTTAAGTGGACTCATCCACGTCCGCCTCTTAAGTAGATAAGCCTCCCTAAAAGTTATGTGAGGTAGCATCTAATAAGCAGGGAATTCGATACACAACTGTTCATATTTTAAGAGAGATCTGATGGGTTTTAAGGAATGGAAAGCAGCTACCCACGCTATGGTGTCCAGCTACTCTACTCCACCTTCAAGGGTTGCAATTTGCAAGGCACAAGATTCTACACCAAAAATCTAAACGGGATCCGCTAATCATGCACTCAATTCTATCTTTGTTGAGGAGGGCAGCATTTAGAACAAGATTAATGGCAATAAAGTCTTCACAGCATGCGAAAACAGCAAAACCAGAACATCCTTAGAGCTACCAACAATCAAATGAAAAATGCAAGTATTGTGCTTCTAAAGCAAGAACCGATCAATGTGTTTCTAGGAGCATGTTGCACTCCTAAAGAAATATGCAAGAGGGACCGAAACTTTTCCAAGAAACCGAAACAACGATCCAAATGCAATTACTTGGAGTCCCTGAAAAAATTCATCACCAGGCAAAAAAAATCCAATCAGGTATTACTAGCAAATAAAAACATACCTACCTTAAGAATCAAATCAACTTGTGAATACTTGTCCAGCATAGCACTCAAGACTGCACCACTCAGCATGCGGAAAACATATCAAGACAGATGATCCGAGGACATTGGAAACGAACTTTCAAACCTGGAAATAAACCAAAACCGAGAGAGAGACAGAGAGGAGAGGAGGGGGATCGAATTATCCAGGCTTGCTGATGGATATCTCAAGTTAGTGGATAGAGAATACGAGAATCAAGTAACAGGTTTAAATAATGATGCATGCAGAGTTGGGTCACATGGTTGTAGTTGAGGACTGGACGAACTAGATCATCAAGATCTACCCATGATCATAAAACATGATTGGACCTAATGAGAGAATCAAGTCAAAGCTCGAAAAAGAAAATGACATGCCCACATCTAAACATCACTTAACAGGAGTTGGTAGCGAGGGAATAGAATATATACAATGTATGACACCTCTACTTTGTGACTTAAATTCATTATGGCAGTTGCTTGTAATGGCCCACATGAGAATCCTTAATGTGAAAGCAATATGTTGCAAGGATTTGACAGTTAAAGAAATACCTACCACATTCGTGTGAACCATGCTAAACGTCAGGTGGCAATTGCCCTTAACGTAACCAGAGTCCAAGGGAACAACTATTAAACTGCTCGAAAGTTGAAAAATCTATACAGGTTTCCCTGGTATGACTTCGATTGATGCTGCATAGGAGAAAGTTTAAGAATTTTTCCAGTGGGAATTGCCGAGCAGGTTACTGCTGCCAACCCACACTTTGACAAAGCCAGAAGGGAATTCACAGAACATTTGACAAAACCCACACCAACCTCACAACGGACACCGAATTCAAGCATTCCGAGGAATCTTTGAGTGGGTCTAGTAAACAAATTCATGTTTTCCTATTAAACTCTGGAAAGCAACTGTCTTTACGTAACACAAATTTTCTAATTGGAATAATTATGGTAAAACTGGCAAGATCCCATCTACAAAGCCAAATGCCAATAATGAAGTTAGTGCATAAAGTCATAACAGGTGCAGTTGTAAAAAGTGCTCCATAGAGTCCATGTAAAATACTGATAAGATTATTCAGCTTGCTTCTGAATCTTGAGCACAGTCAACAGCCACCAGAACTGTAAATTGGAAAGACAAGCAGTAGAGATAGATGAGCTCACGAACAGCCATAATTTCTTTAAAATAAAACTGACATAGAGTGATTCATACGTGTAAATCAATATGCCTACAAAAAAAGAGATGATTGGTCTATAATTTTTTTCTTTAACTGCAAAGAGGATTTCATTAACAAAAGCACAAAACTAGAAGGTTCATTATATACACAAACCATCTCTGAAAATCCCATGTCATGATCTTGTTAACAAGAACTTGGGAAAGAGAAACAAAAGATTTACCAAATACTCCTACTAAGACAATAGAACAATAAAAGTGTAAGTTAATCCACCCAACAGCCTTATTATATAAGCAAGAAAATTACTCCTACTAAAACAATAGAAAAATAAAAGTGTAAGTTGACCCACCCAACAGCATCATATATGCAATTAAATCACATCTGCAAAACATAGCAACACCTAAATCATCATTGGACTACAAGCAATCTCTGGAATGAACTTAGAAGCATTATTGCAGAGAAGGTGCCGGCAAAAGATTTAGCATCAATCAAAGAACAGCAATAATCCCCAGAACACATCCAATTCAACAACTGAGAACTAGCTCACAAACTGAACTTTTTAGCTTCAATAATGCTGTACTAGGCTTATATGCCACGATAACTAGTCAGACTAGGTACTCGCACAGCAAAACATCAGAATCCAAATCAGAAATCTAAGAGCATAGCCAGTAGGTCATGACAGCAACTCACTTTCAGCAGACATTTCAAGGATTTAAGCATCCAGATAACAACCTGATCCTCGCAACTTTCCATGACAACACCAAACTTGACCACAATCCAGAAAACATGTGAAAGGGCAATAATCTTCAATGGTTGAACCAGATGCCCACAATTGTTTAAACAGTTGTTGGCATAAGAGCAGAACTAACCAAAAAAACCAGCAGATAAATTCATATTTAGAATTGCAGCTGTATCAGAAGACAACCTCTTGTAGCATACAGAAGTAACTGGAATAGAAAACATATAAGAAACAGCAGTAAGGAAGTACAGGGTACCATCAAACAGATTCCCCACATAGCAATAGAGACCTTAAAAAGTAGAACTGGGAACAATCACTGCAGGCAGAAGGGAGATAAACCTAGTAGCATAAAGCCAAGCTCTTCCATTTAACTGGCAGAAAAAAATCAGCAATGCAGCAAGAGCTGCAGGACCGTTGAACAGTTAAAAAGCATGGCAATTTATTAAGCCACTAGATTGATGGAAGCCATTGAAGGCCCTGCGTCAGGCAAATCAACCACAAATTCTCACTATCAAAAGTCCATTAAACATGTAGTCCTACTCTTACCACTCACACAATCATACTCGAATCTGTTTTCCATTTTATTTTTCAAATCTCTCAAGATGAAGTTCATACAAAGCTCCCCGAGTAGGTTTTGGGATTGCCAAAGAAAGTTACTAGAAGAGATACAGTGTCCACTTTGGAAGAACCCAAAATAAAATACATCGGAACTCTATAAACCTCCCAGAAAATTAGTAACTGGCACAAAGTTAAGAAGTGATCAATTTAACAAAAATAACATAATGGATTAACGACATAAACAGGACTAACATCAAATTTCATAACAGTCGATATGGATTAAGAAAATAGTCCTATTATATTACAAAAAGCATTTTTAATTTCACCCCTTTGAAGTGAAGTTTGATTCTGAAATACTTCAGATGTGGCGCACCAAGATATTTCTAATGGGTAAAGATTCCAAACAATAACTCTAATTTTTTTGCTGCCACTCCTGACATGTCAGTATTGCACTTCTTTGTATAACAAGTCGTCCATCTGTTATAGAGGTTTCCTCTAGTTTCAGCTTTGTTTCGGCGCTGAAGAACTAAAGCAATCTTAGAAGAAGTGTTGCAAATTTTAAATATACACGGATGCTTTGATGCCTACAAACTTCTTTACAAAGCATTCACGACAAGCCTCCTTTTTACAGGAACTTCTCATAAAACTCACTATTACTGGGGATGAGGAACAGTTTCCGCTCCAAATTTATTCAGGTCTTTGCCCACTGATCTATATACTGTCTAAGCAGCTCCAAATTAAGAGTATCAACTGTGAATTGGACTGAACAGAGCCTCCATCCCAATAACAAGAGCAACTAAAACACATGAAATAGAAAAGAAAAAAAATACATAAGAAAATCCAAAAGCAGATGAACAAGAATAACCAAATAGCAGTACAGCATCATTTCCCACTTTTCATTCAAAACTCAACAGCACTTGGCATCTCAAACACAATCAACCCACAAAATAAGCCGACAGAAACCCAAAAAATCACATTACCTGAACCCAAACTCGTATAACAAACTATTCGAAGTTTCGCACTCTAAACCCCCGCATTCTCCACTCCGCTTCAGCTCTTTCAGTATCCTCACCCTCCACTCTACAAATCCTTTCACTGTCCTCCAAAACCGACCAACTCGGTGGTTTAACCGCTCTTAACCACTTCAAATCATCAACATTTTCCCCATTCAAATCCTCCTCTTCCAACCCAGCTTCCTTCAAATCCTCCTCAATCCCCTCATATCTCAAAAAATACGGCTCGAATCTCTCAGCTCCACAATCCTCAATTATCGGCCCACTCCTCACTCTCAAATAAAAACCACAATTTTTCGCATAATCTGATGCGATGCTAACACAAACAAGCAGTTCTCTACGTCCTCTATCAAAATTGAACCAATCACAGGTCCCATGTAAACCCTACAATTCCTCAATCTGTTAACAAACATTGCGTTAACGCAGCCAATCAATCTCACTTCACATGAATTCAAATCCGACAGCGTAAATTCTCCAATCTCTTTAAAATTCTTGAATTTTTTTGTTAGAGTTTGATTTTCTTGCTTTCCGATTCCAGGGGAACCACGAAGTGAAAGAGGAATTTGATGGATTTGGATTTTCGGGATTTGGTGGGATTGGAATTGAATTTGGTTTACTTGTGGATTTGTTTTTGAAGGAGAATTTCTTCTTAGTGACAGGTTGGGAATTCAATTTATCGAGAGATTGCTTTAAGTTTTCGATGGATTTAAGAGAGGAGCGGATTTCACAAGGGAGAAAGTAGGAGCTTTAGGCGACGAGATTTTCGAGGGTGGAGATGTTGGCGATATGAGATTTTAAGCGAGCAGGATCTGTTGTGCTGGGTGAGTAGGGATTCAATTGAGCTTTTGGAGTCGGTGAATGTGGAGAGGAAGGTGGAGGCAGTTTTTCGTCGGGATTGATGGCGGTTGGACAGGCTATCTAGCATTGCTTGGTGCTTTTTTTTGGAGTACATGGTCCATGGGACTGGTTAGATTCGGAGTTGAGAGATCTGATGGCGGCGGCGATTCTTCTTCCATGGTTGTTCGTGGTGGTTGGAGGTGGATAAGGGAATGACACTGCGCGGGAGGTATGGAAAAAAGAAAATGAAAGAATATGAAACTGCAGGGTTTAGGAATAAAACAATATTATGAGGAATTTTCTTTTCTTGTTGCTCAATGGTGACATTCAAGCAAGCTATTAGACTAATCAGTACTTTGCTAATGAAGAAAAGGCCAAGTACAAGGCAAAGGGAAGAATAAAGGGTCCGGGAGGAAAAATTACGCAATCAGTGAAGGAGGATGCTGCTGCTCCTCCTATGTCATGAAATTACATCATATTCATTGAGGAATAATACAAATAACAATTGGCTCAAGCAGATTTTTCAGCTTCTGCAGCTGCCTCTTCCTCTTGCAATTTCTTCAAGGATGGAGGTGGTCTAACAACAATGCTTCTCTTCCATTGCCTGTCCAGCTTTCTTGACAGCCTCTTCCCAACCCCCTCCTCAATCTCTCTTTCCCGCTTAACAGTAAGCATGCGAGCAATCTGCAATCAGTAAAACACACTCAGTCAACACTGAATTAAGGAGGGTACTACTTTTAGCCTTGAAGCATCGGCGGCGAGCTTCACTGCAAAAAGTCACATCATTCTTTGCAGAAAAGGGTTCAGAATGCTAAATGAACTTCAGTATTTTAATAAAAATATGTGATGAACACACAGAAAACGCATGACAGTGAAAATGTGGAAAACGGGAACCTACAAAATACTTGAACACAGCAGCCATTTCACCACATCTTAGTTACAAGTAAAGGGGGTCACATCCCCATCTGGCTTGAGTACACAAACTAGTACTTAATAAGGCGCACATGACATATCTCCAGCCACAGGAAGAAAAAACAAATCTTTGAGCAATTTCAGAAGGATGCGATTATATCTCCAGCAAATTAGGTTGCCGAATATATGTCAGCAAGCAAATGATTTGGATGGCATTTATTGATTGCCATGGTGTCATGACCATTAAATGTACAGCTCCAACTTTATGTTATATAGTAAATACACAAGACTACCCATCAAAAACCAATGAGTTGAAACACACTCTTAGAAGCATCATTTTGCCTTTGGCCAGTCCTCGTACTCCCCCGCCCAGTTACTCCTAGGAGCATAATTAAGTTATCGCAGCCTTATCCCAGACATTTGCTGACATATAGACCCATTTCACCTTTCTGCACTAGTCAGGGATATACCATATGGGTCATTTATATTTCAGTAGGCATGCAACCATTGACACTCGGTAGAGGAATAGCTACACGAATTGCAGAGTCATTTTCACTCCATACTGTATTGTAGCATGTCATGGCCTTAAAATATTTCTTAAACTGTATGCCCCAGTCCCATAATACATCCAGGAGCCTCATTGTATTCAACTTCATGCCATGGACATGAAATAAATGGTACGGTAAGTTTCTGCCTTTCAGTCTGACACATATTGCATGGACTTATGCTAGTGACCATTTGGATATCCATCCAAGCGCCAGACTGTCAACCTCTAGAACCATTCTCCCTTTTAAAGAGTACATGTAAAATACTAAGGTAGTTTGAGGTGACCTGCAGACAAATTTGACTCCTTACCTTGATAATGCATTCGAATATTACTATTCTCATTGTTTCAAAGAAGATCCCTGATTACTAGATGGCAGACCGGGCAAGAATAACAACATTTACATTATCATTTTTCGAGGTTGCAACCAAGGTAACAATATACTACCAAATCCAGAAATACAGCAACCCCAAAGAATTAAAACAAAAAATGGAAGATAATGGAACGAAATGAAACCACACTTTCCAACTTAATCATTTCCATAAGAATTCCATGGCAAGATAAATTACTAACGAGGACTTAGAAAGCCATGATATTAGGTCATAAATACAAGCAGTAAATGGTTTAAAGAAAGTGTGCCTGGTTATCCAACAAAAAACAGGAAAGTGTGCGAGAAAAACAACAAGTGCTCATGTTTCACGCATCTACAAAAACTTTATGTTTATTTATTTATTTATCAAATATAGAAGGAAATGGTGGGAAGGTGTTATGAAAAACAAAAGGCACAAATTCACGGAATTCCTCTCATTCATAATGCTGGGCCAAGAACATCAGCGATTTAAACAAAGTTGATGATATCCAAATTGGAAATATGCTTCGATGATTGCTCCAACTAAAATTATTCTGCTGGTTACCCTTGACACGGTAACTAGACAGCCAAAACCCACCAAAGAAGTCACACTCAAGCCATCCATTGACATTTCTACAGAATAAAGATTGAAGCATAGATGTATGCACCTCAAAAACCAAGCCTCCACCTCTATTATAAATCCCTTACTTCCCTTTTTCAGAAAATTTTGTGTTTGTTAAATAGTAAGTATCCAAAACATCAGTTCCCGCAGAAACTATTTCAGACATAACACTTACAAATTACAACCAAGCAATACAGTGATGTATTCTAGTCCTTCCACAAAGAAAAACCTAAAATGTCCCAAAAAAATTGCATTCCCTTCTGCTGAAGCATTCTTGTTGCCATTAGCGATTCAGATACCCAAGACACCCTTTCCAATTAATTGACCAAACAAATTTGAACTAAAGAGCAATGGAAAAAACGTATTAAACAATGAGAAGTAGGGAGTTGTATAAAAGAAAAGCAGGAGCCTCATATTTTACTTGTTGACCAGAACTTCTGAGCTTTGTCATCTATTAAAATATAGAAAAACAAGCAAGGAAGGTCTACACAAAAATAAATAAACGGAACCCATTCCACACTTTCATGGCTCCACAGTAAGGTGTATCAAAATTCCCCTTTCACAAATGGGGAGGGAGCCATAAACACCGGAAAGTAGAAATGAAGTTATCTGATTCCATTATGTGATCTCATTGATTACTCAACCATTGTTGAGGGCTTAAAACTCAAGTTGTACAGCGAAATGACAGGGCTTCACATCAAAAGTCAAGAGCCTCACATATCAATCTCCTACTAGTAATTAAATTGCAACGAGCATCCAAAAACACTACAGTCCTAGCTAATCACGATGCAATGCGGCCAGGGAGCCTACTCCCCCCACAATATCCAAAACAACTCAGAATTCCCATTTCGCCCCCCCTAAGCACACTTGTTGCCATCATTATTTCCAATTCACTCCGGCCTTATAAAACAAGCAACTAAGAAACCAACATAGTAAGTAAAAGAAATAAAAATTCAAGCGTTCGATGGAAATTTAAAGGCAAAACCAGAAGAGAGTATTTCATAATTTGAACTAACAAGCAAGAAGATATAAAACAATGGATAAGGGAGAAAGCGAGATACCCTTTTGCGCATACGGCGAAACTCACTAGACTTGAACTCATTACGTGTAGATTTCTGAAGACGAAGCATCAAGAGTTCACCTTTAAGATCAACAACCTCTTCATTAATTTCCTCAGTTGTCTTGGCCCTTATTTCCTTCAGTTCTTCTTCTTTCTTAGCCATCATTATTACAGAAGACCGTGTCATTTTGATGGAGGGTAGGACAACTGAAACGGGACATTTTTGGCGGATTTGGATACCGGAGAAGCTTGATTTTGGGATTATAGATAAGGGCTTCGGGGGGAAAGTAAGTGCGGGAAGGCTCAGCATTGCTCTGTCCTTTGGGTTCGGTTGTGACACTCTGTCCTTGCTCGAGGGCTTCAACTTCCAGGGTATAGTAGATAAGGCGTTTTCTTTGGCAAGTTAGTCACTCGATTATACAAACATTTTCAGTTTAGAACTAAAATGATTTTTCTTTTCTAATTAGATTCCAAGAAGTTCGAACAATTTCAATCAAATCCCTCCTTGGGTGTATATCAATTATCAAATCACTTTTCATCTAAATTTCACGCGGTAAACGCTCAAATGAATCCCCAGCTACACCGTGTTTCTAGTCGAGTGTTTGATGTATTATTTTATACTGCTCTTATAAGAAGCTATATTCTTGTAAGATTTTAAATTAATTTTAATATTTTAAAAAATATGCATTATAAATATATTTTTGGATATTATAATTTTTTTAAAACAAGAAATAGAAAGATGATGGTTTATATCTAATAAAATAAGTTAAATTATATAAACTAACCAATTAAAAAAGAAGTTGTTAACATTGTTTGAATACTAGTGCGGGAAGTTCATTTTCGTATTAAAGATAATATATATATATATATGAATATTCTACCATGTCCGTCCTTTTTATAAAATATATGTTTGTGCTGTAAATGTGCTCGGTATCATGAATTTTTTTCATTGAAAAACAAAGGGATGTTAATTTATATCTAATAAAATAAATTAAAAATATATATTAATTGAAAAATAAAAAATTACTTAGGCTACTTGAATATTGAAGCAGAAAACTAATTTTCCTATTAAAAATAAATACACATGTAAATATTTTATTCTGACTATTTTTTTATTATTTTATTTTAGAGGTTAGTTTTGGTTGCTAAGAATGAATAATTTTTTTGTTTTTATAAATGTATCATGGAAATATATTTTATTGATTTCCGAGCTAATGAAAATCACATGTCACTAGTCTCCTCCATCACCATTAAATTTAATAATTTTATCAATAAAAATCTATTTTAATATTTACACTAACAATTTATTTTATTTATGATTAATTTACCAATAAAATCATGAACAGAAAATGTTCATTGAAAAAATATTTATCAATAATTTTTTATCTATTAATGAGTATGTTGTTCATAAATTTACCGATAGCTTTATAAACAAAACACGACTCAAAAAAATATTACTCTTTTCATTTTATTAGTGATATTTTGGGTACAATTTAGTATATCACTAATAAAAAAATTGTAAAATTATATATTATTGGCAAAATTGTCATTGATAATTTTATTGATGGGCTAATAATTATAGTGACATTTATAATAATTCTTTTCTAATAATCTTTAGAATATATCAATGGATTTATTTTGCCCAAGAATTTAGAGAAATAATATAGTTTGTAAAGGTTTTTTTCTCAAGTTATTTAAACATGTATTCTTTGTATGGCCTAATATAAAAAAATACATGAAAAGAAATTTCTTATTTATTCAGATGTTTTATAATTTATAGCATTCTCAGGAAAATATTCATTACATTTGCTAGCATCTAATAAAAAAATGTTTTTATATTAGCATACTCTTTTAAATAAAATAAAAATTGTCACCTATGGATCTAATAACAAATTTATTAAGTCATTAAGTTGTCTAAAGTTTTATCAAAATTAAATAACCTAATAGGTTGACATACCTAAAATTTAAAAATTACAACATTGTTATTTATTTTTAATATTTAAAATAAATAGACTCGTGGTGAGTTGATACCTCACATATTAAAAAAAATAACACATATATCATATTTTTAATTAAAAAAATTTAAATATAATATTAAGTGATGTTAGAGTTAGAAGTATTGAAATACTATAAATTAGGTGAACCTCCTTAAGACTCATTTCATAGATTTGTTTTTTAGAATTTAAGTTGGATTCCATGAAGTTATGGTTTAAAGTGTTTTTTGTCTATAAATATACCAAAATGATATTTTTTTTATTTTTTAAAAATTATTTTTGAAATCATCACTCAAAATGATCCAAAAATATTTTAAAAAATTAATTTTTAGTAAAAAATAAAATATTTTTTTAAAAAATACAAGTTGACCTATATTTCCAAACACTCTTATAAGCTTTTTAATATATTTATAGACATAACTTGAATTGTGATATGAGATAACTAATTTAAAATTAATAATTTACAAAGCAATTCAAAATGATAAAAATGAAATAAGCATTTTAGAATCGTGCGGTTACAAATATCAATTATGGTTTAATTTATTGTAGCAAAACTACACGCACCCCCAGAGATAAACTACTAATAATTAGAGTATAAAATATCTTAATAATTTAAGATAAAATCATTAATACAACTTACATCATATAAAATATTTTATAGTTGATAATATATTCCCGCCCCACACTTTTTATATACACACACATGGTAACCGGTTAGAATTTTATAGTAATTATAATATCATATGATAATTTTATTTTACAAGTTTAAATTTATTTTCAAAAATAACATAAAAACAATTCTTGTTCTTGAGCCACGGCAATGTCGGGTAGCTGGAAATATAGTAAGAGAAATCATGTTAGCTTGATTTTGGGTTTACATAGTTATTTCTAAATGACTCCATTTTCGTATCTGAAAAATAGTTAATAAGCAATCTTAGAATGTTATAATTCATAAATATCTGAGTCAGGGGAAACGTGTTTTCTTTTGTAATGTATAGTTTTTACGTTTAAGCTTCTTTTTTATATATATAAAAAAGAAAAAGAAAAGGCATTAAAGAGAGTTTTTTATAATTCATAAATATATGAATGGATAGTTTTCTGTCAAAAAATCGTGGTTTTACTAAATAAAAATATTTATATTTGCTCTCAAAAAATCGAAAAGTTTAGACTTTAAATGGCCACCATCATACTTTTAAAAATAATTAAAATATAGATTGTAAATAAAATTAAAAATAATTAGAATATTTCATGGCAACTAAAAAGATATATTTATGAAAAAAATAAATAGAAAACAAAATATTTCATAAAAAATAATACATTACGCGTGATTTGATTCTTAGTAAGCATGCTAGGTTTTGGTTGTGATTGTAAATTTACCATTATCTTATATATTGTATATTGTATGATTATATACTATACAGTGAAATATTTACAAGTGAAGATCACGTGTGCACATCTTATATTTATTAAACGACGTGGTAATTAAATCTACCTAATAAATTCTTTAATCACACCAACCTTATAGATGAAGTAGATGAAAATTCACCTCAAGCAATAAATTCTCACACTAGCAGCTACTGATGATGAATTTCATGCTATGCACAAGGAATGCTTCATAAAATTAAATTACTTACAAAAGTTAATATATATATATATAAAATGTACGGGAGATGGTAATATTTCCAAAGAAGGAAGAGAGAATTAGAATTCAGGTTATTGTTTTAAATATGTTTAATAAACTCAGTTAATGTAATAATATAATTATAAAAAAATAAATACTTGCTAATATTATAAAAATATACCCTTTAAATAGTTTTAAAAGGTATTATCAATTTTATGTGATAAAAAATAATAAATTGAATGAGAATAGGATAATCTTTTATATATATATAAACTTAATTATCAACAAATTAAACATTTAATAATAAATTAAAAAAATAAAATTACAAAATTAAAAGTTCAATAATATAATAAATTTTTTAAAAAATAAAATAATTAAAGTTAAATTAGGTTAATATTTGAAACTCATGACTCATGTTTTTAAATCAATTATCTTATTTAAGATAAACTTGAAAAAAATTGAGAATCAATCATTCAAAATTAAAAAAGCAAAGACAAATAACAATAACAATATGATGACCAAACTTAATATAAAAATTAAATAAAATTAAATAATAAAAAATAAAATTATAAAATAAAATAAATAAAGAAAAATATTTAAAAATAGCAATAAAAAATAAGAATGAAATATGTTAGATAAGAAAATTTAAGGGGATGAATTTAAAAAATAATTTTAAATAATATAAGTTGTAATAAAAAACATGGACCGGAAAATAAATTGAATGATTGCTACGAAAAATCAGAGAGACGAAAGTGAAAATCAAGAAGGATTAAGAAAAAAAAGGTCAAAGATATAAAACAAGGAGTCGGTTGCCCGCATATGCTGTTCAAGGATAAAAGGGGCTGCCAAGATGATTCTAATACCTCTCCAAAAGACACCTTACACGCCATCTACATAGCTTGGACATTTCCTACCCCATGGCTAGGGCATTGCATGCACAATTATTACTCTTTTATACTAATATTTGGGTTTTTGTTTTTTTAAGCACAATACAATAATAAAATTACTTTTAAAAGAAAAGGTATTAAACCTGCATACAAGAGTGTTTTTATATTTTCAAACTATTTTTTTTATTATAATTAAGTTGAAAGATATAGGCTATTTGGTATTTTAATATATATATATAAAATAAAAGAGTAATTTTTTTTATTTTACTATGCTTGAAAAAAAAAGCCCCCAAATACTAGTTTACTATTATTTGTTTTTAAGATTTCTTATATTAAAAAATATAAAAAAATTAATTTATCTCAATTAATTTAATAATAACTAACCAGTTATATATATATAAAAAAATATTACCTTGTAACAAGAATATAAAATTATTGTTATAATTTATAATGTTTTGTGACCTGATACAAGTGAATCAATGATATCTTTTAAGTTTTTATTTTATTATAATCACCCAAATAACTTAATAAAAACCAAAAAAGTGCAATCAAATTGAAACCTTTCTTTCTTTATCCATAGTTTTTTTTATATTTTTTTTCCTCTTTCAGCAATTCCTCATCTTGTTTTATCATTTGTTTCAGTGAGATTTTCATGCACACGTACTAAGGATGAATTTGTTTTTCTTTAAAAAAAGGATAATATTGGTAATAAAACAGTAGACCATAAGACAATAATAGTTATTATTTAAAGTGGTTTTTACTTTAAAATATACTAAAATAATATTTTTTATTTTTAAATCTTATTTTTATATTAGAATTCCAAAATGATAAAAAAAAATAATTCAAAATCTTTAAAAACTCGACTGAAACACCATACCAAACACCTTGAAGGGCAATAAAGCTGGTTATCATGGTTCATGAAAACAAAACGGGTCGGGCTCGTACTTTTTGGTTGTCGTCCTCTGAGGCTGTCCAGTCTGACAGTCAGGGACACGTGACCTGGAGTGCTTACAGCAGAAGGTTATCCGCCGCTGGTACAAATATTTCTCTATGGGCAAACCCATAGTAACCCCCGAGTATGTACTAGTTCTCAATTAGATTCCTAAGCTTTTAATGTTTTCAATTATATGCTTCTCAATTGAGAAAACTGATAGTTTAGAAGCTACTTGTTTATATATTTGGATAATTTTTAATTATTTATAAATTGGTACTTATAGTTCGTTAAAATAATTATTTTGCTTATTTATTTGGATGTGTTTTAAATTTTAATTATTTACAGCATGATCCCTATATTTTGTTAAAACAATTAATTAATCACTCCAATATACAAATAATTGAATTGTTTGTGTTCAATTTCCTTGATGTAGTAGTTTGTTTTTAAAACTTTCTTCTTTCTCTAACAAATTTTTCTATCTTATCTATTGCACCTTTTCATTTTCTATTTATTTTAAAATAAAAAATAAATTAAATAAAAAAATGAAACTAAAGGCAAGTTATAAATGAATTTAAAAAAGAGGATTGAATATATAGTTTTTAACTAATTTATTAATTTTGTTAAACTAGAAGGACTGATTTATAATTAACTTGAACTTTTACCATCTCACGCTCATCTCTAGTATTTTTCATTTCTATCTCACTTGAAGGGATTTTTTTTTTAAATAATAAATATTATATTTTTCTCTTCTTCTCTCTCTCTCTCTCTCTCTCTCACAAAGCCATACCAGACAAACACAAACCCTCTTCCTTTCCTTTCCTTCCACTACCAACAAAATCATAAAACAAAATTCTTATTTCCCAAACAAACCCTAACTAACAATCAAAATCACGGAGGCAGAGAAACTTGTTCGTTGATTAGGATGGTGGAGTTAGTGAGTTGAATCGGGATCTGAGTTGACTCAATTGATGCAGTAATGGGTGCAGCAGGTTCTAAACTCGAGAAAGCTTTAGGCGACCAGTTTCCTGAGGGCGAACGATACTTCGGCCTTGAGAATTTCGGCAACACTTGTTACTGTAATAGCGTCTTGCAGGTCTCTTCTTCTCTCTTCAATTTCAATTATCTCTCGATTTAATCGTTCTCTACCTTATTTTATTTTAATTAGTTTCTCTTGTCTTGTGTTTTGATTATTTGACTTTTTTTCCCTGTATTTGAATTTGATTTGTAATTCAGTGATTTAATTAGGTTAGACGCGGAGCATTTGTGTTTTAGCCTTAAATATTACAATTAAATTAGGCTCTTTTTAAGGCTTGGAATTGAAAATTCAGATGCAGAATTTTTGTGTTGGAAATTCAGCCACGGTTCTCACGTTGTGTTGAAAACTTTGAACTTGTTGATTTTGATTAATACTTTGTTAGTCAGTTTCTTTTGAGAATTATGGCTACATTTTCTCATAATTCATGCAGGTCTTTTTGATTGAATGTGATTTAAGTTATTGTATTTGGTTTATACTGATAGCAAAACAGGATGTACTGATCATAATTCATGCAGGTCTTTTTGATTGGATGTGATTTTATGTCATTGTATATGGTTTATACTGATAGTGAAACAGAATGTACGGTTTTGAAAGCAGTGTTTTTTTTCTGTGATGCAGGCACTTTACTTTTGCGCACCATTTCGAGAACAGTTGTTAGAATATTATGCTAATAGTAAAAATATTGGGGATGCTGAAGAGAATCTCTTGACTTGCTTGGCAGACTTATTTACTCAGGTAATAATAATAACTCCATGGATTGTGTCTGAATCCTATTTATGTTAATGCTTTGTTTTCTTCTTTTCTATATGTCAGTTAATGTTTTTCTTTTTTCTGTTTCATTTCGGTCCTTGTTCTCCTCTTGACCATCTCTTTTATGTTGAATTTTCATGTAAAAAAGAGAGGGATAATTGAAGTCCATTTAGCTGTAAATCTTTCTCTAATGCTCTTTACTTGGTTTGTCCTTAAGGGAAAAAAAATCTGATTCGGTATGCTGTATTGGGATTCATGATATCTGCATCATCTAATCAATGTTTCCTCTGCCCATGCAATACATGTAATTGAAGGCTGAAGATTCTTTGTTTGGCATGCTTTTCTGTAGGTCTATTTCCTGCTTATATTAAATCATACAACTTCACTAGTTTTGCTGTTTTACATTAGGAACGTAGTTAGAACTTGACTCATTGGGTTCTGAATCTATTTTTTTCTTTTGTTTGAACTAGTTTCCTTCATCATTATTTTCATTTCTTCTCCTTGAAGTGTCAAGACACGGAACAAGCCAGACCTAAGTGTTTGTCGATATTTTTTTACTTGGTTTGCTGTCAGTAGCTTTGATATCATCCTAATAAACAAGAAATATCATGGCACTAGTATACTTTCTGCATGCTTGTGTACTGTGTGCATTTCACCAAACTAATGAGAAAGAAGGGGAAAAGGGAGTTTCCTGTACACAGAACATATATTTGTTACTTATTTAGTAGCTCAGCCATGGTGCTGGAGCTAACTGTTGATATTTCTTTTGCATAGATAAGTTCACAGAAGAAGAAAACAGGTGTCATTGCTCCAAAGCGTTTTGTACAGAGATTGAAAAAACAAAATGAACTTTTCCGAAGCTATATGCACCAGGTATGTATTCATTATATCTGATTACAAGTCTGGGGATTGATCGGATACAAAATGTAATATGATATAGTAAAACAATGCTGAGGATTGAACAGTCTCTGTTTTTCATGCAGGATGCACATGAATTTTTGAATTTTTTGCTTAATGAACTGGTTGACATCCTGGAGAAAGAAGCCCAAGCTGTTAAAAGTGAACCTGAAACCTCTTCCCCTCTTGAAAAAACTGCAAATGGACCAAAGCATGCTCAGGCAAATGGTGTTTCAAAGGAGCCTTTGGTTACCTGGGTGCACAAAAATTTTCAGGTGACTTTGCCTAGCCAATCCTTGCATTCTAATTTCATCATTTTGCATGTTGTGGATTTTAAATGCAGTTCATTGAACTTAATATGAATTTATATTTTTGGTCCTCCATGTGCATTGTTTTATGGAGATGGAATTTGCCTTTGCCCTTTCTCTTTACTTCGCTCTTCCCTCCTTCAGGGATAGAGTTCTCATCCTCTCTTACATATATGTATACTCAGGGAATACTTACCAATGAGACAAGGTGCTTGCAATGTGAGACTGTGACAGCAAGAGATGAAACGTTTTTTGACTTGAGCCTTGATATTGAACAAAACAGTTCCATAACAAGCTGCTTGAAGAATTTTAGTTCCACAGAGACTTTGAATGCAGAGGATAAGTTTTTCTGTGACAAGTGCTGCAGGTAGGCACATTTTGCTTAATTATCATTTGTCATTGACTTGTATCCGTTCTAGATAACCACCTTTATATTTTTTGAAAACTTGAAATGAGCTTTGTGTTCTAGTATTTGTTTATGAGTTGTGTGTGTGGTACAATTTAGTCACAGTTTCTTATGGAATTATTGTACAGGATGAGATTTCACTCACCTGGACAATTATTGACTGTTCAGAACCTGGCTGAGAGATTACAGTGACATTAAAGCATTCAAAAGTCTCTTGAATTAAGATATAATTACATTTTATTTTCATGCAAGGGATGTTGATAAATGATTTATTCTTGTTGTTTTTAGCTTAAAGGCTTTGTTTTCCTCTCTCATAAGTAAAACAAGATGTGGAAATGTAAAGTAGATTGAGTCTGGTGTCTTGGTTTGCTTTCCTGAATGGTTTCTAAACTACTATTTACATATTTCATATGTATAAAGAAGGTGAAATAACATATCAAGTTCTATGCAAAGAAGGCGGATGAACCATATACTCCTTGAATTGAATTGACCCTATATATGCATAGGAATAACAAAGTTAAAATTTTCTGGCATGAAGCTCAAGCGTACAAGTGAAGGATTTTGATGAAGAGATGATAAACTTTATGAACTCCAATATCAGAGAGGGGTTTCCTGAGTCTGCTGGTTTTGCTGTCACTGGGCTCGTGTGGGGGTATAGGATGGGAGAGCTTTTTACATCTTTTCTAATTTTAGAATTGTGTACAGAAGGGTAATGGATTTTGGATTGCTGGATAGTCGAGTGTAAGATGGCTTATGTTAATAAAAGGTTAAATGCTGTTCTTTCTGTGCTGTGCTGTGGAAAATGTAATTTGACAAAACAAATCATGATAGCTTTTCCAACTGAAGTTTTGGTGTCTTTCCACTAGAACAGGACAATCTTATTATGTTTTTTACTTTACATATTATTCGTTTTAGCTGGCAGTACAGAATTCTTCAGATTCTTCTTGAACTTCTAATGAGTTGTTTTAACTTTCTACTGTTAGATTTGGATGATGGCTCTACCTCTCTTGTTTTGGAGTCCAGTGATGAGCATTTCTGGTTTAGTAATTATGCATTAAATCCTTTTCTTTTCCTGTGCAGTTTGCAAGAAGCACAAAAGAGGATGAAGATAAAGAAGCCTCCTCATATCTTGGTCATCCATTTGAAGAGGTTTAAATACATTGAGCAGCTTGGTCGATACAAGAAATTGTCCTACCGAGTTGTCTTCCCACTTGAGCTGAAGCTGAGCAATACTGTGGAAGATGCAGATATAGAATACTCTCTATTTGCCGTTGTTGTCCATGTGGGAAGTGGACCTAATCACGGGCACTATGTGAGCCTTGTGAAGAGCCACAACCACTGGTTATTTTTCGATGATGAAAATGTTGAGATGATTGACGAGTCTGCTGTGCAGACATTTTTTGGGTCAGCGCAGGAATATTCGAGTAATACGGATCACGGGTATATCTTATTTTACGAGAGCATTGGTGCTAGTAACAACAAGAGTTGAGAGGAGGGGGCATTTGGTTTTACAAGTAGGTATTTAAATCATTTGGACTGGACTTATCTTTTGTTTAATCTGTTATTATTGTTTTTTCTTTTCCCTTTTGTCCTTCAAACAATGGGAAGAGCTCTCAAATGTCCACATTTGAGATGATGATGATGATGATGATTGTGACAAATGTATACTTGGGTTATTTCCATGTATAGTGGATGGTGGAAGCTCACCATCCTTGTGTTTTTCCAGAATAAGAGGATAAAAGAGCAGTGTATATGGTTTGAAAATTTCACAGAAACAGCTTGGATTGTTCATGGTTGAGAATGTTCCAAAAGCAGAAATACAATCCAGTTGAAAGTTGGTCGGAGCAATCCTCGTATTAGTGAATTTGTTCTAACGTCCTTGTAGATCTTATTGGTCATTAATCATTATGCATGCCGTAGGATGATTACCTACAAGCCTTCAACCTTTATGGTCGTTTTGTATTTGTTATCAATCCAGGCTCAAATTTAGGCAATCTCTTTCCATCGAATCCTTCTTGTGCTTGTATTGACTTGGATGTAATTGGAAATAGTAGTTGTTAAAATCTCCGAGTCAGGGCTGGTGAGTCGTAACTCGATGAATCTTTTGGCAGGTAGAGATGCAACTTCTACACTGCCTTCCGAGAAATTTTGACCAATCATTCTTCGGGAGTGGATTAGATTGGTGGCCCGGGTTTTTGCTGGGTCGGGTTAATTTTTATTTTTTCTGCAGCGTAAAAAATTGATACTCAAAAGCTGTTATTGTATTTTAAACAATAATAAAAATATCACGGGTGAACATATGAAAAGAGAACTAAAAAAACGTGAACATCATGAAAAGAGAACTGAAAAAACATAATGATTGTCAATCTTCATGAATAAAAATATAAAAGGATGAAATCAAAGTTAAAACAAAAATTAAAAAATAAAAGACTAATAAAAATAAGTAAAGTTGTCAACTACGAGTAGAATCAAACAAAATAATCTAATATAAAATAAAATATAAATTAAAAAAAAGAATTGAATTTAAAATTTTAAAGGACAATAAAAAAAAGAATAAAAAAATAACATGAAAAAAACACGAGCTATCCAGATAAACTTCTCACCTCGATAACCTAACTAGAAGTAGTTACTACATTTTAAAACATTAATTTTAAAAAAGACAGTGATAACCTAACTAAAAAAACAAAAAAAATAAAAAGGTTTATTTTTTAAAACGAATAACTTCAAAAGATATAATCAGAAAAGAAAACGATATCAACCTCTTTTAACTTTTGAAACTCATCACTATAAGTAATGACTACATTAGAAGCATCACATCGCATCTAGAAAGCAACTATTTTAAAACTTGATCTTACTCGACAATTTGACTCGTGACCTAAGTAACTCTTAACTTAAACTAGTTTGAGTTTCAAAAAAAAATGGAGGAGAATTGTTCAAGTGTAAGATAACCAAAAACTTAGGTTGACCATGTTTTGGTTAAATCGAGGTAAATCTAGTCAAAACTCGTTGATTATTTTTCATTTAAAAAAGAAATGATATTATTTTTATTTTTTTATAAAACAAAAAGATTTGGTCAACTTGGACTCACTCGAGTCAACCCACTCAATTCATAATCTGATAATTGTTTAAGATAAACTCCTAGGTAGGACCTAGAAACAATAGAAAAACCAAGAACACCAAGTCTCAATAAATGAGATGTTGAATTATAAAATAAAATAAATAAATAAAGGATTAAAAAATAACAATTAAGAGAATAATGACCTCATTTTGAAAAACAAATTGAGAGGATAAACAAAAAAAAATGAATTAAAGGGAAAAATTGAAAAAGAAAATAAAATTAGCAAATGAATCCAAAATAAAAATTAAGAGAATGAGGACTAAATCTTAAAAAAAAAAATAGGATTATGGATCTAAGGATGAAATTAAAAACAAATTAAAATTTGATAAAAAAAAGCTAAGAATCAAAAATAAAAATAAAAACATTGAGGACCAAAACTTAAATATCAACAAATATTGAATTAAAGGAAAAAATTAAAAAGAAAATCAAATTCATACAAGAATAAAAAAACAAAGAATATCAATTTCCAATGAACTTAATGGTGATGGATGGAATTTAAAAAAAAAATTAAAAATAACTGAAGTCAACCCGACCTAACATTTAGAACTTGTTATATGAATCATGAGGCTGAATCACAATATAAAAATAAATCTAAAAAATCTATAATATAATTTTTATAACTAATAAAAATAATTAGGGATAAACTTGAAAAAAAAAGTGGTTTAAAAATGTAGATTTGAAAAGAAAGATAATCAAATTTGACACAAAAAAAAAATAAAACCAAATAATAAGGGATAAAATTAAAAAAAATCAATTAAAAGGGTAAAAACAACTAAAAATAATAATCAAAAGAATAGGGACATATTTGATATAAAAATAAAATGTTAAGGAATAAAATTTAAAGAAAAAATAATTCAATAAAAGATTCAAGACTAAATACATCACAATTAAAAAAAAATAAGGATCAAATGTAATATAAAAATTAAGTATAAATGGATGAAATTGAAAAAAAAATTAACTTAATAAATAATTCAAGATCATATACATTGCAATCAAAAGAATGAGAACCAATTTGATATAACAATCAAGTGTCAATGGATGAAATTAAAAAAAAATTAACTTGATAAATGATTCAAAACTAAATACATTACAATCTAAAGAATGAAGACCTAATTTAACTTAACAAACAAATAGCTAGACTTTCTTTACAATGACCATCATGATTTTTTAAAAGGAGATAGAGGAAAAAAAAGGCAAAAAACTCATGGTTGTAGCTCCTTCATGTGACAGCTATGAACAAGTGCCTCACCACCATAATAGGGGTGATGGTGGTGAGGCATGTCATAACTCATATTTATGTTATTTTTTAAATTTATTTTCTTTTCTTTTGAAATAAATAAAACAAAAGGGCTGATAATATAGAGAAAGTAGGTTAAGAAGGATTTCAAACATATAAGAAAATCAAGCTGCAATTTTAGATGAACTTTAACGCCTAATTGTACTCCATTATATCTAAGATTGAAAAAAAAATACATATTCAAAGTCAAATTAAATAATTATTGGATGAATCTGCATAAAAATTAAGTTCAATGATATAATTAAATTTTTAATAGGTCAATTTAATTTAATTATAGGCCAATTAAAATTTAATTATGTTTAAAAGATAATTTAGATTCAATTGAAAGATTTAATTAAGTGCAGTGACTTAAATTATACTTTAAATAGGTCAAATTTATTTTATAAGAGATTTAATTAGTGAAAAATTAAGTTTGAAAATCTAATTTGAGCTTAATTAAAAAGATTGAAATTTTAAAAAATTTAATTTAATTTTTACCATGTAAATTGATTGAAACCATTTAAAAACATAAAAGTTGTAAGAAATTATCTCAGCTTTAAAGAAAAAAAAAAGAGGTCATTTGGACTTCTAAAACTCCAGATATGGGTCAAACACTGAACAGTACGTGAGTTATAAAATAGAATTGAACTTAAAAATGATCTTTTTAAATCTTAGACCCTTGTAAAAATTGTAGACCTATGTCTTACCTTTCCATTCATATAAAGTAGATCTAAATCTGAGATCTACAACTTCAAATATGACCCAATTACTGAAAAATGTTCTGGTGGGGGGACTACATCAACATTTGTTTTCTAAGTTTGACCATCTTTTTATCTTTTTAATTTTAGTTCTTAAACTCATTAATCTATCATTTTATTTATGTGATAAACTTACATTTAAAATAAATATTTATTACAAATTAAAGTTATCTTATATTATTAGATATGTTATTATAAAATATACTTTAGTTAAGGAGTTATTGATACTTAAAGTGCATAATGATGATATAAAACCTTGATAAAAATATATTTTTAAATATTAATCATTAGTTATCAAAATTTCAATACAATTTACAATCTCTTTAACAATTTTTTGATTTTATCATTTCACATCCAACCATTCAATTGTTTTACAATGTTTTATTATCACATTAATTCAACTCAATAAAAAATCATTGTTCACATTTTCATACATATACTTACTATATAATTCATGGACAATATCGTAAATGCAAAATTTTTCATTTCTACTTATAAATGGTCAGCCTTAGGATTTCATTATTTATTCAATTTTTTTTGTTATCTCATTATTATTTCACTCCTACGACAACCCACAAAGGTTCTAAAAACTCAATTTTCAAGAAATTTACCTTTTTCTCTGAATTTATCTCAAAAACTCTAATTTTGTTCTTTAATTAATGTTGCTTAAAATCACTATATTTTTGTTCTAATTGATACAAAGGGGTTTTAAACATCTTACCCAGTTAATAAAGGTATTCCAAAGGTCAAACCATAAAGACTTTTCCAAAGTTTCTCGTTTTTTTCTCATTTTCTTTCATTTTTTTTCTCTAATTAAATGTTCTATCTCTTTGATTTTTAGTGTGCAAGTGTTTTTCTCTCTCAAGAACCTCTCTTTTCACTCCTCACAATTATTTTCTAACCCTTTAAAGTAAGAGGAAGGAAAAAGAAATGAATTTTTATTTCCTTGGTTGAACTTGTTAATTTTACAAAGATAGTGGCCAAAACAGTTTGATTATTTATATAAACAATCCAATCATTTCTCTAAAATTGGTCTAATTATTTTTCAAAAGGGGTAGATTGATTTTGCTACTGGAACAAATTATATTTTCAACCATAAACCCTTATTCTTCTATCTTTTTAACTGTTTTTCTTTTTTTTTTTCTTATTTTATCTCATTATACCATAATTTTGATTATTTCTGATTTATCTTGGGGTTACACTCAATCTCATCCTTGAATAAAATATGCAATTACACTAGGAAGACCATGTCAATTTATTTCAACGTAAATTATGCAATTGCACTAGAGAAACTTAGTTGATCTCATTCAAGGTAAATTATACAATTATATTAGAGAAATCGAGTTTATCCCATTCTTGAAAGATTGTGGAGACATCACCTTGAATATCACCTGGAGAAACGAAAACATTGTTATTTTTAATAATTCAATTCATATATAAAAAACCTACATTCTTAGTTATTTACAAAGATATATTTTTATTTTTCTTTAATGTATAATCAACTTGATGAGATTCTATTGAGATCATGGTTTTAGTTCTAAGTGAGAAAGTAAAGTTTCTTTAATAGATGTTACCATCATTGTAGGCTTTTCAAAGTCTCGAGGCTCCAACTACATTTGTCAGCACAAGTTGTCGTACTAGGGGTTTTGATATTAAGACAATTAGGCAGCAAAATTCATCACTATTGAGAAAACTAGGTTGTAGTTTTTTTTTTTTTAAGGTTTAATTGTATTGAAGAAGAAAGAATTTACAAAGTGAACAAAAGGCATACCTCTTAAAGAACAAGAAACGAAAAGAAAAATCAATTGAAATAACAAACATTTGAACAATACAGAAAGGAAAAGAAAAAGTATTTGGGAATGAGTGATTTGTTTTTATATACCTCTCTTGTTTTATCTTTTTATGTTTGAAAATCCATATATCGTAGTTTTGTTGAAATGACAAAAAAAAGTTTTAATTGTAAGAGTGGTCATTGGTAGACATATCTCATTTTGATTGGACAAATGATATGGAAATTCAGAGTTAGTGAACTATGTTAACTTGGTATATTAATCTAAAGAGCATTTAAGAATGGCAGACTTTATTTGAAATTAAGTAAGGATTAGATAAAAAGGTTTCGTTTGTTTTTGTGGTGCGATTTGAGTTTTGTATCAATCATATATTTCAATGTGTGTTAATCTACACACACTTTAGTTTTGTATAGATCCCATTAAAACTTTTTTGAAGCTTTAAATAGGAAAAAGCTACAATTCACAGCTTATTTTTTAATCTATTTTTTTAAACCACAACTATAAAAACTATCATAATGACAACATGTATGAAGAACATGCAAATAATTCTTAATTTTTTAATTTTATTTAATGAAGTGGTTTAATTAAAAAAATAAAAATTATTTGATGATATAATATAACGGATTTAAAAAAAAAAGATAATTACAAAAAATTCCTATACTTTAATCCATTATTCATTTCCAATCTAAATTTTGAGAAATTACAATTTGCCTTTTAAACTTTAGTGATTTTGTTACACTTTATATCCCATTTTTTTGCTCTAAAATAAAAGTAAGTCATTATTTATAGTTTTTTCATTATAATAATTTTTAATGACTAATATGCCTTTAATAACTAAAAATAAGAAAAAAAAATTGTGTTATTGTTGGACTTTAAAAAAAAAATGTTGCACAATGTCCTACTATTTATAAAAATTTCATTAAAGTTATGCATATAATAGATCTAACAACAATTCTTGATCAAAGTGAAGACAACCAGAAGCATAAAAGTTCATAAAAAAAGGCTCTTTATCAATTTTAACCAAAAGTAACAGTTCTCTAGTATTGTTCACCATTTTAACCTAATAAAAAACACCACTAAAACTAACATTAGATACATAGATATGTTACAAAAATTTCCAACATTAGGTACATAGATATGTTACAAAAATTTCTAGCAACATATTTACACCTTACAACAATAGTTCTTCATATTCTGACAATAATACAAATTCTGCAAACACACAATCCAAAATTACCAACCGAACATATAAATCCAACGCACAAATTACCGAAAACAACCATAAAATTACCACAATAATATTATCATATTCATCAAATATTAATAGCTTGAATAGACTAAAGTTCAAGAATAAAAAGTACATAAAATATGAAAAAAAAAGTAGTTGTCATGATATTGAAAATAAATGCAAGTAAAAACAAGTTCTTCTATAAATACGATAATAGGTTATGAGAGGACACATTCATTAATTAGTGTAAATCTATTAATAATATCTAGTTAACCATCATATAGGAAGGAGGTGTTAAAGAAATTGATCGAATACTAAATGAAGTGAAGAAGACTAAAGATAAATTACATCGAGTTTGAATTAAAAATCACAATATGAAGGCTAGTTTTATAAGTGCAAAGTTGTTACTGAGTTGTAATTTAGTTGTAATTTAGTATGTGTAATTTTACTATTTCTAACTACGATATTGTTTATCATATTCAAATTAAATGAATAAAATAATGAATTCATGCACTAAACATCATGCATATTTAAGTAAAAAATACATTAAATATTATAACTCATAATGCATACTCCAATCAAGCAACAATCATTTATAATGAATACTTCAATCAATGTAACTAATCTGGGGTGGATGTTGAGATGATGACATTCCAACATCATTGTAACTTCTAACATCCATCATACATTTGCCGACACCATTACACTTTTACTAGAATTCCTAACAACGATGCCAACACCTATAACAACCTTACCAACACCTTTAATACCTATGTCAAAGCCCATAACACTGATGCTAACTCTTATAACACCCATGTCAGCATCTCTCATATCTATACTAACATCTATAACACTAGCATGATACCTTCCAGCACCCCTTAAACCCTTTTTACCACTCAAACTCATTGTAACACAACTTGAACATACAATACTATGGATTCATCTAGATTATTTAGTAGTATTTCTTTGATTAGTCCTTGAATTGTGTCTATATTACTTATATATATTGCACCTTGGAGAAGATGTTATTTTTCTATATCTTTTACCTATTAAACATAATGCAAAGATGCTTCTCTTGTACTCCATTTCTTATAAAACTATACAAGGCATATAAAAATCATCTCCAAATGTTATTTTTTTTTGCCTCCACGATGATATATGAAACATAAAAAATTTCATTATTGTCATCCAACCCTACCATTAATAATAAGACACCTCTATATTGATGTTATAAATAACATCCATTAATGCTAATGAAAGTTCTATATCAATTGACAAACCTCTTTTTCTAAGGCTTTAAACACATATAAAATCTCTAAAACTGAATTGATATCTTCAGAATTAAAATTAGGGTTTTACCCCTTGATTAAGGTGTCTCTTCAAATAATAGTCATGTTTAACTTTGTGTTCTTTAAACACTTTCCTAAAATTATTGACATTACAAAATATTGACATTCTTGAAACTTGATCCATCAATACCCATCTAAAATGTATTGCATTTAAAACTAGAGATGGGATCAACCTTTGACTTTTTAAGCATGTTCCTGATTATTCTACTTTCATCTTCAGAAACCTCAAAACTATTGTTTGATTTTGCACTAAATACAATATTATTATCATTTTCATCGCAACTTATCTTTCATTCATCCTCTGATTTTGAACCACTTAACAAATTTTTACTAAAACATACATCACCATCTAAGCTAGCAATTCATTCATTTTTTTTTCATTAACAAATTCAAATCCTTCCTCATCAGAAGGAATGTAATTATCATTTCTCTCTTTCTCTTAGAAGGAATGTAATTATTATTTCTCTCTGTTTCATCATCTGGATATGTATCATCACCTTTATAGTGCACATTATTAGTGCCAAATTTACTTTTTAGTTCTTTCACTTCCTAAATTGTCATTATCAAAATTCTTGATAAAATTAGGGTTTTTTATGTTTAGCTAACAAAACATGCATTACAAAAAGAAAAAAATAGTTTAAACATTACTACATATTTAATATTATAATTAAGCTAGCTAGAAACCAATTAATATAGGGCTTTCAAAGCTTTAAGATAAGGTTTATGGTAAATTAAATTTTTTTAATTATTTTGTTAAATCAAGTGTATATTCACAATATTTTAACCATTATCCACTAATTTAACATAAAATAAACACAGACACGTCACTGAATCACAAGTCACTGAATCACAATTCATTTAAAAACTTACCTCACCATTATTATTCCTTATTCCTGGCATACAAGGGTGAATAAAATAATACCAATAAGAGGCTTTTGGCTTTGATACTTGCACAAAAAAATTAAATATAAAAAAATAAATAATCTATTTTAAATATAATGTTTTTATATGGATACATGCTTATAGAGAGAGAAGAGAGACTACAGAGAGATATCATGTTTGGAAGAGAAACAAATTTATAAGAAAATTATATAGATTGACATTTATTATATACAAGAACAAATATATCTTTTCTTTTAATTTGATTTTTCCTATTGACTACATAAATAAACTATAATTTCTTAAATCTTAGATTAAAAACAAAAAATAGAAAATATTAAGGTTTGTTTTATAACTATCTCTAAAAAAAGATAACTATAAAAATAATTTATGTATCATATTATAAAATATAAACACTTCAAGAATCGAAGAGTTTTACCATGTTAAAATACAAAAATTACTTTCTAAATAAACAAAAGATAAAATATTGAGGTTTGCATTTATTGTTAGGGTCCGTTAAAAATGTAGTTATGTAGTTATAGTTGTTTTTTTAAATGTTTTTTACTCTAAAATAAATCAAAATAATATATTTTTTATTTTTAAAAAATTATTTTTAACATCAACACATCAAAATAATTTAAAAATAAAAAAATATTAATTTAAAATAAGTAATAAAATTAAAATTAAAATTTTCTGCTGCATGGCTAAAAGATGTAACAAAATTGTTAGTAGAAAGAAAAAAGTGAGTAGTTCAAATATTTGCACCATAAAATGGAAATACCACAAAAACAAGCCAATCCCTCCTAGCATATTTTGCCACTGAAGCCTCAAGGCGGCGACAAGAAGAGACTTCTAAGCTTCTGGAACGCAGAATTTCTATCAAAGATGCCAGCTTTAAATTCTTTTGAAAAAGACCCTACACAGCCCTCAATTTGTTTGTTGTGGAAAAAGCTTCCAAGCAAATACTAGATCCCCGTGAACGACAACCACTTGCTAACTAAAACTTTTTAAGTTTGTTCATATCATATACCATTTCTCTCTTTTAACTTCAGTGTTCTTATTACAACTCAAGACTTCACATTATTACTGTGCATAAAGATAGACACCAAGACAATACAGCACTACTGCTTCCATCTGATACATTCCTAACCTACTTCAGTTAATAATTAGGAGACTCAACAAGGACGACATTTACAAATAAATTTCAGCTTCTATTCAAATAGGATAACCGAGGTCGGTTCAAGAATTTGAAGGCATGAAAGAGTCATCATCCATTGATGTTCCAAGATCGACCAGCTCATCAAACTCAGCCATCACTTCAGAATTGTTAGCCCATTCCCACATAGCCTGCAAGATTTACGGATCATAAAACCAATCAGATTAACAAAACAGTGTTTGCTTCATCTCTTTGAGAGCTCATGGTTGTCATTGAAACCACCACTTCTGAAATTCAGGAAAACATTTTCCCCTTGGTTTGCATGTCCACAGATCATGTGAATCTTATTCTGCACTACAAAAGTGGAGGAGATTTGAAAAATTCATATCATCTCCCTTGGTTTCAAACCTGGTCAACTGATCGCTTTCTAGATAAAATAAAAACCTAGCCTGCTCATCATAAAATGTTGAGTTCCAACAATGTTCTACCAAAGTACAAACAAAAACCTGACTTGCATAGCATACTGAAGAGGACTGTACATCCCCCCAGCAACTAATATAATGAATAGTATTTTAGAAAGTTCTAGTGTAATGACAACCCCTCACTGTTGTCTCCAATGCAAACAACTGTCAAGCAACTATCAAGGAAAAAGAACAAAAATAATAATCTGTTACCTTGGCCTCCTGGATCTCAGCAACAACATTGCGCAACCTGCAATACTGTTCTCTTGCCTCTGGGTGCTGATGCATGGATTTCACCCTTGCGAGGGCTATTTGTGATCTTTCTTCTGTTTGCCTTCTTCCTTCTTTAAGGAAATCATCATCATCATCATCCTTCGACTGAACAACTTGCATGCTGGAACCATCAGTAAGTGCTTCAGATTTGAAGCCACGCAAACCACTTCCTTTCCGTCTCCAACGTAAGATAATCTTATCCAGAATGCCAACAGACCAAATTATCTTCCTGTAGTTTTTCCTGACCTGGTGGCCTCTTACATGGGCCTTCACCACAAAAGAAACTCAAGGTTAGATTTCAAGAGTTATATGCTTTGTAAAAGGAAAAGGCTAGCCAGAGAAAGTTGCATAGGTGAGTAACACGAAAAAAAAAAAAAAAGAGCAGAAAATCAATTGAGAACAATGTATGCACCTGAATTTTAACAATTCGCTGCCGGATTATCAAAAATTCTTTTCTACCCTTCCAACCACGGAACTTGTTCTGAATTCGTATTGCAGCATGAACAGGCTCGTCATATTGTCCTGCCTTCTGTGACTTGACTGCAATAAGCGAAAGAGCACGCTCATGTGACATTCCCAATTTGTCATCACCATACTCTTTTAATTGCTTCTTTTGGAAGGACTGAACTCTGAAGACTTGGTGAATTCGAGCAGCAGCTTGGGTAGCATTACAAACAGCAGCTAATGAATCCTTCAGGGGCAGTCCACTTGGTAAGTCAGCATCATTGACTGGAGTTGCATTACAGCCTGAAACTGTCTGTGATGCTTGTGTTCCAGAACATTCTGCAGCCTTGCCATCCTGCTTTTCCAAATTCAGAGAAGAAAGGTGGGCACTCAAAGCAGATTCTGCAAGAAAGCCAGAAATTCCTTTGTGTCCATTAGCAGAAGCTAAGTCAGCAGGTGTTCTGCTGGTGGGATATGTGGGTGTTGGATCTGTTAATGCTCCAGGAGCAGCACCTAGATGGATGAGGGATGCAACTGTTCGCTCTCTGATATTCGAGCCAAAATACAAGAAAAGTGTACAAATTTAGTAAGTGTTTTGAAAAAAGAAACTAGTATGAAATTCTCAGAGCCACAAATTGCTGATGTAATTTGATCCCAGCTAGGATTAAAGCTCAATTTGATACCACTTCTATATAATTGATAAGATAGAACAGATTATGAACTTAGCATGCTATTATTTGCAACACGGTATTTGATGATATCCTAACATCACTAGTAAAATTCCCCTCTATTCTATGATATTAGCCGCCCAGTTTCTAGATGACAGCAGCTTGCACCCTAGTTAACATTTTTCAGTAGCTTATTTGGTTTTATTCTGGTAAATTTATCAAAAGCTCCTGTGTCCAATAAACTATCATAGTATCATACTCCATGCTAATCCTCAGCTTGCACTCTAAGTGCTGTGAACTGAAAGGAAGACAAGGAGATACTACTATACTAGAAGCAAGGTTTGCTCCATAAAAATTAAGAAAAAAAAGCAAATAAAAGAAAACACATTTCTCTCACCTGCCATAAGATGCTGCCCAATGAAGTGCAGTCCATCCATTAACATCGCGAAAATTGACACTTACACCAGCAACTATAGTAGGTTCCAGGGCCCAATCATAGCCAAGGGCGGCTGCAAAATGTAGCACCCCTTGGCCACCCTCATCTAATACACTAGGGCCTTTTCCACCTTCAGATGCCTTCTGCAAAAGCCATACATGTAATTGTTCTTTCAGTAGCTTTTGAACAAGCTGTTCCTTTACTTTTTCTGAGGAAAACCCCTCCTCTGAAGTAAGCTTAAACATTTGGTCCCATGTTTCATTGTCCTCATTCAGCAATGAGTTGATTTTACTGCTCAAAATCTCATCCACACTGCTGGAGTCATATTGTGAAGGGGAGACAGAGCTCAGGGACAGTAGTTTTCCAAATCGCATATAAAGATCTTCAGTAACACTGTCACTATAGTTATAGGTAATATCTTGGGTGTGGCTGAGGTATTCAAATTCACGCACCTCACTACAAGCTACCCTATTTGAACATGTAACATAAAAAGGAATCCTGCCAGCCTTATGCGAGGGAGTATTGCAACGAAGAACACCATCAGCTATAACCTCTGCAGGAACTTCAACTTCTCCAAACATAATTGACCATTGGCAGTTTTCTGCTGCTTCTCGACCCTTCAAGAATCTTCCCATGATTAGGACCTGAATATATGTAGAATAAATGAGAAAAGAACATTATAATATCAAAATGAAGCCTTATATGATATACCCAAGCAAGGAGTGGTAGCTCAGCTCAGAAACCTCAATCCAGTCTATAAGGAAAAACTGACACATTCAATAACTAAGATGTTACTGCACAATCCAGCACACAAGAAATACTAATATTTGTATAGTACCTTGATCTCTGTGCCTGCATATGCCCAGTTGGGTGAGAAATCAATAATGCTAAAGAGTTGGTCCTGGGAGAGAGAAGGAGAAAGCAAATATGCATCCAGGTTTCCTTGAGAAGGATTGCTGGAATCATCAACCCCATTTTCACTTTCCGCAGTAATCCAATAGGACCCAGAACTGGACTGCACCTGTGGCTCTACATCTCCAAGTTCTTTACTCATCCATCGGGTGAAACTATCAAGCTTCTTCAAACCTTCTGTCCCTGAACCATCCAATATATGATGTTTTACCGAAGAAAAGTACATTGGTTTTCCCTCTAGGGTCATACCATGATCATTTTGGATAAGGATATCATTTTCCTGTGTACAGAAAGGCTCAAGAGTATTGATTAAGTTGCCACAATCAAGTTGTTGATCAGGAAACCTAGCAGTGAGATCATATCCTGAGTCCAGAAGCAACTTTTGATCCACGGACCACTTTAATAGATGTGAAGAAACACCGTCCATAGACTGTTTAGAAGGCAAGTTAAAGCCCAAAACAGATAAGTGAATCAGAAGAAGAAAAGATAACATAACACATCTATAATTAACATATAACGAGACATTTGCAGTAATTTGAAAATGAAATGAATATAAGTATAGTAGGCAGTCATTCGCAACTTGACTCAACTAAGCATGAATCCCAAATTAGTTGAGATTGACTACATGGATGATGAATCTGCCTCCTTCATTCAGTTGTATTATGCGATAAAATTTCTATAAACTATTGTAAAACTGGATCACCCTTGGTCAATTCACCCCACACCATTTCTGGTCAGTCTCCCCTGATTTCTCCTAATACTTCAGTGTGTTACTTTTTCTTCCTAGTGTATCAACAGGTTGAAGTTAGAAATGGCCAAAAGAAACCACCATCGCATGACTTATCTTCATTTGTGTCACCTCAACCTTCCCACAGATGTACTCATACGACTCATCCTACCCAAGTCTTGTCTTACAATTCATCAATCCTAGCATTCTTATCCCAGCCATACCGTTTTATGATAATACACGCATTATAGATATCTAATGTTCATGTATATATTACAATCAATTGCATGAGAAGCAATTATGGGAATGAGACTTATATAACCACTCATCAATTTCACTCATGATGCATATGAACCAAAAACAGAGTCACCACCATCCTTCCATCCTTGAAAACTATTGCAAGGAAGAGTTTGGCATTCACAAACTACCCTTTAGTCTGAATTAAGCATGTGATGCAAGGATTTATAACATACAGAAAGGATCACATAATACCTGCCAGGCTTCCTGATCAAGTATATGACTCCCAATATCCTCCCTTTTATCAAAGCTATTGGTTAAAAGCTTCTCTAGTATTCCATCTTGTTGTTTAGGGATGATTCCTTCCGTATCATCTTGTGACAAAAGAGTCTGGAAAGGCACAGATTCAATTCCACGAGCACCATTTTCTAATACATCATCCCACGACGGCAAGTCAGTGACTTTCTGAGGCTCACATGCTGATTCAGCACCATTAGTTTCTTTAGTTTTATCCACTTGGACAAGTGAGATGAAGTCCATCCCAGGAACAGCTGACAATATGCCTTGATAATCGCCTATTTAAAGCAACAAGGATTATTGAGTAAGTTCTTGCGTGTAGGGTAAAAACTTTTGGGACAATACTCTAGAAAGATCAAAACATCAGAACCAATTTACTTGGAAATGTCATGTGATCATAATGAACAGATGAGCCTGTATCAATTCTCTCCATTGCAGGCTTTTGCACCTCAAGAAAAGAATGAAATCTGGAACTGGCTTGGTTATTATATACTGCAATAAACAACATCTCCACATGTAAGAATATGAAAAATCCAAAGCATTCATCATACAGAAAGCTATAGTACATCTTCTAATGAAACTGACACGGAAATTCTTGTCAATAGAAACTGATGCACAAAAAATGAATAAAAAAGGCACCTGATTCAGCATCCTCATATTCTGATGCCTGAGCGCTATTCATGCTTGCCGTATCTGTAGTTCTTGTAGGCATCTGGTAACCATTAGGGTGGAAACTGGAAGAAACAGAATTGTCCATCTCTGAACTGGGCATTGTGTCTTCAGTTTCTTGAGAGTAAGGAATACATTCTTCATGCTCTTTAATGCGGTTAAAATTTGTCCTGGTTCCCTGCTGAAATATGAAAATTAAAGCAGCTCAAACCCAATATCAAGATTGCTGAGTTGATAGATGATGCACACGTGTGAATGAAGAAACTTTAAGGTCAACCATTTTCCTCTTCTAGAATAAGAGATACTCCATTCATGATAGCCATCTTAGGTTAGAGTAACAAAAAAACTAAATAACATGAATATAATCACTGAATCATGATTTTAAGCAGCCAGATAGATTCTCATGAGCAATTTTCAGCCTGAAATTCAACAGTATTTTAATTCATTTGAGACAAAAACTTCAATCCCATGCTGAAGGCATCTTATTAAATAAATTCCTTTTATAGTCCTGCTCTAAAGTCTAAAACACATATCTAGTCACATTCATACAAGGCAAAAGTAAATAAATTTCAGGTTTAGATTCCACCTGTGGAAGTGTTACACGTGTCATCATTTTCATTGTATAAAAAATACATGATAATTTTTTGTTGATCTTATCCAATTACTGCCACTTATTCTGTTTCACAAATGCACACACAAATCATCTCTTTTCACAAATGCTTTACAGCTCTAGTCTAAGGGTTTGTTTGGAAGTGTGGTGGAGGTTATTTTTCAAAATGATTTTCACTTGGAAATGCATTAAAATATTTTTTTATTTTTTAAAATTTATTTTTGACATCAGCGCTTCAAAACAATCTAAAAATACCAGAAAACATTAATTTGAAGCAAAAAAAATCAAAATTTTTAAAAATGAGGTTCAACCGCACTCCCAAACACACCCTAAACATAGATTTATAGTTTTGCATGTGCAGCATTCATGTAATAGCTTTTGTACCAAAGATACATGATGGATTTAATCCTCATACAAATAACTTTTATTTTCATTGTGTTGACAAAAGACATCCATGCTTTGTTAAGTTCTACAATATGACAAAAAAATCACAGCATACCAATTTAATCATATAAATAACTTCTATTTTCATTGTGTTGACAAAAGACATCCATGCTTTGTTAAGTTCTACAATATGACAAAAAAATCACAGCATACCAATTTATTCAAATGACAGTCACAATCCAACGACCAAGGCATCATTTTCACCAAATGGATCAAATCCCATCACAGCCCATTCATGTGCACTACTCATCATTAGATTCCTATTCCTAACTTAAAAATTTTCATATGTTAGAGCCTCAGAGGTGTGGACAACACATGAACTATTATTTAATACATCTCCACATTCAAAATTTTGGAGACCAATTTGTTTGCTTTTTCCCTTAATGTTTTCAATCCTTTTTTTTTTTTTTTTTGCCTGGTGTGGGAGGGGTTCCAAGTACTGGTATAGTGAAATTATTATTTGGAAAATACAGAGACTAACCCAAGGAAGAAAAAAAGCTATTGGATTCTATTGTTCTCAGCACAGCCAAATAAATATATGAGAAAGAATAAAGGCAGAAAAAAGTAGAATTGTCTGTCTTTCAAGTTATCCAACGAAGCTGAACTTTTTGGAACACGGAGTGACAGACTAAGATAGCTAAAAGGAGCATAAAAGATAGGAGCAGTGGAAATGTCACCTTTACTTCCCGATAGTGGACAAGTACAATGTGTGAAAGTTCCCTGCAGTAGAGGACAGCATTGTAAGAAACAGACGATGGTCATCTGTCTAAAAAATCAAATATAGAAGAAAGAAACCAGCTGCTATTTCAAGAAGGCATTTTAAACCAACAATATCAGCTACAAGGAGCAGGCGATGGCCAAAACTGCTGAATTCTTTAGCTAATATAATACTTCACATGAAATGGAACATTCATAAAAAGATTTTAAGAGTCAAAGCAATAATCGTGCTGCATATGTGTGCTAACAGACATAATCCAAGGGTTTTCAGAAAGGTTGTGACCATGCCTCTAATTTTTGAAAAACAGACCCAATAAAAAAACAGTTGAAGGAATTCATTACCATGGAACTCATGGAGGTCAATGATTTCCTCAGTTACAAAAAAAGCTTGAAGCCTTGGTTTTTATGCCTCTAATTAGTTGAAACCCAAAAGTAGAACGTGAAACAATAACAAAATCAGACATTCATAAAATAAAATGAAATGAAAGCTATTAATTCAATGTGAAATACATATATATCAACAGGTTAGGACCAATCCAATCTTCTTAAATATTGCAAGTTATGCCACTTTATAAACCATGGTACATATGAGGTTGGACGAATGGTTTGAAATGAAAGTTTTTAGATCCAAAACTAAGATATTGGAAGATCAAAAATGAAAAGAATCAAGGACTCACTCTTCAAGCAACCAATAACTGCGTCTTTGAAAATTTTCGTTATCTTCTCCATGTGCATAATAGCAATGCAGCACATCAACACTTCCAGACTGAAAGAACATACACTTTTTTTTTGAGTTACTATGATTTGAAAGAGCACATAAATCTTAAATATAAACAATGCCTCTGCAGCGGAGTAAAATACATTAGCTAGAAGACAAAGGCATGGCTCAAAGATGCCTGATTCAAATACCCTAATATGCTTACCTTGAGCCTCTCATGAGCTTCTTTCACAGTTTTCCCATCTTTTTTCTTCCTCCAGTTATGGCCATCTTTTCTGAAGTATCTGAGCACTTTGCGATCAAAGAGGAACAGTGAACCACCTGAAATTGGAGCCAAGCTATGTTTACAATTGTACCTTGATAATAGGAACTTAATCAAATAGAGGCCTATGCGCCCATAGTGGAGAAGATAACGCACTTGATGTGCACAAACACTATAATAAGACAGAAGCACTCATGCAACACATTATATCACCATCTATGAGCTTCTCCTAACCTAAAATGCAACTTCTTGCCCCATTAGTAATCAGACAAGAAATGGGGAGGAGTCCTAATGCAGGAGCCTTTCCCTAGATAAAAGAAAACACTGAAACTTGGAATTCAAACAAATACAATTGTATTTGATAGGTGACTGGAGTTGAAAAAAATAATAATGTATAGGATAAGTGAGCTTAAACAAGAAGTTCTGTCATTTCCTTTAAAGTTGAATAAAATGACAAGACAAAAAAAATCAAAAATCAAAACCAAATGCGATTGCAATTTTATGCTTCAGCTGCTGTAGACTTGTGAGAATGATGTCCAATTTGAAACCCAGCAGAAAGGTTCAAACACAAAAGAAAAACAGGCGAACACTTGATTAATGATCTGAAAATCATTTGAATCTTAGAAACATAAAACTATTGAAATGAATCTATCAAAGATATGCAAATTCTATGGTCTCTCACCCACACTTGACACCATTATCCTCGGGCTGTCCACAAGAGGTAAGTTTGCAATATTGCAAAACATTAACCTTGACTCAAAAAGCAGTTAGGAGTTTTAAGGAATCTTGCCACATGGATCAGATGCAAAACAAATTTCATAGTAAATTCTCATGAAAGAGAAGAAAATAACTAGAATGAACTAGCTAAAAACAAAAAAGATATCTTATTATCCACTTGAAAGTTCATGAAAGGCAACTACAGGGAAAGGTTCATTGAACAATTAATCAACGAAAGCAATGCTGAAAAAATATTACTTGGAGGCATATGTGCAGGTTCTGGGGCAATACGAAATCTCTGATAATTGCTAAGAATTTCACAAATTTCAGCAGGTCGTAGCCATCGATGCTGCGCTTCTACCAGTATTTGCTGAATATCTGCATTCCAGGGGATGACAGTTTTAAAAAAAAAAAATGCATATCATCGGTAACTCCACAACATCAAGTGTAAAAACAAACAAAGACAAGAGGAGAATATAAAGCATGATAGTTAATGCCACCATTTCCAAACCAACTTCAACACTGTATAAGAGAAGAAATTGGGGACTGGTATAGCATGGAAATCTATCCCCTTAACAATAAAACATTAATCTTAATCCAGCGTTATCGTTGTTTTGAATTCCAGTTATCAATTAATGATAACATCTTGAGCAAAAATCCTCTTCAAAAGCTTAGACCCTCCCAAAAAGAACACCAAGATTATCACTACGTTTAGTAGATAAATTATCTTCAATGAACTGTTGCACTGCTAAGTAAGTGGTAAGGCTTAAAAAGTTGTCCCTTTGTTCTACAAGTAAAACCCACCCATAAAAACCCAAACTTTAAGCCCAGATCAGAACCTCAGTCTTGCTAACATCTTCCTCTTCTAAAATATATACAAGCCAGCCATCAAAAACAAAAATGAAAACCTTCAACAGCATAAATTCAAAAAATCACAGTTTTATAATACACTGTACAAAACGAATAGTCCACAATCAAAGTGAGGGAAAAAAAAAGATAAATAAAAAAAGAAGAAGTTGAAACTCTCTTACCTAGCTGGTTACCAAGAGGGTACCGTCTAGTGTCAGCCATGATTGATCAAATCCTCCAGCTGCTCCTCTTCCTCGTCCTTTTTAGTCTCTATCTCTGCCTCTGTTTATGTGATGTCAAATCTTGAAAAGAGACGTTAATTACTGTGCTGCAAATAAATAATTAAGACGCGTAAATACGAAGCTCTGTGTTTTGATCTGACACTCAGAGGAGAAATCTAAAGGAAAGCATTTGAAGGGAGTAAGACAGAAAATCAAGCTGAAAGGGGTTACGGACATAGGGTGAGAGAAGGTAATTGGGTAGCAGCAGCTAAGATGGACTTTGGGCAAGAGGAGGAAGAGGAGAGTACTGAGTGATGTCGAGTCTACCTTTGACGTGATTTCCGGGATGGTGCTGCTTCTTCTTTTTCTTTTTCTTTGTTTTTTTATCTTAATCCATGTGTGAAATAAGAAGTAGTTCTCCCATGGTTTTTAAAAAAGTGTTTGTCTGTTTAAAAAAAATCAAATTAAAAGTTTTAATAATTTTAATATATGAACATTAAAAAATTTAAAAATCTAAATAGAAAATATTTTTAAAATATCTTATTGAACATACACAAAACAACATTTATAACCGCATTTCCATCATCTTTTTATTTTTCTTTTTAAATTAACAAATTTCCCCTTGAAGAACTGGGATGATAATCCCAACCGAATCCATTAGATTTGTACTGCCATCTAACCTAGTTAAATCATGTTTTTATTTTATTTAATTAAGGTTAAAATTAAAATATATATATATATATGATACTTAAGACGCCCAGCTGCAAACAATGTCCACAACACCAGTGGTGAGCATTGAGACACATCGACAGACCGACCTGTCTAAAAACTAGCTAAATCCTTACAGGAAAAAAGAAAAGTCAAACAGTTGGAAAGTACGATGGAGATTGTGTACGAACAAGAAAAAAATGCCCTAAAATTTTGATATAACCAATCATTGCGTGTCAGAATAATTAGCCTCGCCTAATTATTTTGATAATATTTCTCTATTGGTATGGAAAAACCTAGATAAATTTATATTATATACAAAGTAACTAATAATATTATATTAATTATTTTTTCAGCTGTTAAGAATTATGAGTTTTATTTTTTTATTTTTTTGAGATGGGTCAATGAAATAAATAATATGATATCATTAATTAATCAATGTTTGAACGCCATATTATTTTCTCATAGACTCTGTGATTGTTTTTAATTTTTTTAAAAAAATACTCAATTTAGCTATTGATACATTGCCTAATTATTTCATAATCCTTCGATCAATTTCACTCCAAGCAAATCAACATTAGATAATATCAACCATCTATGCATCCATCTTTTCATGATAGTTAAGAATTAAATGCTTCCATCCAATATATCAAAACTAAAAATTAAAATTGATCAAAAAATACTTTTTAATTGTTTCGATGTACTGTTATAAAAAATAATAATATATTTTTTAAAAAATAATTACTACTATAATTTTAAATATTATCTATGCAATGTTAATTACGTGGAGAGTAAAATTAGAAAAATCAAATTGAAACTCATTTGTTAATGAAATAATACATTAAGGGCTAAATTAAGATTACCACCTCCCTGTTCATTTTTAGTAGTAGCTTATTTTCACCAACCTTTTCACTCTTTCACTGTGCGGCTGTCCTTTGCCCCTTTTTAGCAGCAAGAAATGAACATATAATGGGGAGACAGTGGGGGGAAATTGCAATTATTAATACTTTTTTTTTTGTTTTTCGAAAAAAGAATTCCCATGTTGCTGGTGTTGAATATTAACTTTGAAGAGTAATTTACGCTACCAAACATGCCTGTGAGAATATTACCTAAAAAACTAAATAATATGAGTGTTTCACTGTAGCTTAATATACAGTAAAATATATTTTAGATTATAGTAAATTTATCTGCGCTATTGGATCCAAAAAAGTTAAGCCTTTAATTTTATTTTATTTTCATTTATAATTTTTTTTTATTTTTTCAACTTAGTCAATTTTTTTATAAGTTTTCCTTTTTTATTTTTGTATTTATTTTTTAATTTTTTTAATAATTTCATCTTTCAACATTTAATTTGTTGGGAATTATAATTTAATTGTTTTATACTATTTTTTTAATATTAATTTTATGATTATTTTCAAGTTCTTTTTTGAATTTATTTAATTTCATGATCTATATTATAATTTTTACATTTTTTTAATATAAATATTTTTTTAGTTGTTTTATTTTTATTTCATTTTAAGATATTATTCTAATTTATTTATAATGTATTTGTATATAAATAAAGTTTATTTTATAAAATAAAAACATTTAATTGTAAATTATATTGTTAATATATTCGGTCTAATATAATATTTTTTATAACATAAATTTTTTCAGTTAATTTTATTTATATTTATATTTATATTTTAAATCATGAGTGTTTTAGAATATAAATTTATTTTGTATTTATTTAAATAAATAAATTCAATAAATATAATTAGATACATGTCATTTATTTTTCATCATGTTTTATTTTATAATGAATACAATTTTCAATGTACAATTGTCAGATTAGATAAGTTATCTTTATTTCAAATGTCAACTGAAATGCATTCAACTCTCTACTTCTCAACAGAGGGTTTCAACTTTCGATTCCGGTGATTGCAATTGACAATCCATCAAAAGTCAGCAACAATTACAAGATTGATTTCTATTTCCTATGCAACATGGACAGAGCTTTTAATTTGCAAGTAAATGTGCATTCAATGCCCTTTTCTCTCCCATTTTCTTTTATACTAAACTCAGATTTTTCCTTTCACTTCTCCTTACAAAAATGCCAGGGAAAGGCTGGAGACCAATGGAGGGTTATTTTCCCTCGGTTCTGTTGAAAAAAACAGTACACACGGTATGTTAGAATCGTCCAAAGGGTCCCAGAAAACACCACTTGAGACACCATGAACTTCAGAAACATCAGCCCCCTCCAAGGCTTTGTCTATGTTGACTCGACTTTGAGCACTATCTTCATGAACTCGTAGACAAAGTAACTTATTGCAGCTGATGGTAAAACCTGCAGGTTCGGGTAAAAAAAAACATGGGTTGGATAGGGTTGAGAACAAAAAGATATCGATATGAATTATGGAGAGCTCCAAAGAGCCAGGAATGTAATAATGATGTGAACAAGTAGCAGGCCCCAGATTAATTTCATATGAGAATATTTCATCAACGTTTCAAACTTATGCTAATTAAGTGGGATTTATTTCAACTTCTTTCAAATTTTTAATATTGGAAAAAATAAGTCGCAACAGCTAGTTCCGGCAACTAAAGGCGCCAAATCCAAAACAAAATATCTTGACAAAACGACGTATCCTAGATTTTGATTTCTCATTGTTTAAAAACTGTTTTGTTCACGGACATATTAGGAATTTGAAACAGAAAAGAACCTTTGAATAGTAGCCGGAAAGGTGGGGCTAGAAAGCAGTTGACAGTAATCAAAATACCCTTCCCCTCCTAAGAAGACGACATGAAATGATGTACGATTGGACAAGTCAGAAGTTCCTAAGGTACATGATTGTGAAAGTGGGATTGTAGTAGAGGCAAATACCAAAGAGACTTGCTATTTTCTACCATTATTCAGTAACTTTCCCTTCAATGGCCCTTGAAGATGATTTAATTGTTGAGATTACAGTAGAAAACATCATGGCTCTTGTATATGACTTGATCAATAAAGGTAACTGTGTGCCTTGACCTACAGGAGCAATATTAAGGTCTAATTCGAGGAGCTATGCAGTACAAAACATGGTGCCTTCACCTAGAGGTATTATATTAAGGTCTAATTCAATGAGCTATGCAGTACAAAAAATGGTGGGGCAGAACCACAACCAGTCAAAACAAAGCAGTTTTCAGGCTTGATAAGAAAGATAAGCGACAACTGCTTTATGGTTTGAAAACAGCTCTCAGCCGCAAACTCTCTGGACCATCATCAAAAGCTAGAAACTTCATAAAATAAAGGAACAGTTCATGTACACAGAAGTTATGCATCGTCATACCTGCAATAAGCTGGGAATTAAACCTGCATAAAGAGCAGGAATGCCTCCTTGCTCAACTATCTTTATGCAAGTTGCCAATGCACTCATCTTTGTTGCTCGGACTTGCATTTGAAGCTGTCTCCGCACAACTTCAAATGGATATGTAGCAGCTTCAGAGCAACAACCAGCAATCGCCCCATAAAGCAATGTTCTCATGGTACCCAACTCCAGCTGTTCCAATGCATTCAATTCCTGACCTTCTTGTTTGATGTTCTGAATTCTCTTCATTCCTTCCGGTGAGTGAAGATAAGCTGATTTTAGCATATCATAAACACCATAGTAAACAGCACCTGAAGGAGCCATTGCCACTAACGAGGGTAGTAAACCCTTATAAAGAGAAAAGAAACCTTCTGTCTGGATCATGTGGTGGAAAGTGCCAATTACACCACCCAAAACTTCCCCACCAGGTGCAACCATCTTCGTTCTTATCTGTACAATTTCACATTTTTTAGCATCAATTACAAATTATTTACAATAAAAAAAATTCCACCGTAACATGATAAAGCTGAGAAAGTAAATTAAATATGAAGAATGAGAATAAAATGCAGCGCAATCATTATTGTGTTGGTTCTTTTATGTTAACCAACTTGCAGCTCTAAGGATGGTAGCTAGAGCTTGTTGACCTACGTCCAATTCGCAGCCTTGTGATTGGATGGATGTAACAACTTTTATAAAATCAAAGAGGGAATCAACTTAATCCATAACTGCAACGTAAACTATGTGAAAATTGTAATGGCTATGGAGGCTTTACCAAACCAAATGAATATGCAGCAGATTTTATTGGTGAAAATCTGAGCAGGTTTCGGCAGGACCTGTGCCTAGTAACATGCAACAGATTCAAATCTAAGATCCCCAGGTCCCCTACTTGAAATTATGCATTGATGTTGATTGTTCCTGAGCGAGCTGGACTTTGTAAGATGTGAAGATTAGGCTGTTTTTGTTTGGAAATGAAAAGAAAAACTCGCCAGCTTTCAACCCATTTGGTTACCCAAAGGGAGGAAAAGTTTCACCTTTGGGGATGGTTTAAAATTTCACGCCTTATCATAGATAGTATAATGTCTTTCCCTAGTTTTTTTTGAAGTCTCTCTCACTCTCTTCCTGTATAATATCTTTTTTATCTGTTCTCTCTCTACAGCTGCCCCAACTAGTTCAGAGAGAGAATTAGCTGAGTAGAGTTTTTTGCTCACCCCTCTTCTGTGTGTCCACATCTATCTTTTTTTATACAATTTTCTAACTTCATCTTTCTCATCAGTATCAATTTTTTTTTTGTTTTCTTCTCTTCTCATCCACTAGTAATTATTTACCATTGCTATATCTACAAAAGCTCTTTTCTTGAGCTACTAACAGCCCCCCTCTGTGTCACAAACACAACAAAGATAACTGAGAACAACTTTTACACCCTAATGAATGGTCTCTAAACATTCCAACACAAAATTCTCACTTCAAACTAATGTCAGAAATCAGTGCTTTAGTCAAGTATATGGTACTTCCTAGTCCTGTGGTGACTCGTGAAATAACCAACCACTTCTATTGGCAGTAAAACTAAGATGTAACAAACATAACACAGAACATGAAACAGATGAAATCAAAATAATTAAAGAAGCTCATGGCAGTAAATCATGAAGCGAAATTTGAAGTCTAAGTTAACCACATACAGTGTCCATCGGCAAGCAAAGCAAAGTAGCAGTAATTCCAGCAGCAGCACCAGAAAGGAACCTCTCAAAATTTGTGGTTTCCTCATTCCCAGACAATTTTAGAAGCTGATTTCTGTATGTATCATAAGCATAGAAATTGATGGACTTAAATGGAGCAGTGCGAAGAATATTGACAAAGTTTCCCTTCCAGAAACCTTTCAACCCTTGTGTCACCGCAATTGCCTTGATGACCTCAAAAAGATTCTTCTGTTCACCGCGAACTATGTACTCCAGCTTCAGCCTCTCAAGAGGTGCTACAAAAGTCCTGTTTCAGAACAGATGTGACGCAAAAGAAATATTAATTCACTAATTAGAACAAAAAAGAGCTAATAAATTAAACATATACATGGATCATTAGCCAGTACATGAAATACACAGTGTAAGGGACTTGAAAGTTAAATTAACAAACCGTATGCACACAGTTCAAATCACATAACTCAAGGCTTTTAGAACTTTTTGAGAAACCATAAATAAATTCCATTAAGAAAACTATATGTTCTATGAAAGTTGAGCAATTATCATAGAGAAATCTTAACAAAGATTAAGTTGAGAAATTATCATAAAGAACTCTTAATAAAGATTCGGAGCCCAAAATGTTCTCAATTTTGATTTCTTGCCGCAATTTGACATACACGATTCCAAAACAGACAATCATCAGAGAAGTTTATTTAGCATAAAAGAAAAACTGCAGTAGTTTTCTGCTTGTACAATTAAGCAGAACACAGACACAAAAAGATATGCATAAATCAAATCAGTGCTCTATTTAAAATCCTTCCGATAACCAGCAAAGTTAGTGAACAAAAATTCATCTCTACATATGATAAAAATATATATATATATACACAATCTTATCTCTATATGCAGTAAAGAAAAACTCTTTATTAAACCGTTTTTAAGGAATATAATTATTATCAATCTAGAAATACTCTTCTACTACCATTTATTTCAAAACAAATATTGCTACATTCTTACCTTATTAAATAAATCATAAAACCATGTTAAAAGTAGCAATAATCAACAATAGCAAGCAAGAAAAGAACTTGAAACCATAGCAGCACTCGTGATCTCCTAATAAAGTAGCAGCAATTCTTATGAAATAATTAAGATTCAGGGGAAAAAACTGCTCCTAGTTTCCGTTTCCTATTTTAATTCAACAATGCATGATTTTGAAATAAACAATAATCATAACTTTTCTTAGAAAAAAGAAGAAGAATTCAAATAGGTTCCATGAATCATAGATACCCAATTCAAAATTAATCACTAAGGAGATTTTAACTAGGTCAGTGAATAAAAATCTATGAATTCACAAACCAGAAACCCTCTAAGTACTTGCTTACAAAATCTAATTCAATCACGAAACAATCTTCAATTGCATTACCACTTAATTCGATGCAAATATATGATTCTACAATTATAACTAACTTAAAAAAAAAAAAAGAAGATTCATAAATCTAGAAGCAATAAAAAGAAAGAAAGAAAGAAAGACCTTGAAACCATAGCAGCCACAACACCAGCCCATAGATGTTTAGTTGTATTCAAAGCTGCTGAAGTACCAGATCTCTTCACTTCAACCTCCTTCTCCTCCACCAACTCGACATTTTTCTCAACCCCATCTTGCCCCAAACTCTCAATTGACTCCCCAACATTCCCTTCATCTCCATCTTCTTCTCCTCCCTTTATTGACAAGCTAACAGACAAAAACACCCCACCTTTCCTACCTCGCCGCCGCATATTCTCAAACCTTAACAAGGTTCTTTTCGACAAATAGGAATGACTGTCATTGTTTCCCTTCTTCTTTGAAGAAACTATAGAAACAAAGGAAGGAGGACAGATGGTTTTATGATCTAGGAACAGTCCCCCGAGAATGAAGGTTTGGTGATCCGGCAGTTCAGATTCTTTGTCTTTGAATAAAGAGGCAAAGAAATGATGATCTTGACCGTACATTATAATGGGGCTTGAAGGAGGAAAGACTGAAGAGAGATTTAGCAAGAAGAAGAAGAATGATACTAGCAGCAAGAGAAATGGTTTATATGGATTAAGGAATGAAGAGAAGCTTGAAGAGGAAGAGAGAATAGTATTAGATTTGCTCTTCTTGTTGTTGTTGTTGGGGATGTGAAAATGACAGGGGGAATAACGTAGGAGACGATGCTCTGCTGTGTGCGGGTGGGGTTTGTCTTGAATTGCCACGGTTACATAGGTTGCATCGGTCTTGTTTTGTTTGTTACCCAAGTGTGGACTTCTTCTTCTGATGGGTTTCGTTCCTTTCGTCCTTGGCTTATGACAAACAAAGGCTGATTTGGAGACAGGGACGTGATTTTATGAGGGAATAGAATAGAAAGCGGAACTCTTTGGCGGCAATCGCGTCACACATTTTTCCTGTTTTTTTCAATGAGTTTTGAGGTTATTTCCTACTGGGAACTGAGTCCTGATTCTGTAAATTTATTTTCCCATTCCGTCTTCGATCGATCAACAAAGTTTTCGAGAATTTTTGTTCGGAGAACATGGAGTTCTTAGGCGGCGGCGGCCATCGCGTATTAGATTATTTTTGGGGCTATTTGCTTACTGGAAAGTGAAATTTGAACTCGTTCTTCTGTTATTGTCGTTTTTCGTAGCTTTGATTTTGTGTTTTGTTTCCAAATTCGTCACCAAGCAAGTTGTTACTTTGGTGGTTGTATTTTTTAAACAAATATATATTAAAATACTATTTTTTTTGTTTTTTAAAATCACTATATTAAAATAATTTAAAATTAAATAAAAAAAATCAAAATTTATGAAAGCGTCCGGTTTGCTTAGCATTTCCAGCCTGGAAGCAGTCAGCCTCGGACTCTGGGTTCTATCTAGAGGTTTGTTTATATTAGTAGAACTCTTATCTGTCTAGCTTGAGCTTATCCACGAATATCCTGGATTAAATAAATATAAAAAATTTAATTTCTCAAGAAAGTACAAACATTTCAAACTAGGTAGTAATAAAGTAATATTTGAATTTACAGTAATTATTGTTTTTCATTTAAAAATATATTAAAATATTTTTTTTATTTTTTAAAATTTATTTTTTTATCATCCCCACCTACCTAAATTGTTTATTTTATAGCAGCAAACCAGTTTCAAATTATTGATCAAGTTGGGTTTAGTTAACTCAGAATAGAACTTGAAGGAGATTTTTCATGGAGTTAGTTTGTACATGAAAGCTCGGTACTGTGCTTTAAAAATATTTTAAAAAATTATTTTTTATTTAAATTAATATATTATTAATATCATTAAATTATTTTGATATACTATGTTAAAAATAATTTTAAAAAATATTATTTTAATAAATTTTAAAATAAAAAATTCTTTAAAGGCAAATCACAACGACGCTATTATCCGTACTTTTATTTCTTTTCACTTTTAAAAAGCATGAAGTGGCTGGTGGAATCTGAGGCGTTAAAAATAGTAAGCAGGGCTTGTGATTAGTTAAATTAATGGAGGGTGGGTCCATTCATGTCTTCCATCTAACATGCGCATTCTATCCACCAACCAAAACCAACATTATTTTGAGAGAGAAGAGCACGAAGCAAAAATTGATGATAGCTGTACAGGACAAGGTAAACTCCATTGACATGCTTCTCAATTCTGCATGAAAAGGTATTCCCGCTAGAGACAAACTAGTTTGTTTGCTGCAGGAAATTTTTGAAAACCACGTTGATTTAACATTGTTTTTATTAAATAAAATAAAATAGAAACAAGGATGTTGTGGCTACAGTCCAATTTAAAGGAGATTAATTTGTTGAATTCGTGATCTAGTGACTACTTAGATAAGTTTACAAATTATATAATAATAAAAATAAATATTTGTAGAAAAAAAGATAAAAAAAATTGTGGAGGAGAAATGTATTTTTCTCATCCAAATTATCTTTTTGAGTTCATGTGTTATTTTTGTTTTGCCAACAAGACAGTTTTTTATCAGCAACAATTAAGGAAAAAAACTAAAAAAAATGTAAAAATTTGAACTAAAAAAGAAAAGGCATATAATTCTAATAAAAAAAAATTATATTTTCATTCAATATTAGTAAGCACATTATTTAAAACATTATACATGTTGAGTTAATACATAATCATGTATGAAATGATAATATTATCATGAAAAATTCTTTAATTTTTTTTAACAATAATGACATAAATCAGTCAATAATATCATCATGAAAAAAATCTAGAAAAAAGATTAGGTGTGTATGGCTGGCTCGTTCATGGCAAGTAAACTTGAATTATAATTTAAATTTAAATATAAAAATAAATTAATTAAAAAATATAAAATTAAGATTTTAAACACAAGTAAAAAAATTTAGAATTAAATTGATATGGTCTGATGAATTTGATGAGTTAAAATACAATTTAAATGATCAATAAAAATAAAATTTTACTTAAAAAGATTCAAGGTGATATATTTAAAATAAATTATGAAATTAAAAGAAGTTAAATAAATTATTTAAAATAAAATTTAACTCGGGTTATGAAACCATAATAACCCTAAATTAAACAAGTTAAAATAAATTATGAAGTTTAATTCTCAATAAAACCACTATTAAATAATAAAATTTTAAAAAATTAATATAAAAAAATAATACAATAAAATAATTTAAGTTTACTCAAGGCTAACTTTCAAAACCCGTGACTCGAGTCATAAAATTAGTATAAATTTATATAAAAAATAAAAATAAATAACAAAATTTAATTCATAATCAACCAAACGTTGAAGATGTTGAATAATAAAATTTTAAAAAAATCAATACAAAAAAAAATAAAAAATTTAAATTAATTAAATTAACTTGTCAAATCCATAATTTAAATCATCAAATAAATTAATAAAAAAATATAATAAATTATAAATAATAACATCTAATAAATCAAGTCTAGAAAGATGTTATCAGAGGAAAAATATGGATTTTTTAAAAAAAGCCAAAAAAACATTGAACAGGCACAATTAACGCCGAAGAACATCTGTGCTCTGGGTGGTTGCACAACTTGCTTGTGGAATAAGGAATATGTGCTTATACCCCTTTTGAAAAATCGGAAAGTAACATGGCAAGGCTGTGAGAATGCCCTGTCAAGGAAGGGACCGTCATGGCCGAGATGCTTCGATGATTATCAATACTGGCCACCATGATGCATTGCAACAATGTACTTCAGAAAAAAGGCAGAAAATAATATACGTATTAGTTAATAGATGCGTGCAAAGTTCTATACATAAAAATTTCTTATTATTTATCTTTCTTGACTTGTCGAGGCTTTGATGAGGTCATGCAAGAACTCCAGAAATATTGATCTGGGTATTGTTTATTTTTTTTATAAAAAAATTCGAGCCATCACTAATGTATTGTAGCTTGTGTGGCAAAACATCATGGATTGCAAGGCAAAATAGATAGTTAAGGTAACATTTCCTTCAAAATGATGCAGAAAAAGAGTGATTTTTATATTCTTTTAAGTAGAACTATCTCCCCTTACATCTATCTTTAAGACTAATTTATATTTTAGAATTATTAGTTTTTTTAAAAAAATCAGGTGATTACTCCATAATTCATATTTTTTTTAATTCTGGAGGTTTCATTTTCATGTTGAGTGCTACAACAATAAATAATTTTGTTTCAATAAGATTTAAATTAGCAATCCTCTTAAAAAATAAATTAATTGTTATATAATTAAAAAAATAAACAATTTTCTCATATTATATAATCAAATATCTTAATTTATATGTATTTTTTATTTTTTTAACTTGATTCTTAGTTAGTATTCATAGCTTGTTTTTGTTTTTTGTTATTTTTAATTTTTTTTTAATTTATATAGGATATCCAGATCAGCTTAGATGCGAGAACAAGGACTTAAATCTTGATAAAGAAGACAAGCTGCTGTTACCGGAAGGCCAAGCCTTTGGTGCAAACATTTATTTATTTATTATTTTTTTTTTTACGTGTGATGTCCGGGCCAGCTTACGCGCACCACGACTAATCCACACGGCTCACTGAACATCCTGCAAGTCCAGTGAACAGGTAAGGCACCGCGGGGGTGATAGGCGTGCATGGTAAGGTTCGAATCCCTGATGCAGAGAAAGGAGACAAGCCTCTTCCACCGCTAGGCTAGAACCTCACTTGCGGTGCAAACATTTATTAACAACACCAGTCGTTGTTCTGTTCTGTCAAGCGGCATCATATTTTGAGCTCACAGCAGAAATTTTCCTCGCCGGTAGAAAACATGTTAACGGCTGCACTTTTTTTTTATCTGAACTTTTTTTGGTCGACGGGCCAATTAGCTTAGTTGTGTCTATTCAGGGGGGATTTTCGGTGAAAATATCATCATCATCTCTATAACAACAATCTAAAATCGTTCGCCATGGAAAGCACACAGATACAGGATGCAGCTTGACCCATCGCAAAACTCAAGCAAGCAAACAGAAGCGCAAGGCCACATCGTCCCAGTATCCTGTGTCCATATCATGTTAGAAAGCCCAATCTGGCATTTTGAGCTGTTTATCATCAACTCAGACCGAAGCCCACTTAAAACCCCACTTACAGACCAACCAGGAAAAACCCTGCACAGACCTAGGCAGCAATTTGCTGATAAGGGTTGCAGTCGGTGTCCCGGTCGGTCTAGTCCCAGAAAACAAACAAAGTTAGTCACAGGCAAAGTTAGGTCACAGCTCCTGATCTGTCCTGATATGGACTTTGAATAGTTAAACAACCCGTGAGTCTTGAATTGAAGTTTGATGGATCTTCCCAGGCTAATTTCTACTTGTCTGTTGTCAAGCTTCTCCTTTTTTTAATTTCTAGCTTCACATGCACAGCCTAGGGCAACAACTTGACAAAATGTCGTATCCATCGGCAACCCCACCCAGATTCACCTTTCTTTCCTACCTTGCCCCCTGATTTTACCGACATCTCTATTCTACATTTTCCTTATCAGCTGATTCCTTTTCTTGTTCTTCTTTTTTTGTCCAGACTTAAAATAGATTTTTTTCCTGAAAAAACCTCCCTCGTCTTTCACTGTCAGAGCATTCGAAAGTCCCATCCTTCAATTATTTTAAGAAGATATATTTTGATCATGTTTATTTTTTAAAAATAAAATTAAAAAAATATTTTTAAAATTAATATATTAAAATACTAAAAAATTAATTTAAAACAAAAAAGAAATCAAAGTTGTTACTAATTTCGTTGACACGCGCCCCAATCAACCCTTTTAATTTTTATGAAATAACTGGCCTTGGTATCCAACCACAAGCTTATGCTGGTCACCGCACGGGGTTACTCATGTCTCGTGGTAATTGCATTCATTAACTTTTAAATAATTAAATTAATAAATTTAAAACGAATGGATATTAGTTTTAGTGCATATAAAAAGACAAAATTTTCAACATATATTATGTCTCATACTCTCTTTTTTTCAGTTGTATTATTTAATCTTTGAATTTTATATCAAGTCTATCCTATTATTTTATAATTCATTCATTAACTTTGTTATTTTTTTTTGGTTTTTTTAATTCAAGTTCTCCATGTCTCGTGCCAGGCGATCTAAGATTTTTTTATTATCACTTTTTTTTATTTTGTTCTTTAAAATGGGATTCTTTTTAAAATTATTTTTTATTTTTTATTAGCTTATATGATTCATGAATTTTAACAATCTTACTTGATTTTATTTTTTAATATTTTTTTTAATTTTAATATTCATCTAGTTATAATCTAAAGAATAGGTCAAGGACATTTATTTCGGGCAGCCAGCCGTCCGCTCGTAGATTTATTCAATAGCCACTCTTCTTTCAAGCTTTGTGACCTTTTACTTGCCTCATTGTCTGGGATTTAGCTACGTGGGACCGCGAATTAAAGCATTGAAACAGAGAACACAATATGGTCTTGAATTCTTATATTTAAATTAAATTAACCTTTGCAGAACACATGAGAACAACCCTTTGGCTGTATCATTATAGGATCACTTGTCCTGAAAGTGCATGTAATGGTCTTAATTAATACCATGGAAAGCGATATGGGTTATTACAATACATGGTTGGCGAGCGAGCTGTAATATTTAATACGAGGTCAATGACATGAATTTCTTATTGTTTTGACATGTTAACGTTGAAAAATAAATCGGAGAAAAAATAAAAATAAAAATCATATTAAAAAACAAGTCCTGCAGTTTAAAATATCTCTTAAAATCAATCAATGTTTGATGACCACAGATAGCATGAATTCTTCTGTCACAGATTCATTTTTGAATAATACCAAAATTTAAGATTCTGCCACGAATCATTCGATTCTGGAGACGTGTAGGATTGGCATTATTGGGGATCTAATACTCTCATATTCCTAATCTCTACCATTAATTTTAGGACAAAAGATATATATATATATATACTGTCTCTTATACACATCTAGATGTGTATAAGAGACAGCAATAGTAGTGTAAGAATAAGTACAGTGTAAACTTAATATAGACTTTAATGTTTGATAATAACATGTTTTATATTTATTATCTTGTTTACTCTTTAATACTTTACTTATTAAATGAGTAATCTATATTTATGTTAT
>SRLM01000231.1:83398-188388 GCA_015708895.1 Populus ilicifolia | reverse complement strand
GATAATATTAAAAATAAAATTTTGAAATAAAAAAAATTATTTCAATAAATTACTAAATAAAAGATATATTAAAAAAAAACCTCTATTACTATTCTTCACACTTATTTAATAGAAGAAAATTAATCTATCTCCAACTCATAATCCCATGAAAATGAACATTTAATTAATTTTACAAAACTTGGATACTTGTTATTTATTTAATTTATTTTTCAGGTCTAATTGTGTTTTATAAATTTTTTAAATGTTTTTTTATAATTTTAATATATTAATATTAAAAATATTATTTTGATAAAATTTTAAATAAAAAATATTTTAAAAAACAACTTAAAAAACGTGTACAAACGCTGTGGAGTAGAGAATATTAAACTTTTTATTGATTTTAGCAACAGTGTTCTCTCTCTCTCTCTATATATATAGTATTCGTATATTAAGAAAAAAAGAAAGCAATCATAATAGTAATAAAAAGACTTTGAAGGGGCAATATAGTCATATAAGAAAAAAAGAGAAGCTTTATGTGTCTTCCTCTTTAAAGATGTCATCAGTAGACACCAGTAACTGAGTCTTTTCTGTCTCTTCATTTTTATCTGCAGAAACCCGTGCCACTGCCACATAAAGAGAGTCTCCTCTCCGCTCCCCTTCTCTTCTCTTCTTTCAATGTAACTACTCTATTCTCCAATTCTCGCTCCTTCCTGTCTGTTTAGTATATTTATTTCACGCACACATGTGAAGTTGCCTTTTCTCTGCAGTATCTCTCTCTGCATACTGCAATGGCTTCTGATTCCTTCACCAAGGTCAGAATTTAGATCTCCTCGCTTCATTTTCTGCTTCAGAAGCTCCATTTTCTCTGTTTTTTTTGTTAATACCTTGGCTGCTACAACTTCCCTTTTTGCTGCATTTTAGTTCTAGCTAGTTAATCACGCTCTTATTTTTTGTTTTATTTTGCTGGTTTCTACTTCTTTTAATTTATCCTTACTATTTTTTTTGCTTATTTTTTTTTTCTCAGTAACCAAGCAGATCTTCCCTTACGTTAGTTATTTTTTTTTTGTTTTTGACTCATGAAGGAAAGCGAGTACTTTCCAGCTGCGAATTTTGATGGAAGTTGCGATTTGCCTGTTGGAGACTCGTATTTCCAGTCACTAAAGCCGAGTTTTGAAGATGTCAACCAGCATTGTTCTTTAGGCAATGGTGTTTTTAGTGAGCTATTACGTGATTAATTGCTTTAAATACATGTAGCAAGCTAATGGAGGCTTTTTGTTTTGGGTGTTGGAATATTAGATGCTTTGCCTATAATCATTGATGAGGCGTCGTTTCCGGTTGAAGAAAAATGTGCCTTTCGCAATTCACATGTAAGCTCGTCTTTGCTAAGATAGTAATTGGTGTTGTCTGGCCCCTTAAGCCTTTTTGGTCTATGATGGTTTGCCAATAGGAGCTCTGCTATGATCAATCAGTGTTACCTCCCGATCATCAATCCTTGAGCTCAGAAATCCACCTCTAGTCCTAACTAATTCTAGAATTCCAACAAGATAACAATTGATGTTCAATAGGATGGCCAAGCGGTGAAATGTTGCCTCGATTTGCTCTAGCCAACACATTTTCTTTCATAATAATGGTAGAATGTCATTGATGGCAGAAAAATGATGCCATTATAGTAATCTTTCTAAAACGTTGTTCTGATGCTGAGTAGTTGATGCTAGGGGACTGGATATACTTTTCTTTGTATATTTGCATTTCATAGACAAATTCATGTCTATGCCGTTGGAACAATGCTTGCGTGATTCCTTGGTGATCTTTCCAACATTACTTAGAATAGTCCGTTATAGAAAATGATCTAGCATTCTGCAGTGCAGTGTCTATTTGGCAGGTTGATTGAAATACGTACATACAGATATGCAGACAAGGAGTCCAAGGATTGCAACCCATATACTGCATGATATGGTGAATCTAGCAATTCTATAATAGGAAGAATCAAGGAAACATTGATCCCTGTTCATAAATGAATAGATCTTAATCTTGTCAATGGATCTAGACAACTGAATCGTACTTAATGTTTATTCTATCCTGTTGGTGGATGAAGAACTGATTGAGGCTAGACACCCTACAGATTATTTTGTACGATTCGTAATCCTTAGATCCTTGTCTCAGAGGGGGATTCCTCCGACACAGTTTTGTTCTTTAGATTGTAAGTCCTGTTAGATTTTAACTGATGAATACTATGAAGATGATCAGGATCATCATATGTATAAACGATATGGCATACCTTTGTCTAATTAAGTTTGTTTAGATTGCAATCTTCGGTATTTTAAACTAATTGATGAAGAGGCCTGTGCATGATATATATGGTCTTGCAAATTTTTACACTAGGCCAATAAGGAATTTGAAGACAATATTTACACAATTTTTTTTCTAATAGTGACTCTTTTCTGTCATTTCCATATCGAAGTATTCTGTGATCCTAACCTTAACTGCTTGAGTTAGCACTCCCTTTTCGCTCTTTCATGAAGAACCTTGTGCTTATTGAAACTTTCATTTCTTTCTCATGAGATGGTCAATAATGGTCATTTAGCAGCCATATATGATTAAAATTGTGCATATCTTTTGAAGCTTTTTCACCTTTGTTTAGGGCCAAGATGTCTTTGATTCTTCGATGTTGTCCGAGGAAAGCAAGACCACTTCACAATTTACATCTCAGCTAGCCTTTCTAAGCTTTGTAGAGCTTCCTTTACCACCGAAGAAGCAGATGTGCTTAGATGCTCAATTCAGTTGCCATAACTTCATTGATTTACAGATGGAAAGTGAAGATTCTTATTCACCATGCGTTGTGGATATAGATATTGAGATGGAAACTATTGCAAAACCCAAATCTGGTGGTGTAGCTGTTGGAAGTATAGAAAACGAAGATCCATTAACTGTAAGTTCCAAGGATGGTCTGCAATGTTTTGTTTTATTTCAAGTGCTTGCTTGTTTAGCCTCAATGTGAGATTTGTCAGTCTTCCTCTAATTGTGGTATTTGTTTGCTTACATCATTATGCAGGGGGTGGTGCAGAGACAGGCAAACGTGAAAACATGTGGGAGATTCATGCAACTTTTTACAAATCATGGATCATCATTGCTGAAGTTAATTTCTAAAGGCATGTAAGCATACTCCATTACATCACTGCTGTTCATCTAATCCAATTAGATATGTTCATGATAGTCTAGTCAAAGACTGCTAGCTACCTGACCTGCTATTCACATATGATCTGTTACCATCATTCTCATAGAGATGTCCGAACTAGTTTGGGATTGACACTTTGTTGTCGTGATATTCTTTTAAGAGATGCAAATTGTTTATCACACGTACTCCTGCTCCTGGCATCTGGTCCCCATGATTTTGCATACGCCTCTTTTCATATTTATTATTAATCCAGCAGAATATGCTTGCAACAATAAATCAGAATCTACTTTGTGTTAGTAATTCCTTTCATTTAACAGACAAGTCATTCACTGAGAGAGTTCATGATACACCAAACAACAGATGGAGAAGGTATAAGCGTGCATCCTCATTTGATTCAAGAAAAATTGTTCTCCTATTCTCAATCATGTAAGCTCTAAATTCAAAAGCTAATTATACAGCAAAGTTTTAGTTGTTGCTTTTACTTTGGTCCACCTCAGTGCTTCATTAATTCTATTAAGTTTTCCGGTGCCTCCCATAGTTGTATATGCATTGCCAACATGCATCTAGTAACGTAATGGACTGAAAATGTGATAGACAGTAATTAACTTAGAACTCATTTTGCACTGATCATGTTCTACAATTAGCAACTCATTTTTATGTTTAAGATGGATACTTCTGTGGAAATCTACATGAAAGTAGGGCTGCAATCCTAATTGGACTTATGGAGACAACCTTGTTTAAGGATAAAATTAGACTGTAATATCACTTGTCCAATGTAGGATCATCAATCATCAAGAATTGAAAAGCTTGTGACCTGAAGATTGTTTGCCATTGACCATTGATTACCATGGTTTTAAATAATGGTCAGTACATTATACGATGGTTTAACAAAAAAAGGTCTTATCCTTTATTTCATTGCACCACTATACTATGTGTAACAACATTTCATTCTGAATGACAATAACAGCATTTTATAACTGTAAAGTCGTCAATTTTAACTTTAAAAAGCAGAAAAAATCATGTTTTGCTCCAGTCTTCTGAGTTTTTTTTGTTTGCATAATGCCCAAATGTTTTTAGGGGAAATAGCACAATAGAAACTTATTTGGGGAAATAATAATTTAGTCATTGTGACCGATTTAAATTTTAAATGCTTTAAATTTGAAAAAAAAGTTGATTTCATTCTTGTGCATTTAAACTTCTTTTTTTTTCAAATTGTACTTTGCATTAATAAATATGTTTTTCCTATGCATTTCATAAATGATATTTATTTTGTTTTTTGCTTGGACAATGTGAATACAATGAAATATCATTTTGGTTATGCATGGGAATCTGTGATTTCTAATTTGTAAAGTGGGAACAAATGATTTTTCCATGCACTTCAACAATGAAATTTATCATTTTGGTTATGCACTTTACAAAATGATTGTCCCATGCAATTCACAAAATGATATTTCTTTCTATTCACATAGTCGAGACAAGAAACAAAATAAAATAGCTTTATGTTGTGCATGGGATAATCATCTTTATTAATGTAAAGAAAAACCTCCAGTCTTAAATTCTCTCGTCTTTCTCAACCCCTTAATGCTAAATTCATAAAAAAACAAATCTTATCATGCTTGGCTATTGATATTATAAATCTATCAAATCCTATAAGATTTGCAGATTTTATGCCCTTTCCCCTTCATATTTGATCGACATGACCATTCATGCATGGTATGCACTTTCACATCTCTCTCTGCATGTTTCTTATCGATGAATAAAGTTGGGTTAGCGATCTACCTAGCTGGTTGGCAGCCTAGACCGGATGTACAGTAACAGGAAAGCACAAAAGCCGTTCATGTCTCTATCAGGGGAGATGCCATCCATCTCTCCTTTCCACGAACACCTCTCTCTCTTCCCATTCTTAGTAATGTTCATAAAACAGGAACTGAAATTTTCCTTTAATTTTCAATCGTGGACTAACCATCTTATTTTTTTCTTGCTTCTTTTCTTTAATCCAGGTCAAGTTTGGGTACGTTGATATTGATATATCTAACACTGAGAGTGAGGCAGACGGTTGATGGGTATGTCAATGTCTAATGGCTTTACGCCTTTGTGCTTCTAGTTCACGCTTGAACTTGCCATTTTAAGTTATCTATTGTGAATAACTGGTGCTGAAGTTCTCTTTTGAGCCTTTCTTTTCTCTTTTTTTCCCTCCCTTTTTATGGTGTCCCTGTACATATGTAGTGATTATATTCCAATTTAGTTGATTTACCGTCTACTGCATTTTACAACCAAAGGGGGCTATGACCGCCTATAATATTTTGTTGCCTTTCACAATTACGAACCAGTAGTGTTCATAAGACACCATGGAAGCAACAGCTTTGTTAGTGGCAATAATCAGTCTACCCTCTCGGATATAAGGCAAACACTTATTTTGGGGTGTAGAGAAATTTGTTTTGTCAACCATTCAAAATTTGTGTTATTTTTATTTTATTTTTACATAAAAAATAAATTAGAATTTAAAGAAATGACTAGAAAATAAATGGTCTATGTATATTTCTTGACCAATGAAAAATTGATGTATGAGATGAGATATTTGAGATTATTTTATTTTTAATACAAGATGTCATAAATAAAAGTTAATCAATAAAATAATATCATGTAGTATTTGCAAAAGACCTGAATGCTTTTATAAATATAGAGCTTTACCCTAGACACAAAAAAAGAAGAGATATCTTCCTGTATATATTCTAGAAGTAGAAATCTAAACAAATTTGTTTTTAAGACAAGCTATTCAAGTAAGATTCTCCTTAAAAAAGCTCTTAAGCTTCTATGATTTATCTCAAAAACTATAAAGAACAAAGCTTTGGATTAAAGTTTAAATATTTCGTGAGTTTTTCAAGATTACTTTGAAGATAAATAAAAAGAACTCTTTAAATTGTCAGATCATCAAATTTTGCTCCACAAATGCACATCTAAATTTGTTTTCTTGCAAGATAAATTTTGGCTTGATTTTATTTTTAAATCAAATTAAAGAAAAGAATTACATGATTGTTTATTATTTTGTAAAAATATTTCAAATTAGGTTGTCAACACTTCATTAAAGATTCTTCAACTCTTCTATTAAAAATAAAATAAATCTATCATTGAGTTGTATGTGCAAACTAAGCTAATTCCTGAGCACATAACCACAACAAATGCATAAGGGGCAAGAGGATTCACTACTCAAGGTTAAAATTACAAGTAACTCTATTATAAAAGTCAAGTGGAGTGCGTGACCTTTTCATCATCATCTAGGGTGGCCATTTCAACAATTTGCTTGTGAAGACTTCTTCATATCAATTAACGATATCGGTGATGATGATTGAAACTATATTTTTAGATGATCAAATGGGTAATTTGACAACACTTGTCGATGAGCTTTCAACTTCATTTAAGGAAAACGATAATGAGATAGTAAAGTTGTTGAACAAACTCAAGAGCATTAATAAGAAAGGCCAAACTTTAACTACCAAAGCCTTGTATAAAGATCACTTGGATATTAGTGAGGATCCCACAATCAGAGCTACAAGGAATATGTGTGATATTACTAATAATATATAATTTGAAGCTATTAGAGGATAATTTGAAGCTATTAGAGGATAATTTGAAGCTATTAGAGGTTATATTGTCTTTAGTAGAGTTGTCAAAAATTTATAGACACAAATTTGAGTACTTGATACTAAGTAAGCACACATGTATGAGTATTTGATTTTATTAAAATATATGACTGAGTATAATTTTTATTTAAAATATTTTATATAAGAATAAACAATAATTTGATTCTTTCTTTGAATTTGATTTATGATGACTTGATTTGTTTGTGAAATTAAACTAAGATTTATATGCCTTGCAAGAATGTGAATCTAGACATGTATTTATAGAACGTGATTTGATACTTTCAAAAGCATATTTGATTTGTCTCTAAAGTGTTATTGAAGAAAATTTATAGAATGTTTATGTTTTATCCAGTAAAGTTTTGTTTCTTGTAGTTTTCAAGCTTAGATGAAGGACACTTGAGAGCTTTTAAGAAAGTTTCTTTACTTAAAAAGTTTGCGTTAAAGAAGATTTTGTATCTAAAAAAATTAAGTAAAATTGAAATAAATAGAAAATTTTGATTGGTTGATTTATTTTTTTTGCTTCTACATATACCCTCTTGAGACAAGTTCACTTAGATTTAAAAATAAGCAGGTATGTCTTAAAAAAAATAGTTAAGAGGGTTTTATAAAAATGGTTAAGAGGGCTTTATACTTTGAATATATTTGTTCAACTAACATTTGATTTGATCATATTAATTTTTTAAAATAAATTAATATAGATATATTTAAATATGAAAATAAAACATAATTGTGAAAATTGAAAATTTAAGGATTAATTTTAGTTGAAATTTATCAAATTAAATGACAGAATCTAACTGCAATGCTCAATTTCAAATAATTACAGATTTTAAAAAACATATAAAATTTAATACTAGCAACTTTGACATGCTAATAAGATTTTTTTCACCGAAAGTAGTTATTATAGGATCATGTTTAAAAGTTCTTCTCATCATAAATTCAATGGAGCTATTTGTTCACAATTCTTATTAATTGTTGATAGGATATGATTGTTTAAAGATATTGATTCCCCCTTCTCTCTTTCTCTTGATTTTTGTGCATTAATTGCTTTATTTCTTTTTTTTTTCTTTTATGAGTAAGTAGTAATGTTACCGTCGCCAGCACGCATGACACCTTCATATTATTAATTATAGTTATAACTAGTATATTGGCGTGCGCTCCACAAGTGGTTAATATCAATTTATAAAAAAAATTTAAAAAATTAAGAGTATGAAAAATATTTTAATAGTATTAATAAACCTAACCAAGTGGGTTAGTTTTTAAATCTCCACTCATCTTTTTGACAGACCCACATGCAAATTTAAACACTTTGGGCTTGAAATCCATGCCAGACCCAGAGGCCCTGACAATAATGCTAGACTCAACCATGTCAGACCCATGTGTCTTGGTGTGATAAACATGCTAGACTTAGACGCTCGGGCCTGATAACCAGACCAGACTCATACATCTTAGTGTGACAAATATGTCAAACCCAATCATGTCAGACCATAGTCATCAAACTTGGCTTGTGGGTTAACCCATCTAAGAGATCAGGTCTCGGGTCACTTAGAAAAATTAAATTTTATTCGAGGTTTTAATATTTCATATGCAAAAATTAAGAAACAATCCATATGGATATAAGTTAAAAGATTATTTCAAAAGATTTTTTTATTTCATATTAAAAATATATTATCTTATCCTATTAAGTTGAAGTATTTGAGCTAAAAATATTTTTTTATCCCATATTAAAAAAAACACAACTTTTTTCTTGTGAACACACACACACACAAACACATATGTTTATAAGAAAAAAGTTGTGTTTTTATACGGGCTTCAAATTTACTATTAAAAAAATAAAATATTCTTCTAGTATTTATATAATGAATTTCAATATGAGTTAGTAACCAACTGAAAAAGATGGAAAAAGAGAGGCCTTTGGCTAGGGAAAAAAACACATTTGAAAAAAAAAAGGGTTTTTACCGGGTTTTGATGAGTCACTTGAGTTCCAAGTTTAACCCATTGGGTCAGGCCGGGATGAGTTTGATAATTATCCTTAAACAACAAAAAGTGATCTTGAGAGCGTTAATTATACTTATTCTCTTATTTAATAAAATCAATTAATTGATCCTTAAAATTTTAAAATATAGATTTATGTTCTCTTTTGTAATATTATTTTCTAATATTATTTTTGACCAAGCATGTAGGCATGACAATCATACTAGATCTATGCACTTTTTTTGAATGACAGACTCAAGGTATTTGGATCTAATAGGTAGACAAAACCCAAACATTGTTGCCAGACCCAAGACACTTGAGTTTGAAATGGTTGCAGACCTACATACCTTGGGCTTGATGCCTAGGATTTGTATAATTTTATGAGTCAAACAAAGATAATGGTTTTGTTAAGGATCAAAATACTTATGAAAATGTGTTGAATGGTCTTAGGATATCTAATTAATAATTCCTTATAGACATCTAATATATTGTTAAGAAAAAAACTAAACCCATACGCCTTATTTTTTAAAGTATAGGAATTCACTTATAATTGTTCTAAAAATATATTTATTTTGTATTTTTAGCTGTCTTTTTAATCAAATATATTTTTATCTTTTATATATTTCTTTCTTCTATTTTGGGACATTAAACACATGCTTTTGTAAAATTCACTCAATTTTTTTTTATTAATCTCAAATTTTAGTGAAGAAATCACTACAAAATTGTACAAATTAAGATAGTCTAAAGAAAAATAAGTTTTTTACATGTATAGTATTTTCTTTTCCTATAACGTAATGTATCAATTCAAAAGTTTTCTCTTATGATCATATATTTCAAATTTTCATATATACTAATAGTTATAAAATAGAATAAACTCTCATCGTAATAAACTTTGACAATTAGATTATGCAGCATCTTAAATTTCAAAAAGCATGAAACCTTTAAAAAATTGTCAAATATTATGATGGAAACATAAAATTAATATTTTTATCCACAATGCATACAAAAAAAATAATTTATTTTTGAAGACTTGAAATAACTCACTTAGAACTCAATATTTTTTTTTCATTCTTTCATCTTTGAATATAATAAATTTAGAAAATAAATTGCATAAACAAAAAACATTATAGTTAAGTTCTACTGCATATAAATGAAAAATTCTATTTCAATGAACAATGTTTGTTTTTATAGTCCAAACTATAAAAAAATAAATTTTTTTATCTAAGTACACGAGTCTGACATGGTTGCTAAACTCAGGTGCTTCAGTTTAAACCTAAGTGACTTGGGTTGACAAACCATTTTAGAACCATGTGTATGGCCTGACAGCCATGCCACCTGTGCACCTGGGTCCGTTAGACCCTTGTCGTGGTTTGACAATCATGTCATACTTATATCAAGAAATGACAAACATGTTTAATTTTATAAACAACAAACAAAAAGGATAATTGTGCATTTTAGTTGTTAGGAGAGATAAAAGAAAAAAAATATAAATATTTGATCATCAACGACAATCCAATCATTTTCTGTCTATATGTGCCACACCATGTGTAATAGGGTATGACTGCACATCCAGTTATATGATAAATTTCTAGATTTGACCACTGAAAAGTGTTATATGCGTTTCTTTAATAGCGGAAGTGCTGCCCACTCGTTAGAATGTGAGAAACATTTGCCTGTAATTTTTCAAGTAAAAAATAATGAATACATCATAAAAATATTAAAATGCTCTTGTGGTCTTTTTAATTACACAAAATACCCATGTAAAAATACAAAAATATTCCCAAGTCAAAGCTTTTTTTTTTTTGTCTTTTATGAGACTAAAAATATTATCTTATTGCACTTGGAAATTGAGAAAACCTGAATAGCATTGTGGAAAAAAACCAAAAAAAATGTATTTATTAGTAAAAAAATTAAGAAATTAAAAGTAAAACTACTATTATAATTTACAATAAAAACTCTGTTGATGTACAGTGATTTTTCTGGACTATTTAACTTTTCTTATAATAATTCACCTTCCTCATTTATTAATTTAATGTTGTTATGCCAATTTGAATTTAGTAGAGTGAACTTAATATTTTAGGAAGGGATATCCAAGAAAGAAAAATAGTTAGCGCAAATTTGATGAGCTATCCCACATATTTATATGATTTCACCCGTTCAAAAGCTAGCATCTAACACACTCAAGTGGCAAGATCAGTAATTGAACTTAATTTGTTATTTTTTGTTTGTTTTTGTTTTTTTAATTTTAAGCTCTGATGAACACGATCCATTCTTTTATTTGAGCTTTCTTTCTCTCCTGGCCGGCAAGGACAATCACATAAAGACTGCATTCACAACTGGGCACCAAAGCTTTCTGTGTCTTTCACTCCTTGTCTTTTTATTTATTTGGGAAAAAGTTTGTTCCCAGGTGGCGCACCTGGGTCTCTTCCTGCTCAAATTTCAACAAAGAAAACAACACAGATATGTTGACAGATCATGACCAACTAGCTAGGTTCCACGGAATGGACTAGTAACATTTTGGGTTATTATCTCTCTGTTCTTATTCAAAAATCCCACTTCCACTTAGGATTAATTATGTACTTACAGAAAAAATCAAAAAACTATATGTATGTTTACCGGCTTATTTTTCGACTAGCTCCGAGCAGGAAAAGAGAAGGGAAATCCTAATGCAAAATGGAAATTAGGGTTTATGTATATAACGATATCATGAACCCAGATTTCAGATTTGGCAACCCTGCCTGAAGCGCACAAACAGTAATTGCCCTAATCTTTTGAAAATCTTTCCATGGCTCCTGAGAGAAGCCGCCGCTGCTGCTGCGGGTATATTAGCAGATATTGATTCGTCTTCTTAATTTTTCTTGTCCAGGATATCATTTGCGTAGTACGAAGATCCATCAATTGTAAAGGGATTTTTCTGAAAGAGCTAGCAAACGGGAGAAGAACGTCCAAGTTGAAGAAGAAAATGTTAAACGGTTCTGCAAAGACCGAAGTGAAAATGTGTATTTGGCTCGGAAATGTGATTGATTTTTTTTTTTCAAGTATAACTTTTTTAAAGTAAAAGGAACATTTTATAAAAAATAAAAAATACATATTTTTTTTTAATTATGAAAGCACGCTCAATTGATTAGATTTTAAATTTATTCTCTAATAATTATAAATTTACTTATAATTACTAGAATCTTATACAATTATTAATTTTAAAATTTATAAAATTAATTAAGATATATATAAATTACCCAAACATCAATAATAATTAAAAAACTATATACCTTTTTATGTGCATCCCATAGAAAACCACCCCTTCCTCCGAGCCAAACGCCCCTGAAAAGGCTTAGCGAGATGAATTTTGGTCACTTTATCCAGGGTTGAAATAGTCATTGCAGCTCTTGAGTTCATTTTTTCGAGGATACATTTTAGGTTCTGGAATGAATTTTGTGAAGGAAAGGCTAAGGTGCCGTTTGGAGAATTGTGTTTTGTTTTATTAAAATTATTATTATTATATATATATTTAAAATATTTTAATATGTTGATATTAAAAATAAAAAATATATTTTTAAATAAAAATAATTTGAAGATACAATTATTAGTTCATTACCCCACTCTCATCACTTCATACAATTATCAGGAGCTCCAAGTTAGAGAACAAGTGGAAAAGGTTGCAGGTTACTGGAGCTGATCGGCAGGTCAAACTGTCCTTGCGGGCACAGTTGGTCCAGGGGCATATTAAACTCAGGCGCAGTAAATTGATCATGATATTGCAGATGATAAAAACTAGGGCAAACTGTAACTTAGACCCGAATGGTTTCTTGAAAGTAATTAATTAGTCCTTGTAGTGTCAGAGATAATTAACTAATTTCTTGACTACAATTGACCATCCCCTCAATCTAATTTTTCTTGTTTAAGAAATGTAAGGCCCTGTTCAATAACAAAAAAAAATAATTTTTTTAATTTCCTTTTTTCCATGGGAAAAAAAACATGTTAATTTATTAAAGTCTCAGAACATTTTTTTTTCAGAAAAACCAAAATATAGAACATAAATCGTGCTCAAATTAAACTTGTTTCTTATGATTATTTTTACATTTACATGAATTAATATTCTTATCACTTTTTTTTAACATAAATGGATGTTGTTCCAATTGAGTATTCAAAAGTTTCTCATGAATCGAAATCCATGCAAATATAACCACAATTCCTTTCGATTCACCTTCTTTCCTTCCCCACTAAACACTCCCACAACCAAACATTACCATCGCTGCTTCTTCTTCAAGACTTGTTTTCCTCTCTCTGTAGTGAAGAATTGAATTCCAAGAGAGAGTAAGAGCAAAAGTATATATTGGATACAGTTGAAATTGAGCAGTTCTAATGCATCTGTACCGACGGAGTTTATCTGGAAAAATCTACTCGTACAGCATTTGCACGGATGCGATGGTGATTTCAGGCAACCCATTAACGGATAAAATGGATTTGATTAGGACAGTAAGCACAAGCAGAGTTTCACCTCCTCTCAATAATTCCACACACCAGAGTGAGAGGACAGCTGCTGGAAAGTAACATCCAGCATAGAGCCACACAATAATTCATTGGTCCTAACGCTGGTGTAATTCAATTAGTTCGTCATTGAATTTATTTTTAGAAACTACTAGTTTGATTTTAGAATCATTAGAAACTTGCATGGTTAACTTTGAAATTTTGAAAGATTAATTAAACTGCATGTAAGCTAATCCAGATATTCATAATTACAAAAAAAAATAAAATCCATTGGACCGGTGCACAAATACGTGGTTGAAAATTGACTATTCAAAGCCAACATTCCTTTTCCCATGAGCTTGAGCGATCTCTATCAGAATTCCCTGAAATTCCTTACTTGCCTCACAGTGCTCCTCCCATACTAGCCACAGACTCACATCTCACATTTATGATCGAGCCCACTTTCTCCTTTCATGTTCGCCATTAAATGTTCGGTGCCCTCACAGCAATGCCTTACATCCTCATTGTAACCATGAAGAAGTCCCTTCTTGTAGTTCAATCACAAAGCTCAGAGAGTGATTCTGATGGCACTGATCAAGCTCAAAACCAGAGCATAGTAGTTCCTACTACAGTCATTGCGATAGCCAATAACCTCCAAAAGAGAGATAACTCATGGTACGCCTTAAGTCAACCATGATACAGCCTCCAGATTGTTAGCATGACTAAGTTAACGTAGAATATCCAGGCAGACATTTTCCTTTTGGTCCTTCTCTGTTATCAAGCTGCCTGTCTCTCTTACTAATGTTTCTCTGTTTGTTTTCCACTGACGGGATGGCGCAGGGTTGTTACTTCCCAAATCGCTACAGATCTATCGATTCAAGTTCAAGACATCACTTTTACTGTTCACAAGGTAACTTACAGCTCGTGTAGAATCATTTCCCTCTCTCTACCTATGTATCAAAACACTAGACAAAATTATAACTAGGCCTGTCTTTTAACTAGAGTTGCACACACAAAGAACAGGAGATGGATTTACAACATGTGAAGTTAAGAACACGCCATGACTAAATTGACTTCATCTATGCTCACCAGAGTCAAACATAATAATTCCCTGTTGTTCTTCCAGTTGATTTAAGAGCAGCGTAAACATGTAGAAGATTAAAAAATCAATTCTCAAGGCATGAACACATACTAATTAAGGTGACCTCCCTTTCTTTGTACCTGACAAGGTTTCACCTATGGCTAAGACAGAGTTAAAAAACACACTGATGGATCTAATGCACTCACTGCCTGTAAGGAATGAACCAACATCATTTGCTAACTCCTCTGTTTCTCCTGATCCAGTATCCCTTGGTATCAAAATGTGGCTACATAGGCCGCCTGGAACTTCAGCCTTCGATTTCAAATTTTGGGTACGAACTCAAGCTTGAAAACTTCCCAGGTGGATCAGAAGCATTTGAAATCATTCTAAAATTCTGTTACGGTCTCCCGTTAGACTTAAACCCCAGCAACATTGCTCCACTACGATGCGCATCAGAATTCCTAGAAATGAGTGAAGAGATTGATGATGGAAATCTCATCTCAAAGACAGAAGCTTTCCTCACATTCGTAGTCCTCTCATCGTGGAAAGACACCATCACTGCTCTCAAATCATGCGAAACTCTATCTCCATGGGCTGAAAATCTTCAAATAGTTAGAAGATGTTGTGACTCAATAGCATGGAAGGCTCCTAGAGACAATTCAATGGTTAATGATGAAGGGTGGTGCTTTGATGATGTGGCTTCCCTTCGCATTGATCATTTCATGAGAATTATAACTGCAATAAGGGCAAAGGGAGCAAAACCGGAGATCATAGGTAAATGTATCATGCGATATGCAGAGAGATGGTTGCCAGGCATGGATGCAGAGTTAGAAGGACTCAGAGGGTATGGGTATGGAAAGAATGAACTGCAGTTCAGTATTTTGATCGGAAGGAAGGAAGACGAGGGAATTGAACATAGCAAGGAGCAAAAATCTATTATTGAGAGCCTAGCAAGCATACTTCCTCCTCAACCAGAAGCAGTCCCATGTAAGTTCTTGCTGAAGATGTTGAAAATGGCAATGGTTTACTCTGCATCCCAAGCTTTGATTTCAGAGCTTGAGAAGAGAGCAGGGATGATGTTGGAGAATGCCAATGTTAATGATCTTTTGATTCCGAATTATATAAGTGAAAATCAGGGGAAAATGGTCAAGTAAGTATTCAACTACCCCAGTCTCCTTAAGATTGCCTAACCTTGCATAAAAAATTGTGGCAAGTCTTTCCACCCTCGCTAATTATCATTCATGTATATTCATATAGATCACTTGAAAAACGAACAATGCACAACACAGATGTGGTACAAAGAATGGTTGAGTATTTTTTGATGCATGAACAAGAGAAGCAACAACTGCCACCAACATCAGGGAAATCAAATGTTAGCAAGCTTTTGGAAAATTACCTAGCTGAAGTAGCAAAGGACCCTAATCTTTCCATTACCAAATTCCAAGTTTTGGCTGAAGCCCTGCCGGAGAGAGCTCGGGCATGTGATGATGGTCTTTATAGAGCCATTGACACCTATCTCAAGGTTTGCCATCAGTTGTCTTTCTGGTACTCCGTCCTTTTAGATAAACAATAAGACAAAGCTAAAAACTCTATTGTTCTTCCAGAATCATCCTTCGCTCTCTGAGTACGACCGAAGAAGACTATGCAAAATAATGAGCTGTGAGAAGCTATCACTTGATGCGTGCATGCATGCTGCACAAAATGATAGGTTGCCTTTAAGAACAGTGATTCAGGTAAAATATGCAACCATTTTCCACTATGAATCTATGATATCCATCAGTAATATATCAAATAAATATGCCTGCCATGTACCTAAGCTGTAAATTTAATGTCTTCTTTCAGTCATTAAATCAAAAGCCATAAGAGAGGCCACAAGCCACGTGGCAAGTATGAAAGAGGATCATGGGATCTACAATGGTTAACAAAGGCTATAGCAAACTGGTAGTTTAGCTATTTAGAAGGCAAGGAAAAATCTAAGAGATCGATTTAGCACCGTTTTGAGAAACATCCCAAGTGCCAAAAAAACACGACCCATTTTGCAGAATCCAAGACACTCTCAAAAGTTTCTGATAAACAACAGTTGTTTTCCCACAGCTTAGGGGCCTGTTATCTGATTTTACTTTACTGTGCCTGAGATATCAGTCAACACATTTTCTAACACCCTGAACTACATTTTTTTTGCATTCCACTTAAGCTGCCAACTACCCTTACCATCATCAACACAAAGAAAAGCCATCCAATTATGTTATACTCTACTTGATCTTTACTATTCCAATTAGGTTATACTCTACTTGATCTTTACTAACTTCATCTTCTTAAATACAGTCCTTCCAGCTCTATCTCTCTGTAAATTAAAAGGGGCTCTGGATTTAAAAAAAAGATTAGTGGGACGAACTCAGTGAATGACACCTATTTCCATAAAACCTAAAAATAACCCAATACACAATTCTGAGATACCATGAAAACGCTGTAGTTAAGGACTTTTGGAAACCAAAGCTACATGGTATAACATGTCCTGTCCAAAATAATCACATTTACTGCCACTGACTTCCATTTTAGCCATAGGATCCTAGTGATCTATGTAAAAGCAAGTTGCACATTGTTTGTTGTTGAGCTCAACCAGAACTTTAAGTCTGTTTCTAGGAACTCCAGGCTCTAATAATTTCTTTCAGATTGTTTATTTGAAGGATTGTCAACTTTTATACAAGACATAACCACAACAATAGAAGACACATTAAATGACTAATTGACTAGCTTTATTGTTAATCCCCAAATTTCCACATGACAAAATTGCTGATATTGTAAAAGCAGAGTGGCAATACACTATTTCAAAACATTAGGTTAAACCAAAAACCGCTCCTAACAAAAGCTGTTAACACTGCGTCTGCATGCCTTTGAACAGATATTCTAAAAAAAATAACTTAGAGGATAGGCCTTCTAAATTTTTCTTTCCGTGTGAATCACAAACCTTGATAGCATGATGTGCAAATACACGGACCAAACAAAGTGAAAGGCAGACTTTAATGTTTCATCAAAACTAACATTTCTGACTAAGATGGGACGGACATGCAGGTGTTGTTCTTGGAGCAATTAAAGATGAGGGCAGCAATGCAAGGAAAAGAGCCAGCAGCAAGTGATAACAACTCAGAACGGGAAATAACTCAAACATCAACAAAAACTGAGATCATGACCTTAAGAGCAGAACTTGAGAATGTAAAGACGCAAATGACAGAGCTGCAGAGGGACTATTCAGAACTGCAACATGAATATGAAAAGCAAAACAACAAGCATAGAAATGGATCAGCTTGGAATTTTGGGTGGACAAAGATCAGAACATCCGCTCTTTTTCATAGAAAATTAGATGGGAATGAAGGTGGAGAAGGACACCAGAGATCAAATTCACTTGGTAGCAAAATCAATTTCAGAAGACGACAATCCATATCATAAATTTCTAGTCACCATGCCCAACCCCAACCCCACAAATTCTTGTTTGATATCAATTACACTATTTTCTTAGGGTAAGTTCACCTGGAAGAACAAGCTTGGGTTCACCTGGAAGAACAAGCTTGGGTACATCTTGCTTGTCAAAGCATACAATCAACTAAGTTGTGATTTCATCCGATGTAAACAAAAGGCTTGCAAGGAATAGAATAAATTCCAGTACATTACGGCAGCCTCGTTCCTAACAATCCCACTCACTAAAGCATTACCATATCCATAATTCAAAACAAAATTTGTTTCAACAAAACTCAACTACCAAAACAAAAACTTTGCTTCGCCCTCGCATTCGACAGAGTACTGAATCTAAGAACAACAGCTATACTTCTAATTAATTTAAAAACTAATATAATTACCATTAATCTGAGAACATTCTTCTTCTCGTACTGCATAATTTCCAAGCAGATCCAATCAAAATAAGTCTAATAAATTCCAACACAATTAACTCGATAAACCCCAATTTACCGAAATCAAGCCAATACTTCTCATTCCTCAATTAAAAAATAAAAAATCCTAAAAACACCACCTAGAATTAGCAGTAGCACTCCTCATGGAGCTCCAAGGAATGGCCTTCTCCGCCACGACATCACCAAGACCACCACGCCATCCAATGCCGCCACCGCCACCCTCCTTATCATCAAGCCAGTGACTTCTATTGTCCTCAAAAAAACTATTCTCGGTTTCTTCTTACTCATTCGCTACTTCTCTTCTTCAATAACTCTAATAGGAAACAAAATTGGGGGAAATGGAGAGCGGATTTCTAAGCGTTATGTATGTTTTTTATATTCAGGCTTGGCGATGAGTAATCCGCCGCGTTTTTTTCTTTTTCCATTCCATGTTAAGAGTGCGTACCTTTTCGACGCGCTTGATTTTGATTTTGGAAGCTGAAGGCATTGTTTTCAGTACAGTTTCGTAAATGTTCGTATATGTTGTTGCCATTAGGATCTTTATTGGAAGGTTTGCGAAGTTGATCACTCTTCTTCCCAATCTGTCTCCCATTTCTTTGCTCCGACGAGTATGTTATGAAGTAACAAAAATTCAACTAGCATAGTAACTATAATTAATTTGTCCTATTAATTTTATAATTTATTTTTATTTAAGATCATTGATAAATTGTATTCGGTCCTACCACTGAATTATAGCTAATACTTATAACAAAAATATTTTAACGGAGGTAAGGATTTTCTAGTATTTAAATAAATATTTTTAAAAATATATAATAATATTCTAGAAAAAATACTTTAAAAATATATAAAATAAATATTATGAACCTTAGTTTTAAAGGTCCATGATATATTTATAGTTTATAAGTCTTATTTTTTCATGAAGAGTAGAAACTAAAGCGTAAGTTTATTTTGTAATATTTTGAGTTATATTTTACTTATTTTATCTGGTTAAAAGATAGTCACATGACTGTCACGAAAGATTTTAATATATCTAATAATCTTGAAGGAATATAAACTTATTTAATTAAGCTTAGTTGTTGATAAATAATTCATTTATGATTTTTATACAAAATCTACAAAATTAATGATATTAGACTTAATCATCTCTTGGATCAGGTTAATACCAAAATTAATATATTTAGTCTAAACAAATTGACAAGCTCATGCGTGTCTGAGTTTGGTGTTACTAACAACCCCAATCATGATTGGGTCTGGTTAGCACGAGACCTATCACATTTAAAACTTAACACAATACCAAATTTAATTGTATTTGAGTCTTGCATTGGCCAAACCCATCATATTTGGGGTTTGACAATGTGTCAAGCCCAATAATAATTGACAATGCCATGAAATAAGATTTAATTAAAATAATAAATATGTCATTAATATATTAAGTACATGTTAAGAACATAATTTATTGCCTTTTAATTTTATTTACATAACTAGGTTATAAGACATGAATGAGTTACTTATAATCATATAAGATTAGAGAAAATAGTTAGGTGAAACATATATGATATATTTAGATAAAGAATTGTCACATAATTGATTTAGAAGCCACATAAAGATATGATTGATAAGTTGTGTTATTTATATAATTTAATTGATTTTGGTTTATTGAGTTACTTAAAGTCATATAAATTAAATAAGATTCTATCCTACTAAGAGATTTAAGCGAGAAAGCGAGATTTTTCAAATTAATTGTGATGGCTATTAATTTATAAAAAAAATAGTGGAAGATCAAATTATAATTAAAGATCTTATCTAAATCTTATTATAAATATTTATTCATGAAACAAATACTCATTATCTTTACATGGATAAGTTGATAAATTATTATGAGTAAAAATAAATGTATCCTTATATAGCATACTTGATGTTAATAAATGGATTAAACCAAACATTTTGGATTGATATCGAAATGTGAGAATTGTTCTAAAAAAAGAATGTTGTATGTTCTTGAAAATCATATTCTTTTTGTTATTAATAAGGACATTAAAAATGAAGTTAAAACTGAATATCAATATCATATTAATGATAATAAGCATGTTATATGTGTGATGTTAACCAAAATATCACTTAAGCTTCAAACATAACATGAGAATATAGACTCTTAAATAATAATTATACATCTTAAATAGTTGTTTGATGCACTGAGAAGTATGAAACCTTTAAAGAATTGTTTTGTTATTAGATAATATATGGTTCTTTGATGAATACCCATGTGTTAAGTATAATTGATTATTTAAAAAAATCATACCAATTAGGTTTTGTTACAAACCATGAGTTAATTATTGATTTGGTCTTACAATCCAAGCATAGAAGCCTACTTAGGACATTAAGAATGATAAGTGTATTTATCATCATTATGGCAAGGAAAATCATTAGAGAAGGAACTATAAAGACTAACTTACAATCATGAAGGCTAAAAAGCTTATTGAAGCTTTTGTTTTATGCGTGTTTATAATTGAATAAAAGTAAAGTGAACCTACAAGTTTGCAATGAAAGTAATTGCATTAACTTTTTCAAATAAGCTAATACTAAAACATGATAATTGTTATTTTATTCTAGCACTTTTAAAAAACATAATATTCATTTCTGAATGAATTTGAATTTATTATTAAGAAAAAAATATTATTTCTTTTATAATAATGATGTTTACAATGAATTTAATGCTTATATAAAATTTGTGAATTTTTTTTATTAGAGAAGAAAACCAAAATACCATTTGTTGAAAAGAATGAAAGGTCTAAAGAATTGTTAGGTCTAATAGATATAAATATATGATAATCAATAACAACTAGTGTCATAGTTGAATATATATGTTTCATTATTGATGACTATATTGAATATGATCATATATATTTGATGAAAATCTAAATTGTTTAAAAGGTCCAAAGAATTTAGAAATAAAGTTAAAAAATAAACTCGAAATAGTATTATTATATTTTAATTGGATTAAGGTGATGAATACTTCAACAAGTACTTTTAAGATTATCTAAAAAAAAATAAAATTATTTCATAATGGACACCTTTTAAAATACTATAATATAATAGAGTTTTTAAAAGGAAAAATTGCACCCTACTAGATAAGGTATGTTCCAGGATGAGCTATACAAACTTTTCATCTTCCTTCCAAAGCTATGCCCTATAAATTGTTGCTTACATTAAAAAAAAATCTATAAAAATCTATTGATAAGACTATATATAAAAAATAAAATGGTAGGAGACTAATCTTATTATACTTAAAAATTTAAGATGTGATGCTTTTGTGAAGCGTGTTATATTTAAAAGACTGAGAGCTAGGTCAAATAAATATAAATTTAGGATATCTATAAAAAATTATTGTATACTATTGATGTCACCTCATTGAGCGAAAGTGTTTGTTTTAAAACATATCATCTTTCTAAAGAAATAATTTTTTAAAAAATAAGCAATGATAAGAAAATAGAACTTGAAAAAGTTCAAGAACTATAAAATAATATCCAAATAGAACTTGGATTTAAGGCTATAATATTTTATATTCAACTTAAAGTTTCAGAAACATTAAAAAAATTTAAATTTGATAGGACACGTCATGCACCAATAAAATATGGACTTCTCATGAAAATTGAATGAAAATTTAAAATAACAAGTTACTCATACTTGATGCCTACCAATAACATAAAACTAATATTTGATATTAATTCTAAATTATAGCATGCTTTTTTTATAGTGTGCTTATACTATAAAAAAGCATACTATAATTTTTTAACTTTTAATATCTCAATTATAATCTATAAACATATACTTTTAATTTTTAATATAAAAAAGCATACTATAATTTTCACTTATAGTTACTGATTAGACATATATAAGCACACACTCTTTTTATCTTTAATAAACTTTTAATCATGGTATAGTTTAGTTTTGTATATTTGTATTTTTGATAACAAGTTACTTATAAATCAATTCGATGTAAATAAGTTTTTAAGATAAAGATTTGTATAAATATTAATGTACAAATATACAAAACTAAACTAGTTATCAAATATTATAGACAAGGACAAATAGATTAACTTTGATGAAACCTTCTTGTTGATAATTGTGTTAAAATTTATAAGAATTTTGCTTATAATTGCATACCATGATTATGATGTTTGAAAAATAGATATAAAAATTATATTTCTAATGAAAATCTTTAAAAAGATGTGTATATGACATAACCAGATTTAAATCTAAGAAATTTTGTAATAAAGAATGCAAGTTATGAAGATTCATAAATTGGTTCAATTAAGTTTCAAAGAGTTGGAATATTTATTTTGATGAAATAATAATAATGTTTGACTTCATTAAAATCCATTTGTGTTTATAAAAGCGTTAAATGAAAATTGAACTATTTTTATAATATTATATTTGAATGATATATTATTAATAAAAAATGATATTTCTTCACTTTACTTAATAAATATTTGGTTGTCAAGTTTTTTTTTTTCATAAGAATATAAGAGAAACAACATATATACCGGGAATAAAGATGTACAAAGATATATCTAAAAGTTTGTTTGGATTGTCTCAATCCATGTATATAGACAAAATGCTAAAATAATTTAGCATGGAAAAATCAAAAAAATAATACTTACCTATTTCATATAGGATATATCTTTGTAAGATTGTGTGCTTTAAAATACAAATTGAGATATATAATAAAAATAATTCTTTATATTTTAAAAATATTATGTACAAGATTAAATATATCTTATGCTTTGAATATAATAAATAAATGTCAATCTAATCAATTTAAAGGTAACCGGAAGATAGTTAATAATAATATTAAATGCTTAAGAATAACTAAGATGTTTTTTTAGTCTATAAAAAAGATGAACTAATAGTTCATAATTACTAGTTTTTAATTGGATATTAAAAATAAAAAATAATAATTTAGTTCTATTGTACTCTATATAATGATGCTACAAATTGAAAGAGCTACAAATTGAAAGAGTTTTAAATAAAATATCAAAGTAAATTTTACAAATAAAATTGAGTATATTTTTGCATTTGAGGGGGAAAAAAATTGTTTGGATAAAAAATTCCATCACTAAACTGGATGTAATTTCAAGGATTTTGGATATAATTTCTAGTATTATTAATACAGTTGCTATTTATTATAATTATATTATATTCAAATATAGGTTCATCCATGATAATAAGGATCTTGTACATTCTTCCTTTTTTATTTTATTGCCTTCCAACTTTCTAGAACTGCATTTGGACTTCCACCATAGTTGCATGGGTGGAGGAGTACATTAGCAGAAATACGAGATCCCATCAGGAAACAATTAAGCAAAGAACAAAAAGATCTAACATGCATTTCTCCGACAGAGCGAGAGCGAGAGCGAGAGAGAGAGGATACACCCCTGCATGGGTTTTGTTTTCTACATTAAATCCATTCGTGTCAAGTTCACAACGTGCAACAATAAAATATTCATGTTGACAAGATTCTAAAGAACACAAGTCATCCATAGTCAAAAGGGATCACAAATCAGTACCCTGTTATCTTCCTTCTGCTAGAAATCAGTATTGAATTTTGTCGAATGAAGACTGCATACAATTTTGAGGGGAAGAAAAAACAAAGCAGTGCTTCTTTGAGCCCTTGTCTCCTTATCTGGTAGCTATGGAGAAACTTCTTTAAACCAGCAGTACTTTCTCCATCTACTAGTTGAGATGCCTAAATTTTAAACCAAAAGAAACCTCTATCTACTGGGGCTACTTCAATGATTCCCTTTTGTGGTCAATGTGATTATGATTCCTTCTTTTTAACTCTATATGGATATTTCTGGTATATCGAAATGCTGCTCATGACGAGTGGAAGAGCCACAAGACAGTACACTGAAGGCGGTTTCCCTTCAAACATGAACTGAAGCAAGGCCGTTACAAGAAGTGCAGAAACAATGACAAACCCCTGGGGAAGATTTTGAGGAGATAAAAAGCTGTCTTAATAACTCATAATTGAGGAAACTCCAGGCCATATCTTTAGAGTTGGCTTCCATTATCTGATAAAAATTATCCACTTCAACATTGTTATATTTACCTTTCTCACACCACCAGCATAGCTTGTGACAAGGCCAACAAGAATTCCACCAAGAGCATTGGCTACAACTGGGATCTGAAACAAAAGAAACACAACTTTTCCATGTTATACCACATGATACAGCTGTTAGCACGTATGCCGTCAGCAGAAAAATTGAAAATGCACCCTGACATATTATCTGACAAGAATATTACTGGCTCTGTAAATTCAGAATGCAATACTACCAAGGCTCCAAGAGAAGAAGCTGGGGGAATAAAAAGCCTCGCATATAAGTTATATCAATTCACAACTACTCTAAACCAAAATATCCCTCACATCCACAGCCTATCAACCCAATATACCCCACCCAATGCATATGTCCCATTCAGCTTTATTTGAGATTTGTGTATTTAAAAAAACATGTTTTTGAGTGTCATTGGGATCCAATACATGAACCCAAAAAGCAGGATACTTCAAATCTGATTTTTTACTCAAAATACTTTTTCCAACTGTATCACAATTTAAACACTCTCTCTTTGGATAAACTAATGACTAGATCTTCCTCTACACCTCAACAATCTCAATACATCATATTTCAAAATATTCCTACTTCAAATATATAATGCAGATAAATTTCACCAATCTGAAGCATTATGCAATGCCAGATGCACTTGTGGCTGTCAAACTATATTAGTAAGTGGACAATTTTAACAGCCCACAGAATGACAAGCCATCTACTAATGTTTCTAGAGTAACCAGAAGAAGAAGAAAAATCCAAAGAGCCAATGCATAACCAGAAGGACAACAAGCAAAATTTTCTCTCTGAAAGAAACAGGAGTCACAGGAGATTGACAGCAAATTAAAAGCATTCCAACTTCAGGCAGATATCCTAACACTAACAACCGCCCGGGATGTATGAGCTTTACCATCCAGCTATATTTGTGTCAGTGTAAAAGATTTAAACAGAGGGAAAGGACCATATGATCTATAGACAATTTCTCCATCCTTCAGACAAGAAAACTACCTCAGATGGAAAAAAGAAAAAAAAGGAGAGAACCACAAACCAATTGGAGTTGTTTTCTATTTCATGGCAAGATTTGAAACTGAAACTCCCATCAATCATATTCCAACTCCAACCCATTGCCACTTTAAATATTTTGCCAAGTATGCCATGGTTATCTTCAAGAACAATTGCATTATGGGTAAGATCATTACCATAGTTAGTGGAGTCCAACCATAAAAGTATCCATGCTGTCTGATAGCTTCTCCATCTGGAGACTTAGTGGTACTGGCCAACAAGCACAAGCTTCCAACAATTGACATTTCTACAGTCATTAAGTACGATGAGTGTTTCTTAACCTGAAATGAAGAGAAATAATGTTGGAAGGGTTGGGAATAGAGGACACTGATAAGATCATTTAAATACAAGTTAAAGTACCTGAGAAGCCCATTGACACAAAGCTGAAGCAAGACCAGAGAGAACAGAAGCAACCAGGACTGGAATGATCCCATAAAATAAAATTTGCTCGGGGTCACTACTACTAGAGCCTTTGCTAGAGCCTTCACCAATGCTTAGAAGAACAGCTGCCATTATCAGCAACAACAAAGCCCCGATTTGTTGAATTGATTGCTTCTGCCTGCACATTCCCACCAGAGAAGAATGTAAAAGGAGTTTCCAATACCTACCTAAAACTTAGCATAACTAGTGTCACGTACAGGTGTGTGGCTTCTCATAATCTACAGCCTGGATGTTGCCTCAGTCACGTTACAATTAAGGACGGTGGCTTATTAAAAGCAGGCACATACTCAAAAAATATCCAAAGAAAGGTTGTCATACAGTAGCTTCAGAATAGAAGATGACTTAAAATACCAGCTTAGTCGGCATGATATTTCAAGAATTCTTGAACCACCAAGAACAAGGAATGAAAGTCGATAAAAAGACAAAGTGACAGGGATCTGTACATCAGTTATAGCTTTTCTTACTAATAAGCCATTATGGGGTATCAATCTGTAAGCAACTTGTTTCAAAATAGAAAAAAAATCAACAAGGCAGTTGTTAGGTGGAGCATAGCACAGACTCAAGAGCCAAGATTCAAATAAACCTAAACAAGAAATGGTTTCTAGGTTTTATAAGATGTTAATTGCTTGGACATTGAGAATCATTGTTGTATACTTAATATAGTCCAAAAGATATGAATAACGGACCACTAAAAAGAAATTTAAGAACATACCTCAACATTATGTATGTAAAGAATGCAGTAAAAAATATTTTTGTCTGGTTCAATATTGAAAATGTGAGTGAATCAAGATTCTTGTATGATATCTGCAGCAAGCTGTTTTGCAGCGCATAAATTGCAGCAGGTAGTCCGGATGCAGTCAACGAACCAACCAAAGTCCACTGGCTGAACACTTTCTTCAAACTACCATCTCTTACCATGAGAATTAGGGCACATACAACCTAAAGAAAATAAAAGAAAAAAGTAGATGATCATTGTGTTTAAATATAAACAAAAAATTCAATGAAAACGAAATTCATGTACTTGGAACATGACTTACCTTAGCTAACTCGCATGTCAAAACAGATGTAGTCACGATTACTTCACGTCTGCATGAAACTCAATTAATTAGTGACTAGCGTTGCATAGAAAAACACATGCCAAGAACATTTGTTAACATATAAAGGAAACAAAGATCATAATAAATTGGATCCATCAAAGCTTGGGGTCGCTTAAGAAGGAGCGCAAAAAAGCCAGATTGAGCACAAATTCACAAATTTGCCAGGAAATAAGACCGTCGAAATCAGTAAAAATTAGGTCAGAACAGACCGGCTGATTTTGTATAAACTAGGTCAGAATCACAACATAAGAATATCGGAATCCGGAAATTGAATAACTAATACAAATTATGACCAACCTGATCATGCTTCGTCAAATTGTACCAAAATAGGCAATCATTAATCAATCAACAATTTAATTTCAAATTCATTACAGGAATAAAGAGAATCGAATTCTATGCAAAATTTACTTGGAAAAAACAAAGCGAGTTGAATTGATGAAATTCCAAGAGAAGATAATCAATGCGAGAAAGACAAGAAAATCGAGGAGAAAGGAAAGTAAAAGCCGTTGGAAATTGGGATTAGAAGGGAAAGGACAGGACCTGGTGAAGCGTTTGGAGATGAGAGGCTGGGCTCCATATTGAAGAGCGAGCAAAACGGAGTATAGCCAAACCCTTGGGTTCGTTCCCTCCGACCTGGTGGTTCCACCTTTTCGCTTCGTCGTCGCCATTTTCGGCGAGACTTTAGGCGCGCTCTCTTTCTTCTTTTCTTTTTCTCTTGCCTTTTCCAGTGCTGTCAGCTGTGGAAATTAAAATCCACAAGAAAAGTGAATACCCTCATTCCTAGGTCAACAACTCCTGCTCCGGCCCGGAAAATTTTAAGGATGGAGAATTAGTAATATTTTATTAATTTTTTAAAATTTATTTAAAATATAAGTAAATAAATATATAAAAAATTTATGACTTACAAAAAGTGATAATAATATCTCTGATTTTTACCAAAAACTAATTAATAGTATACACGCTATAAAATTACTCTTAAAAAAAAAATAGTCTCATAGCATATTGACTTGATTTACATGTATCCAACGCATGTTTTGCATATATCATAAACTTCTCATATATTCAGAATAATTTTTAATTTCATTACATATATGAAAAGTATTTTTAATAACATCATAGTTCATGTTGAGAAATATATAACCACATAAATTATTTTTTTAATCCTTTTAACAATATGTGGTTTATATTGGAAAAACACATGATTTATAACATAAGTTAATAATAATATGATACATTTATGTGTTAGATAATATATTAGTTTCTTGAGAACAAAATTATATTAATATATTAATTTGTATGTTAGATAATATATTAATATCTTGATTTTAATAATATGATCCATTTTTTCTTGGCAAATTAGCTGATAGTTGGTATTTGATATCTATAAAAAAAAAATATATAGATTTAAAGATTATTCAATGTTTAAATAAGTATTTTTTATAAAAAAAAGTACCATTATATTTTAAAAAAATACTCTAAAAATAAATATATCATTAAAATTATTTTTTTAACCTTTTTTCTAAAGACTCTAGTAGATTTTTATAGTCAATTCTCAACTTTTTTTTATCACTTTCCTATCTCTTCTCTATCAAATAAAAAGAAATCTTTAACTTGATCAGAATAGAAATATATTTATATAATTGAGCTTAGCTATTAAGTAAGTTCAAGGATGTTGAGTGTGGTAAATTATTAAATTTATATATATTTAAACTCAATACTTAGCTAAACCAATACTTAAATAAATCCAGAGATATTATACTTGACAGATTGCTGGAATCATATATACGTGAGCCAAGTCCAAAAATATGTTTGGTCTAATAAATCATCAATTAACACTTAAATGAACTTAAAAATATTGGATTATCACCTGATTACTAGTTTCTTTAAATGAGAATCCAGATAAATAAAAATAAAAATAAAATATATTAATTCACCGGTAACCCTAAAATTTTTATGTATTTATTACTTAGATATTTAAAAAAGTTACCAGTAGCAAATAAATTTTTGTTTTATTCACGTCTTTTTTTTATTAAATCTTTTTACTTCTCATTTAATAGTGTGTTTTTGTAAAATTGATGTCCAAATAAATTATAAAATTGTGATTAAAAAAAAAACCAACAACACAAGATGAAAGAAATATTTAAAAAATTATGGATATGCAATATAGAAGAATAGCACAATCTAGTGTGGATTACAATAATTATTCATAATATATTTTTTATAGCTTATATTTGATGTTTTTTTTATATTAGTTTTAAATAAGCTCTCGCAATGTCAAGAATAAGTTTTGACAATGCATTAATATTTAATTTTATAAGAATAAGTTTTGACAATGCATTAATATTTAATTTTACAAGATGAAATTTTATTTTATTTATCCAAATCAATTAAAATTTTGGGATTCAATTTTAAATTTAAAAAATATTCAATTTTTTTTCTTTTTAAAAAATAACATTGTTATCTTAACTTCCCAACTTAAATTAAGTTTTAGCCAACAAATTTATAATTATTTATTGGTATATATAATTTTCAATTTATTTTATTAAATACATATATAAACTTCAGTTTACAATAAATTTTTTATTAATAATACTTTTTTTGGTTGAGAAAAAAAAAACACCATCTCCGAGGAATCAAACTAATCAAATAATGGCAATATCTGTAATAACAAAAATCTGATAGCATGTTGCATTTGTAATTAATTTGTGGCCACGTTTGGTCTTATTTGTGTTAATAGTTGCATGCTTGTTGAAAAGATTTTATTAAATATGATGAAAGTATATAATTAGTTTATTTTTGTATTTCAAAAATGTTTTTAAAAAAATTAAAATTTATTTAATTTTTTTCTTAGCTTTATTTTTTTTTAGTTTCTTCATATTTTTTTAATGTACTGGTATTAAAATAAATTTTAAAAAATAAAAAATAATATTTTAATATATTTTTAGATAAAAAACACTTTAAAAAATAATTACCATTACAATATCAAACATACTTTTAATTGAAGCGCTAAAACTTATAATAAATGTGTTGCAATTATGATTTTTAAAAATAGATACTTTTTATTAGTAATATGCATGGTAGAACTTTGAATTAATATCAATTACAAGTTTAATTATATGTTTAGGATAAAATAATTATCTCTATCTAAAAGTTTAAGCTATTAAGTAAGGTTTCAAAATATGATTTATATTATTTTTTAACACCCTTGTCAAGTGAAAGCCATTTAAACTTGAAATTTGTATAGATTCACATTACTTTGTGCTTGATCTTGTTCAAATAAACAGGGTGATGAAATTCGAACTCTTAATCACTTGGTTATCAAAGTTCTGATACCATATTAAATAACTATCTTAATTTAAAAGTTTAAGCTATTAGATGAAATCTCAAGATATGATTTATATTATTTTCTAATATTTAGTATGCATGTTATAATTCTTTTTATTATATTTATGTTTAAAGCATGTTTACAATGAGTTGTGTTTTGATATGCTTATAATTTTAAATATGTATAAACTTTATGTTTTTGTTAGATATCTTTCTATTTAGCATACCTTTGTGATGATAAATTAGATATCTTTACTCACTAGTCTAATATGTTTACAAACTTTAATCTATAATCTTAAGGTTTTATTTTTATATTTGACTTTGTTTAATTTATATTGTGAAAAAATAATAATATAGATTAATTATGAAATAGGTTTTTAGCATCTTTGAAATTTAAGTTATAATTTAAATTTTTTTAATTAGTTATATTCTCAAAGATGGATTTAATTTTATTTTTATATACTTTAATCTATAACCTTTTGGTTTGTTATGATTTCTCTTCTTCTCTTTTGTTTAATTTTAAAAGGTTGCTAAATATCTTTATTTTAAAGTTTTAGTTTATTTTTTAAAATTATTTTTCTTGTGTTTTGGATGTTTTGATCCATTTATATTTTTCAATAATTGAATTATTAATTTATTTTATGATATTTCATGCTATTTTGGTAGTTCGATCATGTTTTTTGTTTATCTTTACTTATACTTTTTAAAATTAACATTATAGTTATCTGGTTGATTTTGTTCATACATATATTATTGTTTATATATACAAAAAGTTAGTATAATAAATAGTGATAATTTATAAAATTTTCTTTAAAAAAATTGAGTTTTATTCAGGATTATTTATGATCCCTCCAACATTTCTTGTAAATTTACTTGTTACAAGTATTACTTATACAATATTATTTTTATATTCAATACAATTTATAAGTGAAATAATAAAAATTGAAACCTAAGAAAGGAAATGAATATTAATTTTTATCTTGCATAGTTTAATTATTTTTATTTATTAAATTGCTTTATTATAAGTTTTATTTTTTGGTTATTGTTATTTATAAATATTATTAGCTTCTACTCCAAGACTTGATAGTGAGAAGCAAACAAAAAATTCATCATTATTACTTTTAATCACTTCAACTAATAAATATTTTTTTATTTTAATTTAAACATAGATATTTTTATTACTAGTTAATATCAATTATAAATTTAATTATATAATTAATAAGCATGCTAAAATTTTGTTTATTATATTTATGTTAAACATATTTCGTCATGAATTATGCTTTTGCATGCTTATAATTTTATGAATTATGTTTTTGCATGCTTGTAATTTTAAGCATGTATAAACTCTAAGTTAAAAGGAATGAATATTGGTTTTTATATTGCATAGTTTAATTATTTTTATTTATTAAGTTGTTTTATTACAAGTTTTTATTTTCTTATTGTGAAGACAATATTTATTTATTAATATTATTAACTATTATTTTTCTTTTATAAATTCTATTGTATGTTCTGAGACTTGATTATAAGAAGCAAATAAAAAATTCATTAATAAAAACTAGATTTTCTTTACTTTTACATGCTTCAACTAATAAATATTGTTTTTGTTTTAATTTAATCATATACTTTTTTTATTACTAATTAACATGCAAGTTTAATTATATATTTAATATTTTTTTAATTTAATCATATACTTTTTTTATTACTAATTAATATGCAAGTTTGATTATACATTTAATATGCTAAAATTCTTTTTATTATATTTATGTTAAATATGTTTTCCATGAATAATGCTTTTTATATTATTATTATAATTTTAAATATACATAAACTCTAAGTTTTGGTTGAACATTTTTTATTTCACATACATTTATGATGATAAACTAAATATCTCACTAATCTAATATATTTACAACTTTGATCTACAATTAGCAGTGCCATAGGTGTTCTTCTATGTAGTATTATCAGTCATTACTGTCAAATCCAGCTTACATTAAAAAACTGGACAGTGAAAATGTTAAAAAGCACTCTTGGTTTAAAGATTGAACATCTGTGTACAAAGGTTGATGGTAAATGATTCTTTACATGTACCGACTTCCATTTGAGATGTGCAATGGATTGGCATTCAACATCATTCAGTAGTGTCAAACAAACCACTTGATCCACGTCATAATGAATGAGCTCTGTCCCATTCTTGAACGTTCAAAACCGACAAATCCCAGGAGCCTCAGTTCTGCTTAAAGCAAGTATTTCCTCATACTTTGAACCATATACAAAGCCCCACAACTGCAATACGGAAGGAGAAAATGCGACTTCTGTCAGTTATTTTGTAACCATCCCAAAAGGAATTTGACACTGTGGAGCTGATGAACCACAGGAAATGGCTTGCTTCGCGCGCGCGCGTGTGTGTGTGTGTGTGTGAGAGAGAGAGAGAGAGAAGGGTAAAGGCCCCATGCATACCTCAACTTCCTTAACTTCAAAGTCTTCTGTGTGCGCAAGACAAGGGTTCCCATAGGTTTCCGAGACCGAACTTGATCCATTCAATCTTCGCATCGAACAGACAAAAAAATTAGATCCATTATATAATCACGTGTAAAGGTAGTGTCTCAAAACAAAAAAGGACAAATTTAAAAGAAACCGAAATAAACAAAATATATTTGGTTAAAAACACAAGATGTAAAAATAATTTTCTAGGAAAGTTTTGAAGCGATTTTTTATCCCTTCAAAAACAGGAAGAGGATACATGTTTCCCTTATCCCCGCAGTCTGTCTTTTCTATCCTAAAACAATAACTAAACACTATCTAAATTTTATTCGAGGAAACAGACATAATTCACATTATACATGGTTGCAGAATAAATACACATATAACAGAGAAGTAAAGGTTGGTGCTCACAGATCACTGTCCATGTAGAGTGCAAAGTGGCCACCTCCACCAATTGCGAGAAAGTCAGTGGAGCACAAAGTGAAATAACGATTAGCACCTGCTTTAACATAGCTTTTAGTGCACAGACAGATTTAGCACAAACAGAAATAGGTTTTAAATAGATGATAAACTGAAGTCTCGTAGACTTCTGAGAAAACACCTTTTTGGGATGGCCATGCATGTGCATATGTACCCTCATGTTGTAGGCTTTTTCATTCTTCAACTAAGTTTCCACTCTCCGTTTCAGAAATTTATTGAGTTCCTATTTAACTGTAGTTTTCTTGGCATCATGCAAATTGACTTGGATCTTGTGACTTACATACACAGTCCAAACACAAGTTTCCAAAAATTCTATCTTCAGGAGTCTTAAGAGAGATACTGAGAACAAAATTTGGGAAGAAAAGGAGTATTAACATGTTGGATGTCCTTGTATTGAAGGACCAGTAAATTTTGTGTTGCAAGTAATAAGTTCAGTGTTCTCATGGCCATGAAGATCTAACAAGTTAAGAGTAAGAGACATGTAGCATTTGCTTGCAGCAGTACACTGTGATTACTTCATCTAAAAGTTAATTAAAATGAAATGCACTATCCGTAATGCAGTTTTTGTCCTCAAAGTTGCAAATTCTGTAAAGCAAAATTTATTTAGCAAGACAAAAGGCACCAGCAGAATAAGAAACTATTTTTCATTTAACATGTATAAGCTTCTTTCAAACCAATTTTATTGTAATTCCTGCAAACAATATCAGTTTGATGAACATTTTTTTACCCATTCTCACATGACATATTTGCATGCTGATGCTAGAACAACATCCATAAGGTAAGCAAGTGCACGCATGGAATAATGTTTCAGCACGCCAACAAAAAAATCCAGATGTTTCCAATAGTAAGACAGTTAATTAGAATAAAGAGTTTTCACCAATAAATCTGAGAGGGAAATACCTGTAGGACGGAATATAACAGGATGACCAGGTTTATTTGTGAAAACAAATGTACTATTCGTTCCCTGTTCAAACTTCATGGTCAGCACAACGCATAAAACAAAGTATTTTCTATATGAATTAATAAGTTTGTATCTACCTGATATTTCTTGTTGGTTGGCCTTAGCGGAGCTTCAACCAAGCCACCAAATACTGCCCCCTTGCGATCTCCAACAACCTGAAACAAAATTAGCATGGTAAGACATGTGGAGCAACTCCAGTTCCAAAGTCCATATGCATGGCTTATGACGAACATGCAAAGCTCATAATCAATGGGACAGATCCAGTAATTCAACTTTGGACTCAACAAATTCACCACATCCTCTTGGATACTGCACTCACAGTAGAGGTTTCCTGTGGGAAAGTTCATCTCATCAACTTTTTTCAGTTATTTCATAATAAGAATTATGAGCAAGGTAACAGTACAATATAATTACTCCCATAAGTGATCAATTTTGCGGGGGTGGAGGGGCAGCTTTCCACTTGCAAAATAACCTTAAGGAGACAAATCTAAATTAAATAAATACAAAAAGTATTATCCTTAGCCAAAAGTAAATTAGCATTACCAGCAAGCTATGTCCAGACCAAAGCGTGCTTCTTCTATACAAGGTTGAAAGAGATATCCCGTGCCTCCATGTACTACAAAGAACTCCATGGAAAGAGAAAGTCAAGGAAAGACTGCCATTTATTACCTAGCTATCAATCACATGACTATATATATTTTAAAATCAATTGTATATTTAAACTCTGTAATCCTGTACCTGTAGAGCAATAACCATTTCCTCCCTTGAACAAGCGCTGGAAGGGAAACATAAAGGGTGCTTCTTTCTTTCTCTGAAAGAAGCAATGAAGGTTCAGATATGTCTGGAAGATCTCCCAAAGCAACAGGCTCTTTCATGTTCTGCTTCAGCATACTCTTCACCTCAAGCCCACCAAAATCATCATTGTCATCAACATTTTTCAAGTCTGAATTACCCTTGCTTTCTTGGCTCCGGTATCCACCAATTCTTGTAGCTTGGTAAACAGCTCTTAGAGTTTGTTTTCCCCTTGAAAATAACCCCTTTTTTGTGCCACTCTCTTTTGCAACATTCTCTGATAGCCAGTCTCCCGTTTGTGCTGAATGATCATTTTGCTCATCCAATTTTGGATTATTTCCAGATTCTGAGGACGATAACAAAGAGTATAAGAATGCAGTAAAAGAAGAAGTATCAGGCTCCTCAACTAAGTGCCCTGTATCCTCTTCAGTAATGAACTCTAGCTGACTCCTTTTTGACTCACTGACATCTTCCTGTCAAAACAATAAGTGAGTAATTACAACTTCAGCAAACTTTTGAGATTCCAAACATAACATTGCTATGTTATCAGATACTTGTTCGAATAGGACTTCAAGAGTGTCAGCTATCCATCATCAGGTTCATTTTAGTCATGATCTGTGACATCGGTTGCATTTTAATTTTCAATGATGTTCCTTTTTTGCGATGTTATCAATTACTTGTTCGAGATTTCAAACATAACATTGCTATGTTATCAAATACTTGTTCAGATAAGACTTAAAGAGTGTCAGTTATGCATCATTAGGTTCATTTTTGACATGGTTTCTAAAATCAATCACATTTTAATTTTCAATGAAGTTCCTTTTTTGTTTTGTCAACTAAAAAAACACAAGAAGAAACAGACACTGATTCCCCTAAATCCCATAAGAAACCACTGTAGAGAAACACATTGATGTTTCACGATCAAGATTCTAGCTAAAAATAGTCCAACCACAGTAATTCTTGGAAATATCAATCCAACCCAAAAGGAAAATGATTACAACATAGATAACCTTGAAGAGTTTCGAACTTGACATTGTTAATGTTAAGCTGCTGAACACAGTAAAAAAAACACCAATATCTACTTGGATAAGATTATCAAACATCTACCATGGAGCCCATTTCAGTCTTCATTTATAGCATTTGGATCATTTTTCATTTTGATTTCCAATGAAGTTCATTTCCTCTTTTGTTTACGAAAAAGGAAAGAAGATAACAGACAGTTAATTTCATAAACCTATTAAGTCAACCCCAGTGATCAAATGCATTGAGCTTTCCATGATCAAAATTCTAGCGAAAAATATTCTAGTTACATTCATTCTTGAAAATTAATAACCAATAAACAGAACTCACAAAAAGAAGAAAAGAAAACAGATTTATAAGATCAAATACCAAAGTCCCAATAACAAAAACAAATTAAAATCTTCCTACCCATCATAAAATTAGAAGTGGGTATTCATCCAATTATCCAGAAGAAGGCAACATGATGATAAAAAGTCTCAACCTTTAACCCCAAAACATGAAAAGAAAAGAAAGAACATCAAGAAAGAGAGAGAGAGAGAGAGATGGACTTACAGGAGGAGGATGAGGAAGAGGAGTGGGATGCTTGGAGGGTTTATCAGAGATAGGATTAAGGATGACAGTGGTGAGATCAGACACAAAGTGGACTGCCTTGCTCCTTAACGACTTTTGTTGCTTTCCCATGCTCCCTTTTTCTTTAAAACACTAAAAATTGGCAGAACGGATTTCTTTTCCACGAAAAAAAGAAGACTAAAAACTACACAAATAGTGTACTAAAAGAGATTATGTTTTCAGATATCTTTCCTTTCATATTTCCATGGCCATGGCATCCCAGTTCTTGTTTCCTTTCTGGGTTCAGCAGCAGTTACGCTCATAGAAAACAGCCTTGTTTTCTACTTTTCGATACCTAGAGGTAGGTTGAAGGAGGGGAAGGAGGGTTCTATTCTACCGACCGGAGGCAGGGAGAAGAGTACGTTCAAAGTCTTGTCTTTGGATTTTCTTGCTAAAAAAATGATGATGCAAGAACACCTCTGCTTTTGAGACCCCCGTATTTCACTTTTTAACCTCTATATATATTTTTATATAAAAATCTTAAGGAAACAGTAAACAGAAAGACTCCTTGACCCAATGGATAAGGTGCTCGTCTCCGTTCGATCCCAGTCATTTATGGACTTTTTAATTTAATTTTACAAAATGATTCGCTTATAATATATAGTTTTTTTAATTAATATAAATATATAACTAGTTTATACTAATCTTAAAATAATCCTAAAAGAGGTAATGTGAAGTATATCGCTCTAATCAATCGCGTTGAAGGTTTCGCCATAAGGACCGAGTTGTTCTGTGTACAGAGGCTAGAAAAGAGACTTCCTGGGCGACTCCGCCATCCACATCCGTCCTTAACGACAAACTCATAATCACTGGCTAGACTTTTTTTTGTTTCCAACAAGAGAGAAGAGGGGAAGTATTTATATGTGTCAAGTTGCATCTCTCTTCAAGTACAGAAATATATAAATTTTGTTTCAAAGTTTTTTTTGAGGAACCAGGAGCAATGGCTGCCTAAATAATTTTAATCCATTGTTTACACTTTTGTGTTGGATTAATAGGCTAATAATTTTTATCATTTAATTTTTATGCTGAGATGAGATTGGTTATTTCTAGTTTTAACTCATTTAAATTTAAATTTTCATGTAACATTATTTTTTATCTTTGCAAACTTATTATATAAAATTAAAAATTCCATTATCTTTGTATTATGAGTAAAGTAAAAGGAGAACAACGGGGATAGCTTATTTTTTTAATATACTCTAAAAAATATAGAATTTTTCTAAAATATATTTTCAATAAAATTCAGTCAATTTTCGTTATTTTGTATTGCACTTTTATCTATTTTATTTTGATAAAAATAAATTGAAGAATAAACAAAATTGGAGAGCAAACCACAAGCAAATAAGGAAAAGGGACCTGAGTAAAAAAAATAGGAGAATCAAATAAAAAAATTATATTTGATTTTTTTATGTTGGATTGTATTTGGTTGTGGGGAATATTTTGGCTATTTAATTATGTGAAAAGGATAAAAATAAAAAATAATAATTAATTAATTTTATAATTACTAGAAATTCTAATTAGTCTTAAAAAAATTTTAAGTAAAGAGTTTATTATATTAAAAAAAAAGATATAAATCACCCTAAAACATCCAACATAAAATAAATTATATTATTATTTTACTTTATAATAGAAAATTTATTATGCATGCTAATATTCCATCTAAACTAGATATATGTATTTATTAGAGATAAAAATCTCTAGGATAGTTTTGACTTCACAGCTAAGCTCAATCCTCACCTTGAGACAGGAGTTTTGATTAATTTTCTTTAATTTTTTTATTTATACCAACTCATCTAAATTTAATTATCTTACCAAGCTTAACCACCTTAAATAACTATAAATATTTTAATAATTTTAACTAATATAAGCTAGCATAGTAAAAAATAAAAAGATAATCATAAATATATAGTGAATTTATATCTATATTAATACATGTTTATCATTCAAAAATTCACGAAACAAATCACAAAATTATTGATCGACAGATATATCATGTATTGGATTAAAATTGCCAATTACGATTCGTCAGAATTAGATCAAATGAGACGAAAAGTGCTGGAAAGAAAGAAAGAAACAGCCCCGGCATGTGTTGCTCACGCACAAATTGACATGTGTTCTTTCAAAGCTCCATTCCATGCTCCATTAGCCCAAGGAGGCGCGTGGACCACCATGCATTGTGCAAGACCCCCTCTTCTTTCTTTTGGCATAGAAGGTGGCGACCGCCTCCCACTGTGGCAAGAGATCCGACACCGAAAAATGGTTGTTGTTGGATACATTGGACTCCTGTGTTTTTTTACTTCTTCCTTCTATGCATATCCTCTTTCTTTTTACTTTTTTTTTTTTTATTTCTCATCCTCTATTTAACTATCAGGAACCCTCTACAAAAGTGGCAAAACTAAAGTAGAAAAAAAAATTGTTAAGCAATTATATTTTCTAATTTTTATAAAGTATTCTTAATTAATTAAATTTCCTCTTTTACCCACACACTTTCAATAATTGTTTAATTTTACTTTAACCTTCTATTTATTTATTTTTTCTCTTTTACATAATCTCTTATTATTATTTTTTAGTCTCTCGTTCTTTTTTTTTATTTCACATATTAAACTCTTTTTTTATTACCATCGTTATAAAAATTAAATGAAATATCAAAAATTAAATTGAAGTAAAAATATAATTTTTGAAAATACATAGAATTTATTTGTTATAATATTTATAACGCAAAGACATTGAATTTATTTTTTAATTTTATATAGTTAGCTTATAAAAAAAAACTTTATATAGTTAATTTGTAAAAAATAGAAATATAGAACTTTTTTTTATTCAAAATGAAACAATCTTCTCAAGAAATAATTATCCTCGAAACAACATAAAAGGCAAAATAAATCTTATCAAAACTATTACAAATTAAAAAAATGTCTAACTTCAAAACAAGTGTTGCATTATGGTGTGCATTGTTGCGCCTTTCCTCCCTCGTAATTTCCCTGATGGTGGCGAGCTTCAACGTTACCTGCGAAAGAGAAAAGGAATCATAAGAGCATTTCAGTTTCATCTTTTCTTATCTATTTCTTCTTCTTTTTTATCATGACTTTTCTCTTTTAGTTTTGTTTCTCTCTCATCGGTTGGATATTGCCATTGCTATAGAGGCTAAAAGTTAGTCTTGGGGTTGTAATTTAATTGAGGAATGCTTCGGGTCAATGAGTTGATTATTATGGTGGCTGGGTTAGAGGAGGTGTTCTCGGACGGTCAGTTGAAGAGGGAAACAATTGGGTTTGTTATGGTTATCGAATCAGATCGTGCATGTATGGTGAGCAAAAACTATGATGGCGTTGACGAGGGAGAGATTGTGGCTACCATGGTGGAGGGCTAGTCCTTGGCCGAGTGAGATTGTTGAGGAGTGTTTGGTTGTCGATTAATTTTGAGGAAAAGCCAAGGGTTGCCGCTGTTGGTCCATGAAGGAGGTTAGTGTTTGATAGGAATAGCTGCTGCCACGATTTGGATGAAGAAAGGCTGCACAATGTCGATTATGGTGGGATTGAGGTTTCGATCCTTACAATGGAGATTTTCTTAAGGTGATTTTGAGTGTGAGTGATAATGGTAAAGAGAAAAGGTTGGAAGGCCGTGGGGGTGCTTGCTGGGTTTCGGTTCCAAATGGAAGAGGAAGATGAGTTTGTGGGGTTCCTTGACAAAATCAGAAGATAAAGGTCATATTTATTTATTTTTTGAGAAATTATTTTTTAAATTTTTTTATATTTATTTGTTATTAAAAAAATTAGTTAATAAAAAATATTTTTTGATCAACAAAAAATATTTTTTTATTAATAAAAAATATTTTTTCATCAACGAAAAATATTTTTCAGTAAAAACAAATTTGACTTGGTTTCCAGAAAAATATTTTTCTTTTTAATTGTATTTGTTTTTCAGAAAATGGTTTCTGAAAAATCACTTTCTAAATTTTTTTATGTTTGTTTGCTATTTGAAAAGTTAGTTAATGGAAAATACTTTCCGGTCAAAGAAAAATTGACTTGGTTTTTAGAAAAATATTTTCTTAAAAAATTTGGATGGAAAACAATTTCTGAAAGTTGTGAAAATTTTAAAAATGTTATTTTTTACTGATTATATCAAATTTAATCCTCAAATTTTTTATTGTTATATATATATATTTTGTTTTGAATATTTATTTTTCAATTTTATTTTTATAGTAACTTTGATACTTATTTTTATAATTGTTATTTATTTTTCTCCTATTAATTTTTTATCTATCAAATTTATTCCTTATTCTTTTGATTATTACTTATTTTATTTAAAATACTTTATGAAATATTAATTATTATTATTATTTTAATTTCTTTATTTTTTTTAGATTTGATCTTTATTATTTTGATTATTATTTATTTTATTTGAGGTAATTTATTAAATTTTTTTTTTCAATTCATTCTTATTCAACTTTTTAATTTGTGAGATTTGTTCCTCATTATTTTAACAAATTTGAAAAAATAAAATATTAATAAATTATTTTCCAGTTCATTTTTTATAACATAACCAAACACAAAAAAGTGTTTTCCAAATTATTTTTTATAACACTATCAAATATCATAAAATAATTTACTTTTTGAAAATTTATTTTTTTATAATTTACTTTAAAAAAACAACTTTTCTATAAATAAATAGAGTCTAATATGGGATTTTTTTTCAGAAATTCTATGGAAACTCAAACCTTAATTCACTCTCTCCTCTTTTTTTTTTCTTTTTATCTTGTTTGACTCTAATTATAATGGCAAAATCAATTAGAAAAGAATTAATTAAAGATTTTTTTCCTAAAAAAAAAGTTAATTGAAGATTTCTATCGTAGAATATAAACATGAAGGGTCATTATTAGATAAATATTTTATAGTGATTTTTATTTTTTTTAAATATAATTAACTCTTGATCTAGAATCAAATTAATTAGTGGCTTTTTTTAATATTTAACTCTCCCGGATGTTTCATGTAACAAAATTTGCCAGGAAAAACAATATTTTAAGACGAAATGATTTTTTTTCAATAATAAAACAAAATTTCTTCTTAAAAATAGTATCAAATATGTTATATAAGGGTAAAAAGGAAAAGATATTTGTCCTTTGAGAGTTAAAGACCTCCTTTTACCCTCTTGGTAAAAATATAGTAAAGATTTTATTTTTTTAGTTATTATTATTAAATAAAATATGGAATAAAGGTAAAAATTATTTTTATACTACAGACTAAAATGCATAGGATTTTTAATGTTTTTTCATGTATTATATCTCTATTCATAAAACACCATAACTATTATAATATTTTTAATAAAAAAAGTTATCTTAGTTCTTTAAGTTTTTTATTTTTACATGCCTGGTCCTTATAGTTTTATTATTTTTATTTTTTATTTGTATCCTTATATTTTATTTTCTTCATGTTTAGTCTTTAAGTTCCAAGAAGTAAAAGCAAAAATTATTGAAAAAAGAGGATGGAACAAAAAGTTTTAGGCCGACCATATTTTGATCATAAAAAACATATTCTTGTTATGCATGGAATCATCTTAGAGAAAGGAACTTAATGAAGGTAGTTTTTCTCCTTGACTATGCCAAAAAAAAATGCAAAACCCATGAATTATCTTTTAATTCAGTTTGATTTCAGGGTTTTAAAATAATTAAAAAATGTTTTAAAGTTGAAATGTGATCCCACCAAACCAAATAAGAAGAAAACAAGATGAAAAAGGAGTCCAAATTATGTGATTAAATAAATCCTTCTTTATTTGTTGCGGGTCGAGGATTCCTTCTACTTCTCTTTTTTTAAATTTTAATTCATATTTTTCATAGAAAAATCTCTAATCAATAATAAAACAAAATTCATTTTACATCATATCTAAGGGACTTCTTAGTTCAAGCCGAATAAGCAATATTACTCGATTATTATCAAACTGACTACAATCTTTTTCTGTTCATGAGGATCTTACTAGAGTGCCTTCTACTTCTAATAGGCCATGAACTAGATCAGAATCATTCTCAACAAGTCTATAATAAGTGATTGTATTTTTTTCATCAGATTTGAGTAGAGATCAAAAGTCTTAAATCTTTTTTAAAAGGTCTCAATAACTAGAGAATTGATTTGTATTTTATGACTAAATATTTTTCTCTAATAAAGTTTGTTTTTTAAAAAGATTTATAACTTGTTAAATAGGCTAAAAAATTCAAAATTCAAAATCAAATAAAAAAACAAGATAAAACCCAAAATTAAGCTACAAATCTAAAAATAAAAAGCAATAATAAAATTAACACAAACAATATATTTCAAGCCTAATTTGATGGTTTTCCAACCTCGCAGCTAATTCTGCATAAAACTAGATTTATAAAACCTTCAAATCTAATTTGAGCACTATCAAATTTTGTTTAGGCTTAACTTTGTCTCACGAGTTTATAAACAAGATAAATAAGTTTGTTGGACTTTTTAAGTAACTCAATTATGACAAATCCATAATTGATTATTTAAAAGTATTAGATTTTTTAGATGTGTTTTTATCATAATGGTTTTATAGTGTTTTTAAGGTTGTTTTAAGTTAAAATATGTTGAAACTTGATTTTTAAAGTCTGAATAGTCAAACTTTGACTTTCCATCAAGTAGAGGTGACCAAAATTTAAACAAAAAACATGATATGTTATTTATTTTAAAAAAAGAAATAGACAACAATGTGTTGTCCATTTATTTTTTATCAAAAAAAAAACTAAATATATAGACATAACCTTCTTGAACTATGTTTACTTAGCCTTTTTTACTTAGATTAAGTGTCTACACATATCATTTCAGATCTAGATATGTTTTTTTTATTAAATGACCTTTATCAATTTTTTTATATAAATTTTTGGAATAAAATCTTAATGTTATTAAATATTTATCTAAGGAATTATCTAATTATGCCATAGTTTAAAAAAAATTAGAGTTTTTATGGTAACATTAACAATTACTTTATGAATAATTATGTATTAACCTAATATTTAGATTTTTTTTAAGAAAAAACTTAGTTATTGATATTCAATGAGAAAAAATATCTGTTTTATGTTTTTATTATGATTTTTTATATATTTTTCTCAAATTGTTTTTTCTCAAATATTTCTTCATACAAATGCATAAAATAGTCTATTCATTATTTTTTATTTTTTATTTATTGAAACTTACTTTCACATCATGATAAGTTTTACCTTAAAAATAATGTTTATAATAAGAATTTCTTTAATTGTCATTACTTTTTATTCAATAAACCATGTTGTTAATAAAAAAATTGCCAACATAAAAAAAACATGAATAAAAAAAATAATATTAACTAAGAAAATACTTTTTTTCTTCATAGCTTTTCTTACAAATATTTATTTTAATTGTTATATAATTAAATAAAAAGAATTTAAAAGGTGTCATGACACTATAACTAATAAAACTTTGGTCATCATAATAAGTGTGTTTTTCTCTAAGTTTATAGACATTTTAACGATGGTATACATAACCTATAACCTATATAACAGTGAAAACAACATTTATTCTTATTAAAAATCATCAATTTCACATTAAATTCTTTTTTTTTTGAAAAAAAAAACACAAATATCTTAGATTAGCTTTCGCGTACCAAACAAAATTTCTACAGTGCAGAACTAACCTTTACCCAACCCTTACTCCGCAGCCCTTGGGCCAAAAAAGATTTGCAGGTAGGGGGATTCAAACTTGAAGACACGGAGGGAACAAACCGCCAAGCCCCTAGCTAAATACCACCAGACCAGCCCCTTGGGGTTAACATTGAGACCTTTAAACTATAAGGACTATAATGTAATACTTCTAAAACTATAATGGCTAAGCATAATTAATCATGAAATGAGAGTTGAAATCGTCAACCTAGGCACCGGGCAAAGCTAATGCCTAGATGCTTCTCAATATATGGAAACCATTCAAACCAAGCTTGGTATTTAAAGTTACGTACACAGCTAATTGCTCAAAAGACCCTAACTTCTTGTTAAATTCAATTTAATCTCCAACCCTTTTCTTTTTTGATTTTAGACCCTCAAACTATCAGGTAAAAACAATTAACTACCTCCTCTTGAAAACAGATGGTTATGATTACAATTTTGACAGGTTAAAAACAGACCTGATACGGCTATAAAAGCATCTCCAACGGGAGATGTTTTTTAGAAGAGCTATATTGATAATATGGCTTTATAAATAGTGTAGATATAGCTTTTTTGTTGATATGCATTCTAATGGTAAAAGCTATATAGAAAAGCCATTTATATTTTAATATATTTCATGTTAAATTAATTTTAATATAATTATATAACTAATTTAAATATTTTATATATAATATAATTATGATGTTATTAATTACATAATTAATATGAATAATTTATAAAATTAATGAAGTAATATAAAAGTTAAAAAATATAATTTAAAATTTATTTATATCAATATTTTTAATTTTAAGTTTTATATGTTATTGTTAAAAATTTAATTTTTAAAAAGTAAATTCAAATTCAAACTTTGAAAAAATCAGCACCAAGATAACCGCCAACATTAAATTTTTAAATTTTAAATTTTGAAAAAATAAGCGCCAATATTTTAAATTTTGAAATTTTAAATTTTGAAAAAATAACCGCCAATATTTTAAATTTTAAAATTTCAAATTTAAAAAAACTTACCGCCAACATTCTAAGATTTTACAATTTGAAAAAATAGTCCATCTATAAATATTCTCATACATCTCAACATTTTTTCTCATCATTTTCTTCTCTTCAATCTTTGTTATATTTCATTAAAATTCATCATGAATCATTCTAATTTTAATTTTTATGATGCTTTTGATTTTGATGATGACACTCCTGTGTTGACTTTTCAAGTTGCTACTGCTGTAGTTGCTGAAGAAGAATCGAATATTCAAGGACGGAGAACAAGGTATCGTGGTTCTATTCCTGGTCACAACATTGTCAATCGTAATAGAAAGGAAGGTGAGTTAAGGTTATATAATGATTATTTTGCAGAAAATCCTAAATTCACCGAAAGTCAATTTCGAAGAAGATTTAGGATGAGTCGTCGTCTTTTTCTTCGGATCGCAAATGCAGTGGAAGCTCATAATTCATATTTCAAACAAAGGACAGATGCTCTTGGTGTTCTTGGTTTATCTTGCCTTCAAAAGATAACTGCAGCTCACAGAATACTTGCATATGGTATTCCTGCAGATCTTACTGATGAATATCTTCGAATTGGAGAAACCACTGCAATAGAAAGTCTTAGAGCTTTCGTCAAAGCAATCGTAGAAGTTTTTGGTGATTGGTATCTAAGGGCACCAAACGATGCTGATATTTGTCGATTATTATCAATTGGAGAGCAGCGTGGGTTTCCAGGGATGTTAGGGAGCATTGACTGTATGCATTAAAAATGGGAGAAATGCCCAATTGCATGGCATGGGATGTATACTGGTCATTGTCGTGAACCAACTATAATTTTAGAGGCAGTGACTTCACAACATCTTTGGATATGGCATGCCTTTTTTGGAATGCCTGGATCATTAAATGATATTAATGTTCTTGATCGGTCACCTATTTTTGCTGCACTTGCTGAAGGTCGTACTGCTCCTGTCAATTTTACAATTAATGAGCATGAATATACAATGAGATACTATTTAGCAGATGTGATTTAACCTAATTGGTCAACCTTTGTTAAGACAATCCCAAGACCATTAGGAGCAAAGAGAAAATATTTTGCAAGCAAGCAAGAGTCTGCAAGAAAAGATGTGGAGCGGGCATTTGGGGTGCTCCAATCTCGTTTTGCAATTGTACGTGGACCTGTTCGATACTGGGATGAAGAAACGCTTGCATATATTATGAAAGCTTGCATAATAATGCATAATATGATTATTGAGGATGAAGGAGCAATGAACCTTGGATTTGACCATGAACATGAAGTCAATTCCTTTATATCAGTGTCACATTGTGAAATACCAGAACTACATGATTTTCTTCAAACTCATAATCGAATTAGGGATAGAGCTACTAGCTCTCAACTACAAGAAGATTTGATTGAACATTTGTGGGAACAATATGGCAACGAGTAGAATCTTTAGATTTTAACTTCTTATGTTATCATAATTTTCAGGTTTTTTTTTGTTTTTTTTCATTATGTTTGTTATCTTTTAAGTTAATTAATCCTACTTGTTATTGTTAAATGTTAGAGGAACTTTAAAAAAGTATTATGAATTGATATCAATTTCATAACAATGTATTTAAAATAACCAAGAATTTTCTACATATTTAATTAAAAATACATTACATTACAATAAATCAATCAAAGTTAATTAAAAATCAAAACCCCTCTTTTGCATAATTTCTAACTTTCTATTTTGAAAATACGCTGCAGAAATTGGATCCAAATTAGAAATATCCATTTTCATAATTTGTTCTTCTTTCTCAATCCTGTCCAATTCTTGTTTCTCTTGACTTTGTTGAATCATCATGGCTTGTTGCTCTAACATAATTTTCCTGTCTTGTTTCTTCTGATCCTCAATTTCAACTAGAGTATCTCTGAATTGTTGTAAGAGATTCGTTACAGTTACATCCCCAACTTTATCTTTTCCTTATCTACGTTTAAGTCGTTCCTTTGCAGCCTTCTGACCGATTGGTCTATCTTGATAAATCAACGGTTCATTATCTTCTCCTAAACTCACAGCATCAGGGGTGGATGGAGTTGATGAAGCTGGACTTGTATTGACATAACCTTTTTGTTTCTTATTTGACCTTTGATGTTGACTTGCATGCTCAAATTGCCATTTGGGTTCTTTTCTTAAAATAACCCAGCAATGTTCTAGTTGAAATCGTTTGCCAACGCAAGAAGCATACATTTACCGAGCATCATTAATCTGGTAAAAAAATAAATTAATTAAATAATATTAAAATATATGTTAAACAATTTAACATAAAAATGAATATAAACTTACCCTTGATTCTTCAGTCATTCCACTTTGCTGATGATTTTCAATTTGAGTAACAAATCCAACGAATTTACCGACTTCTCTATTTATTTCTTGCCATCTACTTGAGATACTTATTTGTGAACGATTATTCAAGTTTCCTCCATTATCTACAAAGCAAGCATGTACACGAGCCCAAAACTGTTTTGTTTGTTGTTCAACTCCTGTAATTGGATCCTTGCTTGTATTTAGTCATGCACAGACGAGTAAACAATCCTCCTCTGGTGAGAAATTTTTACTTCTTTGTGATTTTTTTGCCGAATGCACATTTAAATTCGAGCATGTTAAGTCATCAATTAATTGATTAGAATCACTTGGTTGAGAGAGAATATCTTCTGACTCACTCATAAGAAAGTTGGTAAAAGAGCTTGGAAAATTTGAATCCATCTACATTAAAAAAAAACTCAAGTTAAAACTTTACAAAAGAGTATAAAAGAAGCTCGCATTCAATGTCTAATAATTTTGTAGTTTTCATACATGCGAATTAATAATAAGCATTGCCTCCTACTTGTTTTAATAATAATTTGACCATTTTTGGAACTAAAATAGAATCGATATACTAGTTTAATTGCATTTTCAAAATGACAAAATATAATTGACCTCAAATTAAGACATACAATAAAAAATAAATTTTAAATATGTAACTCAATCTTTTTATCAATATCAACTACCATTATTAATTCCTCTCAATTTTATCAAAGATAACAACATAAATATAAATTGTCTTTCTTAATCCATATTAAAAACATCAAAGAATAAAGAAATAAAACTCATCACAAATATTAAATTAACAACAAAAGGTCTAAAAAATAAAGAGATATAAAAAAATAAAAAAACTTTTAAACAAGCATACCTTTTAATTTCAGCTAATTAACACAACCGATGTTAATAATTAATCGGAGAATAATTGATTCTTGTTTTTTTTTTAAAATTTGAGAGAAGGATGAGGCACAATACAAAAATTTAAAACTACAAATTTTTTCTTCATGTATTTATAGAAGATTTATTCTATATTTTAAAAAAAAATTATTAGCCAACGGCTATAAAAATAGTCGTTGGCCAACAGCTATAAAAATAATCATTTCTACAGTTAAATGTAGAAATGACTGTTAACAAAACAAATAGCCAAAATGGCTATTTGTTTAGCTTGCTCGTTGGAACATGAACAGAAACAATTAAATAGGCAAAACAGTTTTAGCTCTCCGTATGCCTTGTCCGTTTGAGCTGCTCGAATGACCACCTCTATGGTCATTTTTTCCCACCAATAGTTTGGGAAGTTAAAGTTAGGTTTTATCAGAAGTCTTCTTGTTTTTTTTTTTTTTTTTTTGACTAAAGAGCCCTTGTACATGGTTGACCATCATTTATACTTAAAGGAAAGCCCTTACAAGGTGGGCTCATGGATTTTAGCCCACAGGCCCAAAGCTTTGCTAAGGCCCATGTTGTTTTTGCTCTATCTTATGGTCCAAAGGGCTCAGATTGTTTTCAAGTAACAAGGTAAAAGTTTCAAACTTCGTTTGCCACATAAGCCCATCACTGTTTCTTCTGGCCCATCGACTCTCTTCTTCTTGTACTGCCGCCTCCCGAGCATGTAATCCCTGATAATACAAGCTTGAGAAATTCCTCAAGATAATTCAACACTCCAGTTTGCCAATAGATTGTTTGGCTCTTCTTTACCATCTTCTTTTTAAAATATTTTTAAAACTATTTAAAAAAAATAAATTAATATTTTTTAGGTATTTCTGAATGTTTTAATATATTGATGTAAAACAATTTAATATATATATATAATGATGACTAAATTAATATAATGATTTTACAGATTTTGCAGAAGCATTTTAATCCACTGACCCAACGCTTTATTACTTTCTTGTTTTGTTTGTTGTTTTTTATTTGTGGGTCAAATACTTGATGCCTCATTTTAGTCCCACTTACCCAGAGGATTACTGACAAAGGGCAGCATTGAAAATCTTCGGAAGCTACCCAGCTAACATTGGAAGTTATTTAATATTAGGGTTTAGAGTGAAATATCTTAAATCTATGATGACAAAATTATGCATGATTTACCTTTTCTTCCCTTCAAAACAGTGAAGCAGCTGGCCCATAAAAATGTGTTTGGTATTCTATTTGAAAAGCATTTATGAAAAAAAATTAAATTTTTTATTTTAAATTAATATATTTTTTATATTTTTAAATTATTTTTAATGTGTTGATCTTAAAAATAATTTTTTAAAAATAAAAAATATTATTGACATATTTTTTTGAGTAAAAAACATTTTAAAAAGTAATCACAACCATATTTTTAAACATCCAAAATCTAGAATACTGTTTGATATTATGATTATAATTATTTTTAAAAGTTTATTTTTGATATTAATACATTGAAATAATCTAAAAATATTAAAAAATTAATTTAAAATAAAAATAAAAATTTAAAATTTTAAGCAACGATGTTTTGGGCGCTGATGTTATAATATTGATATTCACTATATAGATGTTTGAATAATAATAATATTTTGAAAATAGCAAGGAAAATCTTAGAGTTGAGTTATTTATTTGAATGAGTTGGATAAATTTATTAATTTAATAATATAATTATAAAAAAACTAATAATAATGATTAATGAAAAAACATGTTTGTCACTGCTATAAAAATATATTCTCTAAATATTTTTAAAATATTTTAATAATCTTAAAAAGATAACAAAATAAAAATAAAATTATTTTATAAAAAAAATTGAGAACTCAATTACCAGTGAATTAAACATCAAAAAATAAACTTAAAAAATTGATTTTAAAAAAGAATAAAAAACCTATCTTGAATCAACATGCTGAATTCACAAATTCATCATGACACTAGAATAATCCATATAAAATTTTTGAAGAAAACATTAGAGATCAACTCTCAAGCAAACTAAATAATGAAATGTTAAAAAAAAATTGAGTCAACCAAGATTAACACGGCTAGCTCACGATCTAGGGTATGGCTATGGGTATGGGATAATGTTATAAAAACAAAAGCAAAAAAAGTTATAAAGTCCAATGTCCCATAACCTAATATCAAAAATTAAAATAAAATAAAAATATCAATTTAGAAAAAAAAATCAAGATCAAATCAAGCTAATATTCGAAATTAAAATTACCCCATGTAAGATAAACACTAAAAAGCCATGAAGCAAAATTTATAATCATCCGAATATCAAGGGATGTAGTTGAGAAAAAAATCAATCAAGAAAAGGGTTAAAAAACTAAACAAAAGCAATTGATAGAATGAGGAACAAATCTAGGATAAAAATAAAATAAAATAATAAGAAATTGAATTGAAAAATAAAATAAATTAGGAAAATGATAAAAAAATACAATCAAATACAAAAATTAAATGAAATCAAATGACGAGGAATGAAATTAAAAAAAAACAAATTAAAATTAAAAAAGTATTAAAAACAAAACAAATAGCAATAAAAAAATAAATAGTAATTAAAAAAAAACAAAATGAATACAAATACAGATTGATAGAATATATTTAATTTTTAAAAAGAGATACACGAAACCTAAAGCACCGAGAGAGAAAGAAAACATAAGAATAAAATTCACAAGAACTCAAATGATATTTTGTCATGTATACAAAGTTGACACTAAAACAAGGATGTTTGGACACTTATATTATTATCACGAACAATAACATCTAATTTTTAGAAGATATTACATGTATTACCCAAAAACATACAACAATATCTGAGTTGCTAGGGCATACTTTTTATATGCCATTCATTTTTATTTTTAAAATAATATTTTATATTTATAAAATATCAAATTGCATTCAAGTCAACTTAATAATAACGAAGAAAACATAATTAAAAAAAATTGAAAAGTCCATGAACACAAGTTTAATATTTTGTTTTAAATTCATCCGGTCATTTTATTATATTTTAAAAAAAATAAAAGCTAAAAAGCTCTAGGATGGCATTTTGTAATTTTTGCTTTTAAAGGTGCCTAAGTCATTTTACCTGCAAGAAAGAAAGAGACCAACTTGTCCTCACTTAACATGTTAATGAACAATGGAGTATTATAGCAAAAAGATTTTGTTACCATTCAATAGCCAATAGCTAGTGGTAAAATAGTTATGTTATTGTTTTAATTCATAGCAACAAGTGTCTTGGTGTACAAACAGATTGAGGCCTTTTTGTTTTTGCAGTGATGTAATCGTGAATATTATTTATGCTTTTTAAAGGAATGGTTTCTCTTCAATAAACATTTTTTTATATTGGCATTGGTATTATTTGGTATGCTTTACATGTTAACAGAGGATTAAGATTCATCAAAAAAAGAAATCAAGATGTTTTGTTTCTTAAGATAATGGGGTAAAAATCATGGAGAAAATAAAATCAAGGCATTATATTTTTTATTGTAATTTAATTAATATAATTACTACTATAAAGAAAACAAGTATATACCATATAGAAGGATGAAATCAAGAATTTTGTAATTTATTTTCATAATTGTTTGATTCAATTTCTACATATACTTTTTAATTGGTTGATTAATTAAGTTTTAATTTTTAACATAGTAACAAAACAAGCAATTTTCTTATATTACATTCTTTAACATTTTTTGCCTTATTGACATATAACACAATGGCTTATTATTGCCAGCCGACCGGTTAGTGTTTTTTTTAATCTTTATTTACTTTATTTTATTTTTTTTCCATTTTTTCTATAATTATCATACATCCCATAATAAAAAAAATTCCTTGTCAATCCTTTTTGTTTTTTTTCCCTATAATGTCATACGGGACACAAGAAAAATCACTTTCTATCAACCTATATTTAATTAAATGATTTAAACTCCAATCCTATAATTATTAGCCTTGTTTTTTTATTATTATTATAACCAGAATCATAGTTTGAAAAATATTTTTTTATTATGTTTTATATAACATTTCTCTTTTTTATAAAGTATTAACTTCATTTTATATTTTTTTAATTTTTAAACTCAAGTAAAGTTTGACTTTGATTTTTAATGATCTATATAAAGTTAAATATTGTCTTATTCAAATTTTTTTCCCCCTTTGGTTGTTATTGGATTGAATAGCCTTAGGGTATTAAGGGTATTTTTTCAAAATATTCATCAAGATTTCAGTACTATCTTTAATATCTTTAAATATAAATATTCCACTCAATTTTTTTTTAAAATCTTTATAAGTTTAAGCATGCATGCTGAAATAAATAAATATAAGAAAATATATTTTATATTATAATCCAATCAATTTATTCATCGTTTATGGAGAAAATCAAATCAAGGAGATGAAATTAAATTTTTTGAATAATTAAGAAATATAATTTGTTTTCATAACTATTTAGTTGTATCTCTCTCTATATATATATTCCAATGGATTAATTATAATTATACCTCATATCAATAAAGTTTATCATATATCAGGATAAAAAAATTTTGAGGGGTGAATATTGATCACATGGGACTCACGATTGTGTACCCTAACCACCATGAAAGTTAAAAGTAAAACTTTGATTATTGAGCTTTTCAGTACATTTCATACTGAATCAAACAGAGATTCAATTATTCTGTCTCCCTTCGATGAACGAGGCTCCCTCGAAAACTTGCAAAATGAGAAAAGTATTGTCACCTTTACATTTTCGTTGGTGTTTGGCAGGACGAATAGTGTTTTTTAAAAATTTTAAATTTTTTTTATTTAAAATTAATATATTTTTAATAATTTTATATCATTTAAATATGCTAATATAAAAAATAAAAATACATATTATTTTAATATAATTTGAAAATAAAAAATATTTTAAAAAATAACTGTTATTATATTTTTAAATATACTTTTCATCTTACTGTAATAGTAAATTAATTTGTAAATTTATGAAAAAACACTATTTTTTTTCAATTACATGGTAACTTCAATATATTAATTGTACTTGATTGAATAATATTTTTTTGATATATTCTAACTTCTAACTAATATAATAAATTTATAATTTTTTAAATTTATAAGATAATATATTTATATAAAAAACATATAGATCCCCTTGACATATAAAATAATATTTTTTTTATATATTAGTATCCTACACACAAGTCAATAAGAAGGATTTTATAAAATATAACTCCAACATTACTTGTCTTCTCATAAAACTAACATCTCATTGGATATTATTTCTAACTATTTTTGTGCATTAAAGGTCATAGTGTAGTGTTTTTGTCCTATAAAAAAGAAATTGGAAAAAGACAAGTTCTAGTATAAAATTATCATCTTGAACTTTATCTTTTTTATTTTTTTCAATAACCTTCTAAATAATTTATTCTCTACTCAACAAATTTGAAATTGCCTAATTTTTTCTCAAGCAATTCAAAACATACTCAATATATTCATTATATCATAATATTTCCCTCTTGAACAACGACAATCTTTGAACACATTTTCTATTTATTTTTTCTAACAATTTTATCCATTTATTTTTTAAGAAGATTTTTTTTGTTTGGTTTTATTTTGAAAAATTAGTCAAAAAAATCAATTTTTAGAGGGATAAATCTAGTTTTAAAAAAAAAATATTTTTCATTAAAATTAAAAAACATAAATTGCACATGTCATTTCTTTTATGATTATAAAAGTACTTGGGGATTATAAAATATCATTAGAAAACAATAAAATGTTAATGCGTCCATGAAATATAATATCAGGAAATTACATGGAAAGTGAAATTAGGGTTCCAACACAAGGAGCTCACTTTCCATGAAGTTTCCTCCTAAAGAATGTTTGTTGTTTTTACACAATATTGCGAGTGTAGTTGAAAACTTATTTGTTTAATCAACAAGAGCTTAGCTGATGAAGGGACGACACCCTCGACTTGTTCATGTTGGGGGAAACTTTCTACTAGTTGTTATGCTATCATGAATACTTTCTCTTATCGAATTTAATTTCTTCATCAATAAATTATTTTTCAATTCTGGTATAATAATTTCTTTTGAGCCTAAAATGTTTTCTTACACATAATCTCGTCATGATCTTGAAATCTATGGAAGGAGGAAACTTCCTCCAATCCGAATTGGTGTCATGATATGGAGTATGCTTTTTTATCTTCCTCCCTAGCTAGGAACAAAAAGCCACATATATCACTATGATAAAAATCATATAGACGACTCGAAGGAAAGTAATAATAATTTATCTATGACAAAAAAATCATTTAAAGACACAATTAATATTTAATGTTGATGCGTGACAACATGGATTTTTTCTTATAATAATATATATATATTAAAACTATATGATGGTACATAAAAATCCACCAACCATAAAGAAAATTTACCTTCACACTCAAAGATATAATGCCTCGTTCTTTTCCTCTCAATTCAATCTTGAGAAATTAATTAAATCTTGATAATCTTAGTTACCGGAAATAACGATTTCAAAGACATTCAATATAGTGCCGAAATGTGTGTTCGTTTCAGGAGTAGAGGTTGAGATTTGAATGTTGAATTTACGAAAAAAAAACTAAAAAAAATAATAATTAAATTTTGTATAATCATCACCTCAACCACAACAACTAAAATAAACATAATTTAATTATTTAGGTGGTGGCCAAGTGGTAAGAACTTAGGATCAAGAGATTTATTCTCTCTATGGTCTCAGGTTCGAGTCCTTCGTTGCTTATATGATGGCCACTAAAGACTTACATGGTCGTTAACTTCAGGACCCGTAAGTTAGTCGTGGTACGCAAGAACTAGACAAGACACCGACGTTAATTAAAAAAAATAAACACAATTTTCAATGCAACACCACTTTTCTCCGCTATCTTTTACTAATATATTCATGCTCGAAACACACTTCAATATGTTTTATTCCCCACATGTTAGTGCTGTATCTTTTACTAACATGTTCATGCTCGACACACACTTCAATATGTTTTATTCCCCACGTGTTAGTGTTGTATCACTAAGCGCACACCAAGTTTTTCTATGTAAAGCATTCATCACTTTTATAATTCAATAGATATTTTTTATATGACACTGTTAATCATTAACTTTTCTATTAATATCATTACAATTATCATAATTAATGCTGAGCATCTCTATATCCAACACCGATTAGTTGCAACGACAAGACACCTATAACATAAAAACTTGTTTTGTCGTAAAATAATTTACAAGATAAGTTTGACCAACATTTATAAATATCTATAATCATCAAATAAAAAACTAAGTTAAGTCAGGCTATACAATTTCACAATACCATGAATCACAGGAAATCATATAACATTATTTTATTTTTTAATTTATAAAATATTACTCTACTTTTAAAACTCAAGTGTTATTATAAATCAACCATTTTGAAATCACGAATTAACCCCTCAAGTTAAGCTTTTGAAAACTTGGATTCTACTTTTAAAATATTGTAGCAAAAAAAATGAAATGATAAAAAAAATCTTAGGTTATAGCTAAATAATTGCATGCTTTTTAACGGTAATATTATCATTTTACTTTGAAAAAAATAAATAAAAAATCTAAACTCCTCTTAACAATTCTAAAATAACAAATCAATAAAAAAATCATTTTATCCAAAAAAACAGTTTATAAAGAGTTTTTTTGAGACAACCAAGAATTTACTATTATAATCCACTTTATACAATGACACGTATACAGTGTATGGTTTTTCAACTTTCTCTTTGATATTTTAAGGTTTTGCTAGTTTTTTTTTATTTAAAAAAAACCTCGAAAACGAGAAGCGGACATAAACGAGGTCGGTGAAGACCAGACACCGTATGGTTTGCATGCCTAAGCCCCACCGCCCGTCAATTCTGCCGAGTTTATGTCGAGGTGGGGTCCACAGGCCCAAATTCAGTACGACAACTGGATAACATTGTAATGGTGGATACTTTGGGCATTTGTGTTTCACGTTCCGCTTTAAACGCGACGACTAATTTTAAATCAGTAGTCCGTACAAATATAAGCGTTCTCGAGTCAAATCCAGAACTCATATATATTTCAATTTAACAATATTGCATCCAACCACCATTATTATCGATTAACTACAATTGGTGGTCCTCTGATTCTTAGAGGTTAGTCTAATTGTTAGATATATAATTTTCTCCGTTTTTTTATATATATATATAGTTTGAGTTTTGAAATTAGTTTATGCAATCAATTTTTTTTCTTTGATACACTAGACTAATATAAAAGTATATCTTGAAATTATCCGCATAATAAATTTAATCTTGATTGTTTTGGAAGCGAATTCTAACTATCCATTGTTATTGAAAATCTAATAATAATAATAATAATAATAATTTATGACCTGTTTAAGTTGTAATGGAAATCTTCAAAATATCTTTTTAAAATATAAATTTATTTATACAGTGAGGAATAATGATGTGTTTTGGAGATTTTTTTTGAATATTTTAAAGTTATTTTTTATGGTAATCTCAATCACTAATAATTTTTATTTAAATACAGGAAACTACATAGAAATAGGATAATTAAATAATTGTAAACGGTTTAGTGCATTTTAGATCAGTTTTTTATTGAACATAAAAGAATAGTTATATATTGTTAATATATTTTCTAGAAAAAATAATTATGTGAAGGTTGATCTAGTCAATTTTCAAGTTCAAAAACAATCTGAATGATTGAAAAAAACATAGTTTAAATAAAAAATCAAGACAATATCTTTTTTAAATATTAAAAAAATAATATAATAAATTTATTTTATATTTACTTGGATCAACTCCGATTTAATTGAATTAATTTAAGTTAACTTGTCAAATATCTAACTTAGGTCATGAGACTCTCATGACCTTGTAAAAAACAATAAAGAATTATAATATAAAATTTAATTATTGATCAGTCTAATATTGAATAATAAAATTAAAAATAAAATTCAATTAAAAAATGAGTTGTGTCAATTTAGGTTAACCTATCAAACCTTATTAATAAGACCGGGATAACCGGATAGAAAAAAAATTAAAATAAATTATGAAACTTAATTTTTAATCAATCTAATATTAAAAAATAAAAAAAACCCACTCAAGTTAACCAACCTTATCTATGACTTGAGTTATGAGATCTAAATAATCTCATAAAAACAAATAAAAATAAATTATCAAATATAATCTACAACTCAGGTCATAAGATTGTGATAATCCTACAAAAAACAAATAAAAAAATTGAAGCGTAATTCATAATCAATCCAATATTAATGAATTGAATTGAAAAAACAATTAAAAAACAAAAAAATCTCGAGTAAACTCGGGTTAACTCGCTAAAATTAGATTATAAGACCAGGATAGCTATATAGGTAAAAAAAACATGAAGTTAAATTCTCAACCAACCCAATATTAAAAAATAAAATTTTAAAAAAATATTTAAAAAAGATTCAAAAAAACCCGAGCCTATTTTACTAACCTGTAAAACTTGTGATACAGGTTATAAGACCGTAATAACCCTAAATAGAAAAAAATAAAGAATATAAAATAAAATTTTCAATCAACTCAATATTACATGATAAAATTAATAAACAAATCAATTAATAAAATGACGTGAGTCAACATGAATTAACCTGTCAAACTCAGATTATAAAATTAAAATAACTCCATAAAAAATAAATTAAAACAAATTATAAAGTTCAATGTACATTAAATTTAATTTTTAAAAATAAAATAAATAGACATTAAAAATCAAATCATAAAAGATCTAAATATTTTATTGTTAATTATTATAGTGAAATGAATAATTTTTACCATATGTTAATAATACGGTGATAGTCTCACCTATATAGTGTCGGGACAAGTAAATTGGGACATAGAAAAACCTATTTTTTTCCTGGGTTATGTGACCAAGTGTCTAACCCTCCTTTTTATCGAGTTATTAATATTTCCCTTCACTTCCATTTGCTCACAGAAAAATACAATACAATATCGCCTGAGGTGATTGGACACAAGGAACACATCCTGCACTAGACAAAATATATCTAGGACGAAATTGCAACCAGTTTTTTGTTTGGGGTGTGAAATTGATAAAGAGGTTTTACGTTATCTAAGAAATAGTAACTCCATGCTGTTCTCATTACTTGGCCGAAGTTATTGTTGTTTTTCATTTTTTTAATTAAAAGAATATTTAAGAATGTGACGATAATTATTTTTTTAAATATTTTTTATTTTAAAATATATGAAAATAATATTATTAAAAAATTATTTTTAATATCAGTACATCAAAATAATCTAAAAATATAAAAAATATATTAATTTAAAATAAAAAAATAAAATTTAAAAGTATTTTTCAAACACTGCTATATATTAAAAAATTTATTATTATTTTATATTATGTCTTTTAATGTTTGCTGTTCTGATTTTTTTTAAAATATTGTAATATCTTTTAAAATAATTTTTTAATTAATATTATTTTTTATTATTTAATTAAAATAAGCTAACTTATTAATCTCAGCTGATGTCACAATTTAAATCTTTATTTTTTTTATTTCTTTAAAATACATTTACATCATCCAAACTTTATTTATTTTATTTTATTTTGTAAAAAAATATAAACCGTTTGCATCCTGAACATATTTTTTACAAGAAAAACGTGGACCGCATCCTAACGCGTGACATGCCTAATAAAATAATAAATATAATCATGGCGGGGATTTCGATTATTTTCTATAGCATCACAATTTTTGTACTTTTTTTTTTTCATTTTCATGAACCATAAAAGGACCTCAAGACTCACACCTTCACCCACCGTTTTCGATTCCTGGCAAGCACAAAACAAAACGAGTGTGAAACAGAGTGAAGAGTGAAAACAATGGCGTCCCTTAAAGTTCCAGCTTCTGTTCCTCCTCCTTATGAGGATGCTGAGCAACTTCATAAAGCTTTTGAAGGTGGCCCTTCACATGATGAATCTATCCTTTCTTTTCGTTATTTTTTTTATTGAGATTTTTTGTGGATTCCTCTGATGTGCTGTTTGATGCTGATCGTAATATAAAGTGACATTCTTTGTTAGATAATTTGGCATTCGGTGGTTGAAAACTTGAGCTTGATTCATAATTTCTTGAAGAAATGGTTGGTTTGACTTTGTGAGTCAAACATGATATGAATGGTATTTGATCTTGTAGATGTTTTGTTTGGTGTTTGATCTCTATGCCGATCTACATTGTTAAGTTACTGTGTCTTGTTCCTGAGAAATAACACAAAAGGCTTTTGAAGTTCGCCTTTTACATCTGTTTCTTTTAAAGGATTGATTTCTTGAACCAGTTGCAGGCTTGACTTTCGAGTACATGATGGCAGGGTATTTCATTTTGGAGTTACTTTTTGCTTCGTGTTTGATCTGTATGCTGATATGCATTGTTAAGATCTTGAGTCGTGATCTGCGGAAATGAGACACAAGTTAGCTATCTAATTTTCTGTTTAATAACGTTAATGGTGTTTTGTAAATTATTTGTCTTGATCAGTTTTCAACTAACCAATCATCATTGCAGAACATAATGGAATCTTTGCAAATTATTTGATGTTGATGTTGTAATCTGGACTTAAAAAATTGATCTATATCTATTTTTCTGTGATGCATTGTCCTGCTGTACTGAATTTATCAACAGTAAGCTGTTTTTTCTTTTCTTCCTCTTCGTTTGCAGGATGGGGTACAAATGAGGGATTGATCATCTCAATCCTGGCTCATCGGAATGCTGCACAACGTAACTTAATTCGAAAGGTTTATGCTGAAGCATACGGGCAAGATCTCCTTAAAGATTTGGACAAGGAACTTTCTAGTGACTTCGAGGTCAGAGTTCGATGCATCTCATGTTAATTCTAATTAAATGCTATCTTCCTGTGTATCAGGAGTAATTTTATGGCAAGCAAGGCTTTTAATGCCTGCCAGATCCCTCTCTATTTTGGAAAGGTATTGCATTGACACTGAGGTTGTTAATACATTTTATTTTTTTGCAAATTTTGTTTACATGAAACAGGGGGCTGTGTTGCTATGGACACTGGATCCTGCTGAGCGTGATGCATTTTTGGCTAATGAAGCGACGAAGAGGTTCACTTCAAGCAACTGGGTTCTAATGGAAATAGCTTGTACTAGGTCCTCACATGACCTTTTTAAGGTGAGGCAGGCATATCATGCTCGTTACAAGAAATCCCTCGAGGAAGATGTTGCATACCACACAAATGGAGACTTCCGCAAGGTAATGCCCTAAGCCTCTTAAGTATTTTGCCAGAGAGATTTTAGCCCGTGTACATCATAGGCTAGTTCTAATGAAAAGTTAATAATCTGATGATTGATCTTCTCTTTAAGTTTTTGGTGCTTTGTTAGTAACAACAATTTTGTACTGCTTGGTTCTGTGTTTATTATTGTACCGAGCAGCTGTTGGTTCCCCTTGTAAGTGCATTCCGATATGAGGGAGAAGAGGTGAACACGATTTTGGCAAAATCAGAGGCTAAGATACTTCATGAGAAGATCTCAGCTAAAGCTTATAGTGATGAAGAGATCATCAGGATTCTGACTACAAGGAGCAAGGCACAACTTAATGCAACACTTAATCACTACAACAACGCATTTGGAAATGCCATCAACAAGGTATAATGATCTGAATCTGATACGACTTTTATCGGTTATTTTTTGAAATCATTCCCAAAGTTAAATTCCAGTTAGTCAATAATGATTTCAAAGTTGTCTCAATGGGCGAGTAGAATAACCAGTTTGCCGCGAAGTAGTGAAAATCTATAACATGCCAATGCTTTTATTTAGCTCTTGCAGTAATATCAACATTTCTAGATGCATTGTAGACATTTGTTTCGCTTTAAATTGAAAATGGCAAATCTGTTCGCAGAATTTGAAGGAAGAGGCGGATAACGGTTTCCTCAAATTACTGAGAGCAACGATTAAGTGCTTGACCTACCCTGAAAAATACTTTGAGAAGCTTTTGCGGCTGTCCATCAAAAAGCTAGGGACAGATGAAAGGGCTCTTACTAGAGTTGTAACCACCAGGGCTGAGGTTGACATGGAACGTATCAAGGAGAAATATCATCGCCGAAATAGTGTTACTCTTGATCGTGACATTGCTGGAGACACTTCCGGAGATTATGAACGAATGCTTCTTGCCTTGATTGGCCATGGCGATGCTTGAGCTATTTCTTGTGGATGCAGAAGAGTTGTGCTTTGTTTTGAATGTTGTTGTTGTTGTTTTGCTTTGCTTTTGCTAGACACAATCTTCCTGACGTGAGCTATCATCTTTGCTTGTATTGCTTATATAATGTATCTCTGAAATGTTTTGTGCATCTTTTCCGGCTTAATAAATCTTTGAAATGGACCAAAGAGATCGTTTCGTAATGTATCAACATTATTAAAAAGATTGGAGCATAAATATGATGTTCGAATGAATCCTTTCAAGGGACTCGTTGAATTTTGGCCATGTCTAGGATTACACGAGGAAAAAGAAAGAATTATAAAGTAATACTAGAATTCCTTTTTAGAAAATGAAAACACAGGTAGATTATCTCCCGGGAATCGATTATTTCACATGAATATTATTATCACATCACACTATTTATTTAGAAGAATCTCCACCGCATCTATATCAAAAAAGAAACTAAAAACCATTCAGAGAATAGCTATAATCATACACGAAATGGAGTTATGCTACCAACTGGAGGATGTAACAGCCGATATCTGAACTCTCAAGTGTTTTCTGAAGAACTCGCTTACTTTTGCACCAACTAGCCACGCCACCTCACTGTTGTGTTGTCTGTCTACATTAGCAGCTTGCAAACTGCTGGCGTATTTATAAGCACCCAGACAGAAAAAATGACCATGAAAGTCTAAGGATGCAGTTGGTTTTTCCAAAACTTTGCGTGTGTTCGTTCGGAAATCATCAGGGCTTTATGCATGGTTTGAGTGGCAAAAAGAAACTTAACCTGTTAAGAATTCTAACTTGAAACACCACAGAACCAATGTCAATAGGAGAAAGCACTAACATCAGTCGATACCCATGTCATTAATTTAGTTTGAAGTATGTTCCATTGATATAAAAAAGAAGAAAAATTAAAGAGATACGATGCGCCTGAAAAGTAGTTCATCTTCATCATCACCTTGTTGGACAGAATTTGACACCTGGTAATTATAACTTCCCACCCATGCAAAATGATGGAGCCGTAATCTGATTCTATATAATAACCTTCTCACCTCTCCTCAAATCTTTTATCACTACAATCAAGGAACCATAATGCCACAGCTAATTCGCAAAGCTATATATCTACAATCCAAAGCATTTCGCGCACGCAAAAATGAAGTGTATGGGAAAAAGACCTGAACTTATGCGGTAGTGCAGAGTAGGGGAAACTAGTCCTCTAACTGGAGAGACCAACAGGCCCATGTTTCTTTCTAAACAAAAGTGGGTCCTAATGCAAATCCAACTAAAGGTAAAACCATAAGTAAGCATGCCAAGCTGTTCAGGGGAAAAATAAGAAAGGTAGCTGATCAAACACAAAAAGGCACAAAATTCTTGGAACCTAAGGAAAGTGAATGATAGGGTAAGAAAATTAAAGATCGGATAACGGAAAAAAGGATAACAAAATAGAAGAAGCTTTAGAACTGCAGAAGAAAGATTTGAAAAGCACGCTGCAAAAACAGCAAGGAAATATAAGAGAGTACAGAAAATAGAAGGAAAGACTCTTAACAACAAACTACGGTGAAGACCATGATGAACAAACGATCTGGAATCAGCAATGTCATGCAAGGCAAAAAATAGTAACCATTGTTCTTCTGCATCAAAAATTACTTTAACAATCTATCACAAAGATTGTTCCTTTAAAGAATTGTTGCATGGTCAGTTTAAAATATATAGCCAAACACCAGAAAGATTATTCAAAATCCTTGCAGGTTAACAAAAAGTAAAGTTAACACCTTATCTTCTATCTTTCCTTAGATTTCCAATCATATTCTTTGAGACTCCATGACACTCCTTTATCATATTCTCCAGGATAACATGATTAGGAATCAAGTCTTAACGCTAGAAGACCCAAATTTATATGTTTGAAAATATTTGTAACAAAATGATTACTTACAATGTGTGGTTACAAATCGTTGACGTCCCAAATTGAAGAGGGAAAATTCTAAAATTACATCACCTCTAAACCACCATGTCAACCTACATAATTAAGTCCAGACATGATCAACAAAGTACTTCTACAACACCTTCTCCTGAGTTTCACGTGATTTATTTCCAATGGTGTCCTGTTGGGTGGGAGATTAATATTAAAATAAAACAATGAGAAGAAAATCTTCAGATGATATATTCAAAAGCCAACATTCCATAATGAGACAAGAAATACTGCAGAGAACTTGCCAAAATTAAACAAAAGTGAGAGCATAGTAGGTAATTATTACCGCCGAATAATTCTATAATAAGAAAAGTGCGCGAACATTATGAAATGCCAGTCCGTGCAAAGTAGACAAAGAAATTACACTGTCGATGACTAAGAACAGGAAAGAATCAGAAAACAGTAAGCACAAAAAGGCAAGCTGGTAAACCTATTATTGTGAGAGTTGTTGCAGAGGTCAAGGATGCTAGAATTCATTCATGATAGTAGTGCCCAGCAACCAAGATTTCAACTGTTAGTGAATAAGGGCTATCTATCGTTGTTAATATTGCCAATCATTAGTGAGATAAGCTATTAGCAAAATATACAAACTCGTAATTTTAAAAAGGTTAACAAACCTGGACCATTCATGGATTAGGCCCTGACAGATAAATATAAACAGCATGCCCGACCTTCACTAATTGCAACAAAATATACATTCAAACAAGGGATGAGAACATATAGGATATTGTACCTTACGCAGCGTCAAGATTGTGTGACCAAGCTTAAAAAAAAACAAAGGTATATAAGGTAGTGTTTAGTCATTGACCCATTACAGATTGAAGGAAGACACTGAAGACATAGAAGACAAGATAGAAAATTAGATGTAACTATTAGAAAATTGGTAAATATAAACTGATACATTGATGAAATATTTTTATTGATAGATTGCAATGAATTTTTTTAATTGAATATATATTTGTAGTGTTCACCGATAAAAACCAACTAAAATACTCTATCAATATATATCAATAAAATTACAATAAAAAATATAAAAAAATAACAAAAAGTATGAAGATGTCACTTTTACAGGCAAAATTGCCAATGAATTTAAATCCATTGATAAATCCACTTGTAATATTTTTAATTTATGACATGATAAACAATACTCTTCTATCCCCCTTTTTCATTTCTTCTTCTTCCTCTATTTTTTTCTAGAACAATCAACACAACCCCCCTCTCAATTTTATCACAAATCAACTTTTCACTACAAATCCAGCCACCCTAATGTTTAGTTTGTTAGCATCTTTGTTCTGATTCAAATTTTATTTAGTATTCTCTATTTCAAATAAGTAAAATTACTCATTTTTTATTTGTTTGTAAATTGATAAAATTTATTTTGAATTTGAGATAATGACTTTTTTAACGGGATTGTTTTATATTTTGTTAATTTTATTATTAAATTGAAACTTTCAGTAAATATATAGAAATTTAAACTTATATAGATAATTGATAATGAATTAGTTATACTATTAAAATATTTTGAATAAGTTTGAGTTAAACCAATATTATATTATTATTTATTGTATGAATGTATAATTTATACATATTGTAATCAATACTCTATATAGGTTTGATATAAGTAATGAATGATCTTTTATGGATGTATCGAGATTTACCCAAAGGACTGTGTAGGATAAATTATTGTAATGAGGTTCATGACTATATTAATTATGTACTATTTAATCTGAGAAATATTAATAGAGACGGTATTAGATGTCTATATAAAAGGTATAAAAATAAAAATTTTCTCGATCTATATGTTGTAATGATGCATTTTCTATAAAAAAGATTTATGGAGAGATACTTGTGTTGGTTTGTGCACAAAAAACTACATATTCCTCGTGAAATCATTGTAGAAAAAAAGATTAAGTCAACTTCTAATTCTAACAATGTATATGAAGTTATAGATGACAATGATATCCTTACAAGAGTATAATTGTTAATGTGAAAGGAATGAATCAGGGTTATGTTGATAATATCCAATCATAAATGAAAAACCTAATACAGATAAGATCAAATTTTTTGATCTCATGAAAGACTCAGTTGAACCATTATATGATGAGTGCATAAATTAATGTCATAACCTAATTTTTGAATAAATAATAAAAAATTTTAAATAAAAAATATACGTGAGAATGGGTTTATGACAACACAAAATTTAAAATTTGAGGGTGAAATTAATAAATTTGAGAGTAACTTGATCAATAATTAAAGAATTAATAAGTTGGAGACTTTAATTAAAATTTGGATTAGTTTAATTAATACAAATTAAGAGCTTCGTTAAAGAAATAATAAATTTGAGAACTTAGTTAAACTTTAATTTAATTAATTAAAGAAATAAGGAGTTTGATTAAAGAAATACCGAAGTTATAGGTTGATTAGAGATAAAATTTCAGGAAATTAAAAACTAAGGTTCATAATGAAATTACAGGTGTACTTTAGGGATTTTAACTGATATTTCTAAGGTTAGTTTTGAAAGAATTAAAAATTGGAAGTTAATTAAGGATCAAATTGAATACTTCAAAAATTAAGGACTGTTTTGCAAATTTTGTTATATTAAGGGATTCAGTTAAAATTAATTCGGGGAAAAATTAAAAAAAGAGTTTTAATTATTTGAGATTCAATTGTTAAATCAAAAGTTTAGGGGCCAAAAATAAAAATATCCATTTATGCCGAAACGGCACCGTTGCTTTGCTGGGTGGAACAGTCGTGCTTGTCTTCTTCATCCCAATTTAATAGGGGAATTGGAAAAAGTGTAGTGATTTTGGTCTGAATTGTGGACCAGATCTCTTGCCCACAATCTCATTCGTGGATTGATTAATAGCTTGCAAAGGCAAGACTGGTTTAGGGGCAAGCTTCTAGAACGCTATAAAAGGACGAACCAAAATGGAGGAAAGGTGGAGTAAAATAGGGATTACACAAGGAAGGAGAGAAATGGAAAGGAGAGACACGGATTAACCCTACCATTATCTTTGTCTCTACAAAAAGAAAAAAAAAAAAAAGATCGAGAATTAGTCAAAACAAATTCACACAAAGCCAGCCTCTTTATCATCTTCTTAGTTTCAAAAGCTACTGAAAAAACAAAAGGTAAAAAGAAAAACCAAACAGTGGATACAAAAGGAAGACAAAGGAAAGCAGTAGATGAGAGCCACCACCAGCGTTTCAGCCATCTTCAGAAGCAGATGCGCCCATTCCCCCTTTCATTCTATGCATTCAACCAAATTTAAAAACTGTGCAAAGGTAATTTAATTACCTTTGCATTGTTCATGCACGTGTGAAGTTGCTTCACGCGTGTATCTTGTTTTGCCCCGTCGAGCCATTGAATTCGGCTAGTGACCGGGCCGGGCTAGCTTGGTCTAACTCAATCTATATAGACTGCTAAGCCTAACAAAAAAAATAAAAAATAAAAAATTATGTATGCATAAATAAATAAATATAAATATAAATTTATTTTTTTGATTTATTTATTCATGCTACAGCCAGGAATAAAAATAAGATTCAAGTTTATTTTGTTGTATTTTATTTATCTACATAAAAATAAATATGCATGTGCAAAAATAAATTAATAAATTATTTACTGACACTAGAGTCAGGAAAAAAAATACAGATGTAAATTTTTTTATTGTATTATTATTATTTTTATTTATTAGCTATGTAAAAAATAAAAAAATATGTGTATACATAAAAATAAATTTATTTGATTTGCTTACTCACCAACGCTAGAGTCAAAAATAAAAATAATAAATTAAATTTATTTTATCTTTATAACTACATAATATTTACCAACGCTATAGTTAAAAATATCCGTAGTTGAATATTCACTGGTGTCAAATTAAAAAATATTATTCGCAAAACATTATCTGATAAACTAAAAAAAAATTAGTAATTTATAACAAAATCAACAATGCAACCTACCTCAGTCAGGATACTTAAAAGGTGATCATATCTTTTATTTTGCGTAACTAGTCTCATACCATAGAATCTCTGTTGACCAGTTAGGATTCCTAGTAACCATAATACTAGAGACAATTCCTTAAATAAGATCATTTTTCCAATAAAGAATAGGATGCTAGAAATTCATTTTTTTTCCATGAAATTTTTTAAGATCGTTGCAATGTCGAGTGTGATAATTATAATAAATTATTGGTCATTTTCCAAGTGTTTACCATTAAGTCAAATCATGAGTTGAGTGAGGTCGGACATCAAAGAATTTTTGAATGAACAAGAAACATTTAAGTGAAGGGAATAAGCTGAAAGATAATTTTTATGATGTTAAATCCATAGTAAAACCCCCCAGCCTTGGATACCAAAAAATTAACATATATCCAAACATCTACATGTATTATCTTGAAAATATAAAGTTGATTGAGTGCAAAAATATATTGGTATACTCGTTCTAAACCCAAAAATGGTGGAGAAAAGACTTTTGTCGCACATAAAAAACTTTGATACTTCTCAATCATACTTAAACTGTAAAGGTTATTCATGTCACTAAAAATTATTGAACACATAACATAACATTATTCACATGATGCGGTAGATGGAGTGATGGTGCACTTTTCTGATGATGAAGCTTGAAAATATTTTAATAGAGTGCATCTTTGATTTTTAATATAACCAAGGAATATACGTTTTAGGTTATATACATAGAGATTCAATCCATCCAAGTCATGTGTTACTTTTTATTCTTATTAACTGATGAAACTCATAATTTACAACTTACTACTAGAAATATGAATGAGATTAAAGTTTATAATTTTATTTATAATCATATTTGATCCTAATAATTCAAGTTAAAATATAAGTTTGTTTCTAAAAACTTTACATTTGTGATTTTTATAATCAACCTTTTTTAAGGTTGATGTTATACATTCGATCAAATGAATCTTATTAAAATTAAACAAACAAATTTATATGATATTTCTAGTTCACTCAACAATATTTTGAAATCATTCCAAATTATTTTTAATTATGTTAATATTCAATGTTCATGAAAAATTAAAAAGATCTAGACCTAAAATTTTTTTATAAATATTTTTGAAAGCAAATTTAATTTTTACTAGCACATGTGAAAAAAAAATTCAGTTCAAAAAACTAAAAATTAAAAAAATAAAAATTTTTTGTTGTCATTAGTCATTCCAAACAAGGCGACAATATTATCCAAAATATGATTTTTTAATAACAAAATTAATCAAATTAATAATACAAATCAAGGTTGTCAAAAACATATTTTTGATACGGTATAAATTAATATAATATACACTCATATCATAAAATTATAAGAAAAAAATATCATACATAGTTCAAGTACATTAAAATATAAAGTTCAAATAAAAATCTATACATAATTCAGGCACCTTAAAATATATAATTTAATTAAAAATTCATATATAGTTTAAATAACTTAAAAATATAATACAATTATTTTATTCATGTTCATAAATTTTTATTCATTAATAACTAACAAACTTAAAACAAATAATCTACAAATTTGCTAAAATGGTTACAGTTGACTCATGAAACTTCATAGAACAAGAACTGTAATAACTTTGATTTAAATCTTGAATAGTGTGGAAGGAGCAAGAATTGTGTGTAGTTTTTTCAAGTCATACATAATTATTTAAAGAAAGATTAATGAGTAATAATCCAATCTAACCATAATTAGATTGCATACTTGGAAAGATGGGGGCAAAATGATGAAGATATTGTGCAGTGGCCATTATATAGCATTGTCTTCACCTTTTGAGGCACTTATTTCTCATTGTCATTTCTTGATCCTAAAAACTAAGTACTTCATCCCTAGGGCTACTAGCCCTTTTCATTTTAGAAAAAAAAAATTGAATAAACAAGTATATTAAAAGGAAAAAAAAAAACAATAGTGTCAAAAGATCCTTAGCTAGTGCACAATGGTAAGAAATAAACAGAACTAGAACTACAGAATAACTTAACAATTATCAATGGAGAGAACGCCACTATCTAGAACTCACAGTGGTTGGTGAAAAGGATACAATTGGCAATGAAAAAAAAAGAGAGAGATGGTTGTCGCTGATTGTTGAGTGGCTGAGAGAAGAAAATTAAAAAAAGCTAGGGTAAATGTTGCATGGGTGACCGGTGGCTACAGGTAAAATTTTAGTGTTATATATGTACTTTAGTTGAAATTGTAAAATCAATTTTAAAATCGTGATTTTACCTGATTTTACCATAATGTTTAACATGTGTTAACTCGTGATTTTACGAGTCAACTAACAACCAGGGTACAAAACTCATGCGGCACAATCTAAAAATTCAAGGGCAAAAAGGAAATCCAATAAACCATTTTGATTTATAGAACAATCTTACCCTACGATTGTTTACAGTGCCGAGCTTGGCTTCTTCAGCTACAAATATAATTTGGAAGTAAGCTTCGTTTTTATTTAGGATTCTAGTCATTTAGCATGGTCTTGAAGTAAAACATAGTTCGAGACAGAACAAGATTGAAAGCATTCAATCAGCCATCCAATCAGCTTTTTAATCTAAACGTTAAAAGGTATTATACTGATTCTATACCCCAAAAGGGCATTTCACCAGTCAGAACAAAGCACTCACATAGGGATAACATATGGATCAACATTCCTCTCGTCATGCAGCTAGATTGCAGCTGGATTATACTAATGCAATGCTGCTCTGACCACCAGGGGGCTGGCGAACACCACCAAGATAATCTCTTGATGCTGCCTTTCCATCAGAAAAGATACCACTGCCGCTCATTTCTCTCAGTTTTGCCGTGCTTAGAGGTTTTTCAGCAGATCCAGGAGGAACATCTCCCTTGAAAATACCATTGCCTGTCAGCTCATTAAACTTCTGGTTGTGTATTTTCCTTGCTGTCTTCATGACTGGTTCTTCACCAAACAGGATATTGCTCTGGCCTCCAGCAGGCTACAAAATTCAGTTGGGATTAAATAGCCAAAATTAAAGATCATTACATGGTCACTGTGCCATCATGATAGTTTTGACAAGCACATGCATCAAGGCAACCAGAGTTGGATTTTGCAATTACCAATAAAAACCACTGATAGGAAACCCAATTCAGTAGGATAAGAATTTCGATGCACATGTGCTTTCTAACATGGTGTTTGAAGATGGCACGGACACTTGAGATGGATATGTTCATATTTATGGATTAAAAGAAGAGTATGCTCATGTTATATTGGTCAGCAGAACATAAGTGTAGAAAGGAGATAAAAGAGCAACATAGCATCAACAAGATTTTGTACCAGAACAAAAACTCTAGAAATGACAAAGTTCGGAAACCTTCTACGATATAAGAACATTAAAAGGATGCATGATAAGGAAACATGTCTAAACACTGTAGGAGCCCATTGCAGCATTTAACAAGCTTGAAAGAATTGAGCTGCACCTACATTAACATTTTGCATTTTCATAGTCCCTTTTGAACTGACACATGATAGGAAGTCCTCAGTCACTGTTCCTTTTTCACAACTCACATTTTGCTCAAACTCCCCAGATGGTAGTGTAGAACACAACAACATGAAACTAACTGTAACTTCCTAGTAGAATAGATATTGATCCATAAATAATCAAATACAAGAAAGGATTTATCAAACACATGAAGCAGACACTCACATTTGAAACCCTGACAGATGTGCGAATGTTTCGAGGTGCAGGTTCCCCGATGTCTTTGTTTTCTTTTGTTTCCATGGTGCGTGCAGCAGCCAGTGAACGGGGAGCAATTTCAGAAGGGGGGGCAAAAATGTCATGCCCACTGATCTCCTTGAATTTAGCATTTGATATTTGCTTTTTGCTCTTCATGTCAGAATCATTTTGCAATGTCCCACTTAACTCACGCTGCTTTGCCACCTCTGGGACAGAGGTAGGCTTCTTAGGGGAGATGCTCTCCTCGGCACTAAACGATATTTGGCTTATTCCATTCACTGCTTGCTGAAAATCCAACAGTTGCAAATACCAAAGGAGAACAGCCATCAAGATTAACGTTGGATATAAAAGTGATTATAAATGGTGATAATGAACTTTCTTTTGAAGATAACCAAATAAGTACCTGATAAACACGCACTGTAGTTTTGTTATTAGGATTAGCATCACCGGATTCAGATGTACTATCTTGACCATTAAATATGCCACTGCCAGTCATCTCCTTTAATTTATACCCCGAGCAAGGCTTTCTACAGAAAAAAAGTGAAACGGAATTATTCAGATGGCTAAGAGAAAGCATGCATGAACAACCAACTTGAATTACGAAATAACCCTTATTTGCAAAGTTCAGAAGTTGCCAAGCTAGGAACCCATTAGAATCAAGGAAAAAATGTTTGTGTTTTATATCTCTGTATGTGAAAGGCGGTGTTAGTTTACTCTGAAGTCAGAACTACATTGTCCAAAAAGTCCTTCCAAAAGACAGACCAATCTACCTTTCTAAAACAACAAGACCATGCCAATCAATAAAAGATGTTAATTTGCAAACGCACAAGTAAAATCAATGCAGTAATTTAGCATTCAGTTAAAACAAGTAAAAGATCTAATCTTTGTTTTGAAGAATTATCAAAACCTCAAAAGTTAATTAATTTTAACAACAGGGAGTTTCAAATTTAAGCATCTATCAACTTCTTCACCAATCTATAATCCCTCTATATCATATTGAAGAACAACCATCCTAAATATTAAAGAGTCTATGGCTGCAACTTATCTGAGCCCTTCGTGAGCAGGCACAAAGAAATTAACTATAACTTCCTATCAGAAGTAAACACACTAACCACTTTCTTTTCTTTATAAAGAAAAAAAAGGGAGAGAGGGGCAAAAACAGTTTTATTTTCAAGAAATTAAATCGCCTGCCATATTTGTTGTCACATTAACTCTCTTAACAATAAGAGACTACTCCTATTTCATTTCATTAATGAAGTTACCATTCATGAATTAAAAAACCCATCAATCAATTTTTTTCTTTTCTTATTTTCAAAACTTCAAATCTACTTGTGAAAATCATTAACAGCCATGAAACAGAAAATGCAGCTACAGATCTGATTCCCAATAGAAGGGAGGGGGGGCACAAATCTTTATAAAATATTCTATACTTAATAAAACAGAAACCTTAAAAAAATCATAAAACTTGAAAGACACAAAAATCAATAGATAGTAAAGGGGGGATCTTTACTTCTTCATGAGACTCTCTGCTTCTTCTTGAGAGACCTGACCTCCAAACAGCACTTTACTGATTTTATCAGACGGCTGGGAAGCAATGCATCAAAAGATCAGATAGAAAACAAGAAGAAAAGATGAGTATTTTATATAATAATGATAATAAAAGATGCAAAACTTAATAAGGTGTGTGGTAATAACCTGGTGAGGGCGGTGGGAGGAGGCGGAGGGAGGAGAGGCAGAGGGAGGAGCCTCCTTCCAAGTCAGAAGATCGGCGGTGGAAGTGTGTGGCTTCCTCACGGCTGCATTCCTCTCCATTTCTTGTTGTCTTTGCTTTTTTGAAAATCTCTAGGCTACGGTCAGTGATGGTGCATGTGCTTGTTTGTTTTCCGTTTGACAGGTCTTTAAGAGATAGACAGATGTAGAATTCAAATTTTATTTTTTATTTGTTTCTTTTTCAAATTTGAAGTCATCCATCTTTTTTTAGAGGGAGAGTATATATCCCTGGAGTTTTCAGATTCTTACACTTTAGTACCTATTTTTCAAAAAGCTTTTCAGTGCCAGCCTTTAATTTCCAATTTGGTGTAATGCCACAAATTGCTAGAGTGCGTGTGTTTTAAACTAATTTTCTCTCAACCATCAGCATTTTTGAAAATCATAATTTTAAATAGTTTTGATGTGATTGTATCAAAAATAAATATTTAAAAATACAAAAAAAATATTTTGAAACATTTTAAAATATTTTTTTTTTAAATATCAATACTGTAATCTCAAACACTAATCTCCACCAAAAAATGAAGAAAGATGCTATGTTTTTTAAAATATAAACTAATAATGAGTGCTAATTTTAGCAAATTGGTTAGTGGATAGACAGACTAGTAGTTTAATTAGAGAGAGAGAGAGAGAGAGAATAAACATGAATTTATATAATCCATGCATGGCTCTGCACATGCCTCCGTCTGCACGTAGAATCTATGGACTTGGCCGATTAATGAAGGCTCAGATCCAACACAAAACTACAAAGGTATGCAATGATAATTTCATTAGTTGCTTCATTGAGTGGATGCAAAGAACAAAGTTCTTTTCTGGGCATTTCCAGATCAGATGTTCGTTGATGGAATTTTATTTTATTTTTCTTGAATGGATCGCTTCATGTTTTGACGGGTATAAATATTGCTTCAGAAATTAGTTTTGACTGGTATTAAATTGCATCATATTTAAGGTTTTTTAATTGAATTCAAATTTAAAATTTAATGAGTCGTAAGTATTTTAGATTAGATGAGGTTTAGGGTTTAGGTTTTCTCAGTTGATGTTTTCTGATTTTTTACGAGATTTTACTCTATTTTTTTTACTAATTTCTCTCAATTAGGTTATCATCAGGTTATTTAATAACTTATATAGGCTTATATGTAATTTTTTTTATTTTTTTTCATTGTTTTTCTTATTAGTTTATTTATTATTATTTAATTTAGTATTTGAACCAAATAACTCGAAACGTGCATCAATTTTTTTTTTTACGTGGGGTGTTCGGGTCAGCTTACGTGCACAACGACTAATCCACACGGTTCATTGAACATCTTGCAAGCCCAGTGAACAGGTAAGACACCGCGGAGGTGACAGGCATGCATGGTAAGGTTCGAACTCATGTGCTGAGGAAGGGGACAAGCCCCTCCCATCGCTGGGCTAGAACCTCACTTGCATCAAAAAAATATTTGCTAGACGAGGTGCGAGTAATGTATCTATTATGGGCTAGCTATTTTTTAATTATTTTTCTATCAATTTATTTATTGTTATTCTTTTTTTACATATTATTTAAATTACCATTTAAATCAACAACTTCGAAGTTAATTTTTTTTTAATCTAATACCCTTTATACCAAAAAATAAATAAAATTGCTTGGCTCGTGGAAGAGCTTTGGAAAACAAACCCTTGTTTTGAAGAGTCCTGTAAATTAATTTCAATCTTGATCGCGCATGTACACCCTCATGACTAGTTGACTACCTTTACAAAATTTCCACACGCCAAAGGGAAATCTTCAAACCAAAGTAGCAAGTGGGTTCTCGATTCGCCAATCCTCGGTGTTTATAGTGCTTCCAGAGCAGCCGCGAGGACAAAAATATCATAATCTTCACACCTGCACCCACTATCCTTGCAACAACCACATTCACCCCACCTCTGCGACCGCCCATTTCTCCTTTTCTTCTCCTCCATCTCTGCCATTGCTGGAACTCTAACTCTCATGGCTATTTGCACTGCAGGAGGCTTGACATCATCAGGAACGCTGCCCTTCTTTGGGGTCATCGTAACCCACCTTTCCATTTCTAGCTTTGGTGACTCGACAACTGTTTTCCATGGAACCTCAGCTCTGCCTAGGAGTTGTGACCCTCCTATTTTACCAAGGATTGGATTGGTGCTTCTCCATCTGAGCTCGAAAACTACAGTTTGTTGCTTGAGGTTGTTGATGGAGTCTTCAGTGCCTGAACACTCCAATGAGAAGGACTCATTCCAAAAGAGGTTGGCCTTTGCGGAGATTTCTCGGCTGTTCAGCTGGATTCTTTTGTTGTTTCCTGTAGAGAGATAGTATCTAACAAAAAGGCTCCCATGGGACTTGAATTCTACGTTCTTTGCCTGCAGAATTTCTATTTCACAGCTAAGACAAGTCATGATGAGACCTTGAGTAGCAGCCAGCACCCGTGTGTAGAGAGAGAGAGACTGGTTTTCTTGAGAAGAGAAGCTCTTGGTTTGTTTGGTGAAGACAAGCTATGGATTATGGAGTTTTATATATAGATGCAAACAAGGCCAAGGATACTGGTGGGAAGGTGGCATTTGCTTTTGGGAGAGCTGCTTCTATCTACAAAAAAAAAGAAAAAAGAATGCAAGTTGTGGAGAAAATCACCCACAAAATCTTAGTTGCAATGCAAGGGAAATTTAATAATACCATGAAATAAAGAGGGAATCAAATGAGATGGTGGGGGAGATTTTATTTTACTAAAATAAGCTTTTTATATATGCTGGATATCTTAATCTTACTCTTTCAAGTTGCCAACAGTATTGGGTGTCGACAGTACGTAGTTTTTGCGATACATGAGCCTTGGGGGGTTCAAGATTCTGTCTGATTCGCATGGGAATCCTTTTGATCCTTCTTTTTTGTTTAGTTTAGAATTTAAAGTATTGCGATTCAAATCTAACTTGGTCGTATCTAAACTTGTTAGGCCGCAAACACCCTCCCTGGATTCAAATCCAAATTTCTATTCCAAGTGAAGAATTTTGATTCCTAGTGGTTGTAGATGATAAATTAAAAAAATATTATTTGTGATGAATTAAAATTGAAGGATTAATTTAAAATAAATAAAAATTTTATATAAGGATTAAAAATAAAATTTGTAAATAAAAAAACAAACAATGAAAATTAAAATAACAATAACAAAGAATTCTTTATATATATAAAAAGAATTCTCTGCAAAATGGTCCTACAACAAACTGAAAAATAAAACTAATAGGAATTTAGCACAACATTTTAAATCATCAAATCACAAGCTTCTTCTTCTTCTCTTGGATTACACTGGCATTTTTACAAGTTACCTTTAAATGCAAAATTAAGCAAACCATGCACAAAAAAGGAAGTATCAAGATTTATCGACAGCAGTGTCGTTTTAACCAGGGGGTGGATTTTGGACCGTTGAGACAAATACCTATCAAGAGTATACCCACTTGTTAGCGATCTTGAACCCATGAATAAAATCTTGTATCAAGCCAGTCAGATAAGCAGACAGCAAAGTGATGCCACTTTACAACTCAGATGGTCCACTGAAAAAGATTGCATCTCTCGAAGATCCTCAGAGGATACCCACTTTATCTCCATTACTGTCAAGAACCCTGAATTCCTCTCTTTTCCCTAACTAAATAACATTAAACAAAGTTCTATTCAGTGACGAACAAGATTCCTTTGCGATTAACACCTTAGCATCACAACCATGCCTTGAGCTTATTTATTGCCAACCCGATCAAAGAAGGAGGAGCCCATGTGATGTTTATCGGCTCTGTAATTCCGTGGCTGATAATAACTCTAGACGACCACACACACGCTTAGTGCCTAATGACCCTCGTGATTATTATTTTATCACATAGATAAGCAAGTATGAACATGATAGTTTTGGCTAATCGCTAAATTGCACTCCCTTCTGTTTCTCTGCAAATCTGGGGGAGTAAAAGATCCTCCCCGTTATCTGATCTGATGAGGGGAAATGGCCTTTGTCGTCTGGTCCAGATGTCATAATAACCACTGACAATGGCAATAAATCTTGTCGGAGGACAATACCACTCTTCTCCCCCTCCATGCCAATTAAATTTTTAAAATAATAATTTTTTTTTTTAAAAAATTATTATTAATATATTAAAAAGCTCTAAAAATACAAAAAACTACTTTAAAATTTTTAATTTTTCAAACACGGCTGGCATTAAAAGCCTATTTATTTTTTTATTTTAAATTTTATTTTATTTTTTAATATTTTAATATGCCAATATTAAAAATAATTTTTAAAAAATAATAAAATATTATTTTAATATATTTTTAAACAAAAACCACTTTTAAAACAACGATTACATTACATTATCAAATGGATAGAAAGCAGAGTCACATTTCCAAATAGACGGGTAGTAGAAGTGCTGAACTGCGAAGAAAATTTAGGGACGACAAGAGGAGGGTATACTCTTTTCCTGCGATTTTATTCATGGGGCCAGCTTTAATAATTTAAGCATTCAATTCTTACAGCATAAGCGGGCAACGAATTTTCAAATAATAGCCGAAAAAAATAATTCGGTAAAAAAAAGGTCAGCCTGTACATAAAAGATTTCTCTATTCTACTACGTGATTTCAGACTTGATTTCTAGCAGTTTCTGCAATAACCTTGTGTGCTTGGCTTCTCTTTCAGGCCCCTCCTCTTGCTTTCAGCAAGAAAATAAATACAGTTGTTGTATATGATTAAGACAAACAAATCTCCATGGCATCTCCTCTTTGCGGGATTCGTAATTTTGTGTAAAAATGATCACGACTTGAGATGCATGACAAATAATTGACTCCGCTGAATGGCCTAGTGACTTTCTTCCTCCACACCATTTATGAGGTCTGAGAAGTCAGGCATGCTCCAGATACTTAATGGCAGATGCTAGTGTCAACTCACTGCTTCATTGCACGAAGCTCCCACTGGCCCTCACCATCAATAAGCCGTAATTCCAGGGAATGGAATGGTATTAGAGCAGGACGCTGTGATATATGAGAGAATAATCAGTGAAGGAAAAGCAGTAAAATCTAGTTCCAAAACAATACAGTGACGGTAGCCTCTTCTTGCGACTGAGACAGGTCATATTGAAGGATACTATTGTCGTCAGATTAAACAAGATATTCGACCCTGATTGAGTGCAACTGATAATTTGCAAAAGAAAAGGAAGAAGAAAGAAACTGCTCTCAAGCAGATCAATTATACAGTAAATAATTACAATCAATTATCAAAGAGCCACTTACTTGTGAGGATGTAACAAATGTGATGCCCAAATCCTTAGCAAGTCTATAAAGTTGTTCCTCAACATCAACACTTGTTGCACTGCCACCAAAAGACAAAAAAATTATGAGGTAACTGGCAATATTTCTTTAAAGGTTAACAAATGTAAAGTTTGATGACATACTTTGTGCACTCATCAAGGATGGCAAATTTAGGCTTGTGAAAGAACAGACGAGCCTAGAAAAAAAATTTGAACAGTTGAAGATCCAAGAGAAAAATCTTGAGAAATCTTATTCAAACAAATTAAATTTGAACTACTTGATTAACTTCCTCACCATGCCTAATCTCTGCTGTTCTCCAAGAGAGAGGGTGTCTTCCCAATTCAAATTCGCATCCCAGCCACCTTCTCTCTCCAAGAGATAATTTAGCCGAACATTCTCCAGAATATTTTTCAAACGTGTATCCAGAATATTTGTTATTTCAGTGGATTGAATACCTGAAATTTTGCCCAATTATAATCCCCAGGGCAAACAAATGATTAACGATGTCAAAACTATAGAAATTTGAAATGACTGTTAATTTTTTACCAAGGACCATGAATGGAGTCAGAACTCTTTCAGCAGTAAATCTATTAAAATAACCTGTAGAAAACCCAAAACCTGCCATTCAACTTTCATCACAGTCTAGATGTCCTCAGATGAATATAGCAGGGAGCCATTGAAAAACAAAGAGCTATATATCAATATCTCCAAAATTCTACTCAAAATTTTTTGGTGCAAGGACCAAATAATAGCTTTATTTCTTATGCATGATTATGCCTTCAAATTCAGGATAGCTTAAATATGTATTCCCTCTCAATCTTTTAAGCAAATTTATCAACGTGTCAAAAAACCACCAGTCTGGAACAAGGAAGATATCATACTTTGCATAAGTTTACCCTGATGCATGTTTTCAGGATTAGCCAGGAACAACCAAAATAGAAAAAAAGACAGCCAAAAAAAAAATCTTACATTTTTTATAAAAATGCCTTTCTTTTAACTATTTCTAGTAAACTGCCAAAAGTTGATATTGCTGTGTTTGTTTGTTTTTTTTCCCCTTCTTTGGGAATACTAACAAAACTTGCTCAAACCTTTCATTAATATTGGATAGTTAAAACCAAGACAAACAAGGTGTACCCACGCATACTCCTACATAATGCTATCACATCTACTAGTCATCCATGAAACGGAATCAATGGGTTGGAGAGCAGATGCAATGCAGTATATTCAACTTTATACAAGAGACATGAAAATAGAAACTAGAAATTGAAACCAGGAAATTCAATTTGTGCAAGTATGCTACCTTTTTCAGACAACTTTAGAGTCATGAGTTCTGCTTCATCATGAGAGATAGGATATATGATTTGATCTCTCAGTGTTCCCAAGCATGTATATGGTCGTTGAGGAACATAGAAGATACCACAACCTGATCCGGTCTCTTTACTAATATGTTGCGATGGTTTAGCGAGTCTTCCACTCACAATGGGCCAAAGACCTCTGAGGACTCTGAAAACAGAACTTTTCCCACTCCCATTCGGACCTTAATAGTTTGACATGAATATCAGGTGTAACACTGAAATAACAATAGCCTGTTTGATAATATAACAGGATAACAAGATACATAAGAAATCACTTCACTAACCAGTGAGAAGCAAGCTTTTTCCTTGCCCTATGTCAAATGTTAACTGCCTCGCCAACAATTTCTGCGCTGGAGTAATGATATCAACCTCCATAAAGGAAATGGCATCTTTTGAGTCAAGTTCACTGTTCTTAGATGGAGATAATTTACCATTCAAAGAATCCCCTGGACATGCAAAATCTTTATAAGGGAACTTTAATAGAGTAAATGTAGAACTTCTAGGAAATAGAACCAAACAATAACCTAACATAATAGACTCTCAGCACTAGTAATAGTTATTTAAAGAATCTAGAGAGAGAAAGGCTTAGTATAACAAGAACCAGCATATTGGAAGAACTCCCAAACAAAAAAGAGAGATCAATCCAAATGCTGTCCAATTAGACATTACATTTTACAAACAAATCCTAGCTCAATCATACAGTATCCAAATTTATGCTTTGAAAACACTCCACAGATCTTTGATTTGCTGAACTCTCTCTGGGATTGCATTGAAGAATAAATTATCTCAAACAGGTTTGTTCTTCCCCTCAAGATTTAGGTTTCTAGCTTGCTACCATTGGCAACTGCGGCCGGCAATTATAACCAACAATAATTCGAGCAGAAATTACTATTTATCAACCACCATATAGATAGGAACGTCTATGCTCCATGCAGACTCTGGCAAGGAAGATCCTTCTAGATTGGAATGTATCATTCACTAGAATATCACTTGATAAGCACAAAACTATACATCTAAAAGATATAGGGCAGATTTCCAAAACTTTAAGCACAGTAGTAAAATTCCTGAAGAAAGATAAGCTAGCAAATATTGATGGCTGCCATTGCAACACATGTAGTGTGGCTGACATTGTGACACTCGTAGAGTGTGCTTACATAAGCCTGTTGAAGCTATCACTAAATTAGTTTCTTCTGTTAAAAAGCAACCACTTTTACACCCCCCCCAAAAAAAAAAAAAAAACACCACTGAAAGGCACAGGAAATAGTAGTATAGATAGTTACAAAAGGACATGTACCAGACTGTGCAGAATCCAGAAGCTCTTCAAGTTCAAAAATTCTATTTATACTGCCAGAAAGCTCAGCAAACTTCTTGTGCAATTCAAGGATGTCTCCAAAGGCTAAAAAGCTTTGAGAGACAACAGATGCTAAGTACCGCAGCGCATGTGCCAGGTCACCTGAAAAAAAAAACCAATATGAGAGAATGAGAGAGATGCAACTTAAGAATCATACTAATCTCACCTTGAGTTGAGGACATTGCTCGGTCTCCATTGTTTTCCACGGCGTACAACAAGCTCAAACCCCAAGTTACATTATTTGGGAGTTGCTTCGTCACAAAATCATCTAGTATGCCATATGACCATTTCTTTTTCAAAAGTAACATGGAATGGTCAAGGAGTTCCCTGAATCTTGACTCAATCATCTGCAATTGAACAAAGTGTGAACCATATGAATTACATTGGACAAAAAAAATATAACGAGTGAAGGACATGCCACACTGCATTACAACAAAAATAGCTATGCAATAAAAAAATGCAATGTATTTGAAAGACAAGAAGACAAATTTACAATAAAAAATCAACTTCTCTAATGAGAAGATATGGAACAGAGACCAATGGCACCATTTTAACATGCATAATACAAATGGTAAATTAGCAGCTACCTCCATGAAGAGTTTCAAAGGTTCAACATGTTTATCACCCTTCATCTTTACAAGGAAAAAAAGACTGGGTAAGGGTGTTAGACACATACCGCGTGTGATGCATGCTTTATCAAAAAAAAATTCTTAAGTTTTCCTTGTATTTAAAAGATCATACACAAGTATCAATTTCCATTTGAGATATTGAATGTATCCAACTAGTTTTCTAAGAAAAATAACTGAGGTGATACCACCCAAATACAAAGATAAATTTTTTTAAAAGAATTGCCTGAGTGCCATAAGTATATATTGCTACTCCAATAATCAACTGAAGATAAAGGATTTCTCTTCCCCCCCTCAATGTTGCTCTATCACAATCCTTCCAAATAAAAAAAAAAAAGTTAATTCAGTACTCTCTCTCTTCTTCACCCCTCAATTGACCAGACACCCATAGCAGTGAATTGATCCTGCAACTTACAAAATTTTGACAATATCTATTAAGAAATAAAAATGAAAAAGGAGACTGAAAAGGTTCTGACACCAACTAGCCACTCAAATTTCAGTAACTGAAAATTTAAGTTTATTTTCTATATAAAATCACCTTGTGAAAGTAGATTTCAGGAAACTAGTGGACACTTAACACTAGCAGGATTACAATCGATAATATGTTGATCAGGCTTTGTAATGTTGCAATGTGTCAAAAACGATATCAGGGACACTGCTATATTAACAGGCATCAGCAAATAAACTAGGAAAAGTACAAGCAAGTTCACTTTCGAGAGAGAAAAAATGATAAGCCCTTCCAATCATTTTTTTTCCAGGACCTCAAAAGTCCACTTTCAAGTGTTTTTTTTCCAAATGAGTGTACTTTTATTTCCTATAACACCCAACAATACTTTTAAAAACTAGTAGCTTGATATTTCTAGAAATCTTCATGACATGGTATGTAATTTTTTGCTAGTAAAGTATTTTCAGCTAAAAATAATTGTTTAAAATATAGTCGCTATGCTATGATATTTACAAATATGATGTGATTAAAGCCTCGTGTATTATGATGTGATGGTCATATAATTTTATTCTTGCTATGAATCTTTTAAAATATAAAAGATTTAGGGCACCTCCTTATGCTAATGATCATCAAAATTTTCATTTTTTCAAAAGAAATAAATTACAAATATGTTCACCAAGATCTGCAATAATGATTCGATATAACAAAACTTACGTTACAGTTATTAAACTAGTTTATAATTAAAAACTTCAAAAAAAATCTCATAATAGTTTCTTGGGCCAAATAAAGAAAAGAAAAGAAAAACCACTTGAATGAGTTTTTTTACGAATATATAAAAAGGATTTTATAGTTAGAATAATAAAATTTGAACTTCATTGGAAAAAGCAATTATAAAGGTAAACTTATTGGTCTTTAAAAAATACACTCTAACTTTTTGGTTTTTTACTTCATAAAAACTAACCTTCCCGTACTTATTCCCACTAGAATAATGTGCACATTTTATTTTTCCCATGACAATGATTCAAGAAGCAGCTAAGCAAAAGATAAATATCCATACTAAATAGTTTGAATAATATTCATCTGTCTTGGATTAACCATGCCTCCAAAATCATGAGGCGGAATTTACCAGAAAACAAGGATTAATTCCCCTTTGCGAATTGAATCCAAAACAAAAGGTGTCGTTATTCTATCTATGGTCATAGACTATGATGACTTCAACCACTCTCAATTTATAGTGCATCATGCATATCAAAAAAATACCAAAGCCCAAAACATTTAGCAATATCAGCTAAAGCACCGATTGGCTTTTAAACATATGAAATGGTACACTAGCAAAATACAAGCAGCTTACATCTTTTTCTCGTTTGCCACCACCAAAGAAAGCAACAGACTCAGCATGTGTGCGCAGTCTCTCATGCATGAACCTAAAAGTTTCAGTGACAACGTAAGGACTCACAAAAAAATGCAGCACCAATCATAATTTTCCTTATTATCATCCATATTCCAGTACACTTTTTTTTTTTCCTTTTTGGAGAGGATGGACATGTAAAAAAACAAACAACAAGATCAAATGTCCAAAGCAGAAACTAGATCTGAGATTACCTAAAGGTTCCTTCGAATTGTTGCTCTTGACTTGCAAGATCACCAAAATCAGGAGTAACAGCCCTCAGAAAACCCAAACCAAGCAACATATAAGTATACAATATGGCAACTCCCCTCTGACCTGTTAAGAGCTTCATTCTCCAGGTAAACCTTACAAATTGAGCAATGGAATTATTATTTTAGAGAGGAAGAGAGGGTGTTCAATAGTTTATGGAAAGGAGAAACTAAAAGTAAACCAAACAAGGACTAAAGTTGACAGAAGTACTCACCACAGGATATCTACTGATGGCTTTACCATTCCAGTTACCAGTCCAGACAAGTCCGTTGTTAACTTTTCCAGATCATGAGTTATTCTCTGATCTGCATCAATATTTTTTCTAGACATGTGGAAGACCTACAAGAAATACATTTGACATGAATTATAACCACATTAGATGCAACAAACCGAACACGAGGAAGAGGAATAGGTAGAGAGCTTCAAGAACAGAAAAGCATTTTGAAGAACTTGTTTAAGTGAGAAAATTGCAGCATGTAACTAACATAAACAAAATGTTACAGATAGCTAATTATACAAGAATTTAACTTATTCTCCAATGTGTTCTGAGCACACAAGCTCAGCACACTTCTGCATTCAAATAAGAGGCCAACAATAAGGAACTGATACCAGTAGATTACCTTGTAAAAAGTATTGTTTCTCAAGTAGTTCTTTAGTAGATGCTGGGTCAAACGAATCCTCCATCCAAGGGCCAGGAGGGTTTTCAAGTGTCTGTGGAATAAGAGATAATTTACAACGAGTTTAGATTACACTACTAAGTGTGCACCAAAAAGATAGCATAAGTTTGAATGCGAACCTTAGGACCATCACATCTTAACAAGCCCAAAACATCAAAATATGAAAATTTCAGCCCTAAATAAAAAATAAGTGAATTTGGGATGAAAGATTAAAGAAAAACATAAGTGCTTCATAAACCACCCCTAAGCTGATTTCTTTCCCTTCTAGAAAGAGGGATACAAGACAAGGACTTCCTAGAAGATCACCCATCCTAGCTCTTATCCAAGCACATTTTTTCAGTCAGATATGAGCTAGCATTGTTTAAGGCCATATTAATTATAGGATTCTTATTGTATGCTAATTATATAGTCATATATATGGTTTCCATATTTAGCTAAGTTGGAGCTGGAAATCAGCCTTGTAATTAGGGATGTATTATTTGATTCTATATAATGGAAGGAACTATCTATTGAGAGACATTCAGACAAAACCCATTGTTTATGTCATGGTATCAGAGCCTAAACATTCAAATCAGAGTTGTCTCATTGTGTAGTTGCTGTCAAGAGGGTTAGAATTGTTGGGTGTTCACTAGGAGGGTGGTTTGGGGTCATTCTATTGATCTCTTTTGGCTGTCAGCAAATTTTTTGCCTCTTCTGGTTGTCAACAGAATCTTAGAAGGTGTTGTTGTCGGTATTTGGTGTCAACATGGCTTGGGCTTTTTCGGGTTGTTATCTACCAGGTCTTAATTTAATTTTTTTATGGTGATTTGTTGTTGTTTTGGTGATTTGGGCTTGCTAACTTGCTGTTTAATTACTAGACTTTGGACTTGTTATTTTTTGATATCATGACCACTAGCACTTCAAAGTCCTTTCAGGTGAAATTCACAGATAAGAACTATTTTGCTTGAGAATTCCAATTTTGTTTATTGATTATGGGGAAAGAGTTATGGGGCTACATTGATTGAAGTGATCTGACTCCTCTTGAGGATTTGAAGTCGGCTGAGTGGAAGATCAAAGATGCCAAAATCATGACCTGGATGATGTTAGCCTCTATTGACCCTCTGGTTGTTCTAAATCTTAGGCCGTATAAGACTGCTAAGAGTATGTGAGAATATCTTAAAAAAGTCCATAATTAGAACAACACAACTTGACGATTTCAATTGGAGTATGAAATCACAAATTATACTCAAGGAGATCTCTCCTTTCAGGAGTATTTTATTGGATTTCAGATCTTATGGGCAGAATTCACTAATATAATTTATGCAAAGGCACCTGATGGATCTCTCATTGCTGCTTTGGGGCTTCATAAGCAGAGCAAGAGAGATCAGTTTTTGATGAAATTGTGACCTGAGTTCGAGGCTGCTCGGTCTAATTTGATGAATTGTGATCCCTCTCCTTCTTTAGATATGTGCTTTAGGGAGTTACTTCACGAAAAGCAACGTCTTGTTACACAGGCTACCTTCTAGCAAGACAAATTACCAACTAATATTGATAGGTAAAGACATGCAAAAAGTTCAATGTTATAGTTGCGAGGAATATGGACATATTGCTACCCACTGTGTGAAGAAGTATTGTCTGCAAGAAGCCAAGGCATATTGTTAGAGACCAACCTATCCATCCTCAAAATCATTAGGCTAATGCCTATCAGGCTACAGTTGGTTCTTGATCTTTTGTTGCTGGTGATTCATCTTTCCTTACTCCTGAGATGTAATGGATTATTATTTCTACTTTTTCAACCTTGGGGGTTTAAGGTAACAGTTTCCTACTATTAAAATCTTGGCTTGTTGATTCTGATGCATCTAATCATATGACCAATTCTGCTAACACTCTTCATAATATTCAGCCATATACAAGATCACACTCTTCACAATATTCAGCCATATACAAGATCATTACAAATTAAGATCGCTAATGGTAGTCAATTACCTATTCATGATGTTGGAGATGTTAATTCCTTTGTTTGAGATGTATTTGTATCTCCTGAACTTTCCACTAGTTTTATATCAATAGGCCAATTGGTTGATGACAACTGTGATGCTTTGTTTTATTGTTATTGTTGTCTTGTGCAATATCAGGTGTTGGGCAAGATACTCGTGAAGGGTTCTAAAGTTAGACGATTGTTTTTTCTACACTATTCCATTCCTTTAGTTATTTCTATGGCTTGTACTATTGTAAACCATAAAAGTGAAATATGGCACAAACATTTAGGTCATCCTAACCCTGTTTTCTTAATTCATTTAATAAACTTTGGTTTGTTAGGAAATAAAGATCAATTTTCATCCCATATTTCTCTTGAATGGGCTACATGCAAATTAGATAAGAGCAAGTCTCTTTCCTTTCCTTCTCACAGTACTCATGATGAAAAATGTTTTGATTTGGTTCATAGTGATGTATGGGGTATTTCTCCTATTATATCTCATGCGCATTATAAATACTTTGTTACATTCATCAACAATTACAACAAACATACCTGGGTTTATTTTTTTTGTTCTAAATCTAAGGTATTTTCTATCTTTCAACTATACATTGCTTATATTGAACTCAATTTCCTTCAGGTATTAAAGTGTTAAGGTATGATTTAGGTAAGGAACATGTCTCGTGAATTTCATAAGTCAAACCAAAAGGCATTGTCTCCCAACATTCTTGTCACTATACATCTCAACAAAATGGAGTTGTCAAACGTAAGAATCGTCATATGCTAGATGTTGCTTATACATTATTGCTTGAATCATTTATTCCTCCTGAATTCTAGGTTGAAGCCTTATCCATGGCAGTCCATCTTGACATGCATACCTTTGATTATGTTTGTTTTGTTCATTTGTCTTCTCATAAATGCAATAAATAGTTTGCTCAATCTATTAGATGTGCTTTTATGGGTTATATATTTCTCATGAAGGCTATGTTTGCTATGATCCATGCTCTAATAGATTTCATAAATCTCATCATGTTGTTTTCTTTGAAAATCAATATTTATTTCCCACTCACGTTGCATCCTGATATACCTGTTCTTCCATACTTTGATTACTTGCTTTCTGCTCCTAAACGATTTAATCCTGGATTTGTGTATAAATGATGACACCCAACTTTGCCATTTCTTGAGCCTGGCCTGTCATCTAAGCTTGTTCACACGATGTCTTCCGTGACTAAGCTAGATTCTGGCTCTATTCCTCAATGTTCTACTAGACTCTCTCGTCCTCCTAATCAATATGAATTTTCCTATATATTCCAATTTCTGCATGTTATTTTGAAGCAAATAAGCATAAATATTGGTTAGAGGCCATGGTAGACAAGCTTCGCGCTATTAAAGATAATCATACCTAGGATGTTGTTCCTTGCCTAATGACTATTAAAGCTATGGTTGTAAGTGGGTTTACTCGATCAAACTCCATCTTGATGGGACTTTGAATTGATATAAAGCACGGTCATTTGCTCTTGGAAACAAATAGGAATATAGGGTAGAATAAGAGGAGACTTTTGCTTCGGTCACTGAGAAGACTACATTACGGATTATTATTTCGATTGCTACTTCAAAAGGTTGGCCGCTTCATCAAATAGGTGTCAAAAATGTCTTTCTCCATGGTGATCTTAAAGAGAAATTTTGCATGACACTACCTCTTGGTCTGCTCTCCAATTCTTCCTTGGATTTCTATAAGTTGAAGCGCTTTATATGGATTGAAACAAGCTCCTAAAGCCTAGTTCGACAAATTTCAAGCCACCTTGCTTCAATTTTCTTTTCAGCAAAGCAAACATGACTCTTCCTTGTTTCTTTACGAGACATCTACGAGTATTGTTCTTCTCCTTGTCTATCTTAATGATATTGTTATCACTGGGATGGATTTCATCTTGATTACCCATCTCTAGCAACATCTTTAAGCCTTGTTTCATATCAAGTATCTTCGTTCATTTACATACTTCTTAGGGTTGAAGATTCACACTAACCTCTGGTATATTCTTGAATCAACATAAATACACGCAAGATTTGATTATTTTGACAAGTCTTCAAGATACTTCCTTTGTTAATACTCCTTTAGAGGTTAACGTGAAATATCGTCATGAGGAAGGTAACCTCCCTCTTGATCCTACCGTGTTTCACCAACTAGTTGAGAGCCTGAATTACTTGACGATCACACAACTTCATATCTCTTTTGCAATTCAACAAATTAGTCAGTTTATGCAAACTCCACGTCATCTACATTTAGCTGTTGCTTGTCGTATCATTTGATATCTTAGAAACTCACCTAGTCATGTGTTGTTCTTTCCTATTGATACTCCTCTTTGCCTTGTTACATTTAGTGATGTTGATTGGGATGGATGCCCTAATACTCGTCACTTTGTTACTGGATGGTGCATGTTTCTTGGCGACTCCTTGATCTCTTGGAAGAGCAAGAAGCAGGCATGCATGTCCAAATCCTCTGCAGAATATGAATATCATGCTATATTCATTGCTTCTTCTGAGATTGTTTGGCTCCATTGTTTGTTAGCTAAGTTTGGCTTCTCTTAGCTCAACCCCACTCCTCTTCAAGGAAACAACACGAGTGCCATTCGGATTGCAGCCAATCTTGTTTTTCAGGAGCATGCAAAGCATATTGAAGTGAACTATCATTCTATTCAAGAAGTCATGGATACCCGGATGATCACTCCTCTGCATGCTTCCACTAATCTTCAACTTGCAAACATATTTACCAAGGCTATGACCCAACAATGTCATCATTTTTTGTTGGCAAATTGATGCTTCTTGATCGACCAACATCAATTTGAGAGGGGGTGTAAGTCAGATATGGGCTGGCATTATTTAAGCCATATTAAGTATAGGATTCTAATTGTAAGCTAATTATATAGTTGAATGTATGGTTTTCATATTTAGCTAGGTTGGAGCTAGAAATCAGCCTTGTAATTAGGAATGTATTATGCTATTTGGTTCTATAAAATGGAAGGAACTCTTTATTTAGAGGCATTCAGAAAAAACCCATTCTTTCTGTCACATATAACTGGACAATCTTATATCACAAGCAAAGGAAAAACATATTAGACAGCCATTCAACTTTACTGTTTTGACTCTGTCCAGTAATTACAAGGGAAGCCCCTCATACTGACCGTGCTGACAGGAGTGATATACAAACTACTATGATGTGTAAACTTTTGCTTCCATGTGACACTGACAAAATTAGAATAACAACCAAAGACTTGCAAAATTAGAATAAAAACCAAAGACTTGCAAAATGCAAGGATCAAATAGTCTTAAAAAAATCTAAAAGGCAGCACTCACAGTATAAGATCAATGGATCGGGTTTGAGTTTCTAAGCAAGTTAATTAAGCACCAGCAGTACCTCAATGAAGGTGCAATAAAAGAAGAAGCAGCACTTTGAAGAACACTGACGCCTATTAATCGAACAAAAGATGCTCTGTCCTGCTCCAAAACAAATTTTACAGTTGTACCTGTGAAAATCAATTCATTCAATAACAAGAATGTTATCCCACAGAACACTAAATGCATAAAACCAAAGTTGATATTAGTACCATTCAATGAGGCGATCCGATCTGACACAAATGTTCTTGAGACAACAAGGAAAGCAACTGCCAATAGGTGTGCCCCTTGTTTGTCAAGTATAGATGGTACCTGAAACATAGGTAACAAAAAGATCTGTAAGAAATGAAGAGGTTGAGAAAAACACAGAGGTCAGATACTGAAATTTTTATGAAACGCCTTAGATCCACTGCAGGTCATAGAAAAATAACAGTGTAGACCAGCAGATGGTCTATGTAAGTGTTGCAGTTGATGGTAATTCTTAGTCCTAGAAACATTCAAGTATCAGTCGTTATGCAGGGCAGGGGAAGGAAAACATTACAAAAACAAAAATTACAGCAGAAGAATGGCTAAAATAAGGTTTAGGGCTCCATAAAGCAATCTCAAAAGTAAAACTTCACAGAAAAAAGCAGACAGGGATTCACTTACCTATGCAATATTAAAAACCCAAATCTTCTCTTCAACTTATCAAAACCAGTGTTCTGCCTCACATACAGTTTAGCATAGCAGTACGTGAAAACACAAGTTTTAAGACAAATCTAAAACAGTCAAGAATGCCAGCTGCAGCTTTGCACTAAGCATTCACATGGGCCACCAGCAAAATTGGTTACTGGTGACACATAAGGGGAACATGTCAGCTAAAATCAATTATAAAAAGAAATAGAAGCAAGGGGACACATCAAGCATATTGGCACATAAAAATCCAGTAACCTTCTCCAAGAAAAGGAGACCATAAAGACTTTTGTATCACCAAGTGAAATTGAGAACATGGAACATATTGAAGTTCGTTCTTAAATTGAAATTAACCACATTTCAATTTGTGGGATACTGAGAGGCATGTGAGAAAGAAATTTAATCACTTCAATCATTTCAATAAACAACTCAAAAATGCTACAATTTGAACCAAAATTATGAGCCAGAAAAGAATTAGTTGGAAGTAAAAGAGCAAAGCAAAAGGAATAAAATGTCATGCAAGGCAGAAGCAAGAAGAATGATAAACAAGAAGAATCACCTCAAAAGCACTCTAGAAGGCCCATCTCTAAAGTGATAATCAATTTCAAAATTCTCCATTTATAGGTAATGGGTGTTCCAAAAATAAAATGTGCCTTATACAAACACAACAAGAGCCCTAAACAAATACAAAATAAACTAATACCTTTGATCACCATAAACGATTTGAATTTTAAGTTATATTATTTTTAAAATCATCACTTTAGATTTAATTTATTTTTTGAAATTAATTTTGAATTTTTAAAGGACATGAGGCAATATCCAGTTAAGGTAATGACATTAGTTAACACCATTTGTAATAGTTACAGCTGTAAGGACTAAGCAATGACAAAATTAATTCAGTAAGAGGTTGCTATTAGTGCAAATAAAAGTAGGGGGTCCAAATTAGTCCAAAATTAATAGTACAGGGACCAATGCCTCTTCAAACCAAATTAAATTGAGATTGTTTCTCTGCCCCTCAAAAATCCTCATATCCCACCCAACATCACGTGATTCCCTGAAGCCCCTGATTTTTTGACATGCCATGGATGTTATGAGTGGGTATTATAAGGCGGTGTCACTTTATCATGGAGCTATTATCAAATGTGATGAACTAAATACTTGATCTAGCTAGAAAATTTATATAATATACTACTAATGAAATGCCTGACATAACTAATGCTAATTTAATATATCAATGTCAACATCTAATAATATAACAAATAAATAATTAAATTATCACAAACATATACTAAGAACAATTCATATAAATAATGTAAGATTTCAAATTTGTAACTGCAATTTAAACAAGAAGGAACTCAAAGTAACTTGATTTGTGGTATAAATGCATTATCATGCTGCTATTAATTTTTTTTATCTACATTGTCTCCCACTTCAAACTGATATGCTTTGGATTAAATATAAAAAAAAAAATTAGGATCTCATTGAAAATTGTTGGACAATATAGTGTAACATTATAAAAATGTTTAGAATTTATTCGCACATTTTAGTTCAAATGCTGAGATGGATGACTAAAATTGAAAATTAGAAATATACTTAACTCACTTATGAGAGTTGAGAAACAAAATCACCATAACAAAAAAGGAAAAGATTTGAAGGTGAAAGACTAAATTATCTATTGATAAAGCTTTGGAATTAAATTGTAATTATATCACTAAATAGACACATGATTGCTTACCACCGACTAAAGCTTTGAGGGGCTTAATTGAAACCAAAAGATAACATTTATAGTCAAATAGAACTTTTGAATAACTGAATTGATTGTTCAAGGACTAAATTGTTGACATATCTAAAGCTGGGGGAACAAAATGAATTTTGCCCAAAAAAGACATGTAGCAAATGACATGCCACCCAAGGCACTCTTCTATTTTTATGACTCTATGGATAGATGTTGCAAGACAAGTTTGCAATGGCAATGACTAAATTAGCAAACCCTCAAGTCATCAGTGCTTATCATTAGCACCTGTAATTTTGAATGGACTCACCAGTATTTTAAACATGGCAGCTACTCTCAGAGGCAATACCCTTGGAGCCCTTTGAAGTGGTGGAACAATGGGCAATGGAAGATTATGATCTATGTTGGGAGATGCTGCTATAACCTCAGAGATATACGAGTGTGCGACCTAGATAATTGCTGCTAATGAGTTCTACATAGAGTAAAATAAATCCAATGGAACACTACAGATCCATGTTCACAGCAATAATATGAGAACATTAATGAGACCTTATCACTTGTAGAAAATGCTTTTTGGACTACCATAGCATCGTTTTTGCGATCTGTCTCAAAAGCCCCAGTGATCTCACTCCTAGCTTCAGTCAGGGCTGGGGAGTCCTTCCTGTAGTTCAACGGGTTTTAGCGAACATATGTATGCTTCAAGTGAACATCCAAACAAAGAAGATTTACGAACTTGAAGTACTAACCCTTTGTAATTAACATGCCAGCCTCCTTCTCCATCCAAGGACAAAACCACATCATGAAATGCAACCAGAGCTGGACGATGTGATATGGTTATGCAAGATGTTCCCATTGCTTGTACTTTAGCACAAAAACGTTCCTCCATGTCAGTAGTCACAGCACTAGTGCACTCATCAAGAATTGCAAATTTAGGCTTATGGTAGAACAGCCTGGCCATCCCCAACCTTTGTTGCTCCCCCAATGACAGTTCCTCACCCCAGTTAACCTCTTTCTCAGGTGGATAACGATCTAATAGATACTCAAGGTCGACCTAGAATATTAACACAGAAAGATCAATTATGCACAGAGCCTTTATAAGATTTCAATACAGCAACAGAATTGTTAAAAATATTGATCATAAAAGCAGATTTTGGGAGAAAAAGAGGGAGGAAATTAGATAATTACATTTTTTAACAGCTCCACCGTTCCACTACGGGTCAGTGGTTCAATTTCTTGGTCTACGGTAAGAGGATAAATTAATTGATCACGGAGTGTGCCTACCGCTGTATATGGCCTTTGTGGAACATAGAAGATCTCCTTATTAAGATCAGAACCAACACCCGGTTTCACAATATGGCCAGAAACCAATGGCCATAAGCCACCTAGAACTCGAAAAAGTGAGCTCTTCCCACTGCCATTTGGACCTTCAAGAGAAATGACAGTATATTTTACATGGCAGCAAAACAATGAACAAATGAGAACAATGATTGAAGGGCAAGGAAATAGAATATAAATATTAATGAAAAGATGTTGCAGGATTGAATTCTCTTTCAAGTTCAAAAGGATACCCGTAATCAACAGATTCGATCCTGATTCAACTTTAAGAGTCAGATCTTGAACCAAAACATTTCCGCTTGGGGTGACAACCTGGAAAGCACTTTTACTATTAGAACATGGAATATCTCTTGATATAGAATGGAAGTGTCTATAATTACCACGATCAATAAATTCCAAGTACCTTGACACCAGAAAACTCAACATAATCAGCATCACTGAAGTAGTTCTTACTTCCACTTCTTTGCAGAGATGATTTATCATCATTGCTCAGCTCTCTTGATATGGATATTAATTCATGAATGCGGTCAGCATAACCACTGTAATAAAGCACGCATAAAGTCATCACTGTAGACATAATGCTTGAAGCTTTTTCAGGGGATGTAGAGAAAGAATTTCTTCAAACAGAAAAAAGAAAAAGAAAAACAAAGAAATTATAATATTAAAATAAAAAAAGGCCTCATTTTAGTCCATAACCATAGTGTTTGATATACCTGAGTCGATTAAGTCGTCTTGAACTTGTAGAAAGAGTTCCCAGGGACTGGAATAGAGATATTATAACACTGGTATGATATCTTAAATTACTCAACATTTCTGCCCTTCCCAAAGTTGAAGAATCAGGTCTAAGTTGGCCAGAAAAGAAGGGCTCAATAATCAAAATAACAGCAACAGTAGCACCAAGATACTTAAACAAAAAGTCTTGAATCATTCCAAACCACCACTGGTCATGCAGGACAGTGCTCATGTGTCTAATCAGAGTCTTAAACTTCTGCTGAATATGAAATTCTTCTCTGCATTCTCCACCGTAAAATGCTATGCTTTCTGCATGGGTCCTCAAACGTGAATGAAGCTGCCTATATTCACCTTCTAACTGCTGTTCTTTAGACATCAGCTTCCCAAAAGCAGGAGAGAAGTTTTTAATCAAGGTTCCAGCTCCCAATATATAGGCCTGGACATCACGTGTCAAATGGAAAAGTATAAGACAGCAATCTTATTAACCTGAGAAGGTAATCAACAGCCATTCAAGAAAACATGTCTTCATGAAATCTATAATGCCATCTAAATATAACAAAGAAAAGGTCAAATAATTACCGCCATCCAAAACAAATACTTAGGGCTAGTATATGAACACAAGCGCCACGTATACAGCACACCATCGGCAACTGCTGTCAAATCATCCAGGACAAGTTCACTCAACTCCGAACAGAACCTTGGTACATCACTTGCAATTCTTTGCTCAGGGTTAGTAATCCGACCATCAACATGTGATATTTTATAATATGCCATGTTCTGAAACCCAAAGGAAAGCTTAATAAACAATTGAGAAAGCAACGTTCAAAGACTGAGAAAAGTTCAAAATATATTTATTAGGCAGCATCTCATCAAAGATTGTCTTTGCCCACGTCAAAGATTACATTACAAGCTGCATATTTCTGAATTGATCAAAAGATTTCAGAAGATCCATGTTTGATCCTAAATTGCAAGTGCCATCATGATTTAACAAAACAGGATTTCAGACAGTCAAACATCTACATATTTAGTACTGCAAAGTCAAAACATGAATGATAGAACTGCCTGGGGGCAGCTTTCACAGCAACTTGAAAAGGAGAAAGACTATAGAAAAAAGAAATAATCATACATGCCAGAGAAAAAGTTATCCTACCCTAAAAGGCGACCACTTTACCTCAAAATAATGCGCATGGATAAGTTTTGTCAGTATTTTTCTGAAACAGAGACTTAAGGTCCCAGTTACATACTTCGAAGTAGAATGCATGGTGGATAGAAGGAAACACAGTAAGATATTTTCAGATATCAGACGGAAAAATAATGGTACACGTCGGAGAAAAGCAGCACGGAATAGAAAGCCCTGCACTTTCGCTAATCTGTTGCTCAAAGTAGTTTTCAAGACCTGCACAAAGGATGAAAACACATATTTACTTAGATAATGCCTTCATTTGTGAAAAGAAACCCAAGCAAAACTGAATGGGTGGTGAAATGTCCATTTAGGGAAAGGGGGCACTTCAATTAATCAATAAATAATCTACACTAAATGAACCAAAAAAAGATCCATTGCACCCATTATCAGAAATTAATCAAGCAAAGACACATGAAACTAAAAGTCTTCTTTTCTTTTCCAATGTTTAGCTGAAAAGTACAAGAATGAATGAAAACGTCTGTGATTCAAATCCAGGATAGTCTACTGAGCCCACGACCAAATTGCATCAAATAATGCTTGCTGTACAAATTAGTTGTAAAGTTTAGAGAAGGAACAAAAGGCATAAATATGGAACACTTAAAAATGATTCCTCTCTTGATAAAAGCCATCACAGTTTTCATTCTCCTTTTCTCATTCAACATTAAGTAGCATTTTTGTTGCTCTTTTTTTTTTTAATTTCGTTGTTGAATACTGGTTAGTTAGTTGCAATTTGGGGGTCGGCATGAAGATGATCTTTGAAGTCAAATGCGAATACAGCACCAGATTTTACGATAATGACAAGCTTGAAAGACCTTCACAATGATAACAAAAACATTATTTTCCTTGAAAGAAAAACTCTGAGAAATTTAACATCAAAGCAGGGGCAAATTCTGAGTGGAAAATAATGTGCAATCTACCTCTTCACATCATTTAGTTAGAATTGGTGACACCCGGTAACTGCAAGTTCAGACCACAGTGACACCAGAGTGCACCAAACATACAGAGTATGTCATAAATCATAGTTCTATCATGTGTTACAATTAGTATCATGTTGTTTCATAAATCCTTGTTCTCAACCAAGAGCATCCAAAAATCCAACATCTTACAAAGACATTTATCCGGAATATTTCCACATAAAGAAGGTAAAAAGTTGTTCTGATGATTCTATAAATGAAATAAATCAAGTTTGTGCCATTACCAACAGATTTAACGAAAATAAACCCTCTTCATCCAAATAAAGACATCGGGAAATGTTTCATATCAACAGGAAACAGACCAGATGCACCAGTTTGCTACTAAAATCACTTTCTATATTCATTTGTAACACCAGGTCAATTCTTTTCCCTTTAACCTAGCATCATTTCTAATGAGTAAGATAGTGATACTATATACCAGTACCAATTAGCTGAACATGCATTTAATGGAGCACTGTTTCAATGCTTCAACTCGTATTATTGTACACAAGGAAGCTACATTTTAAACTTTTTAAAAATGTTTGTTGCATGTGATGAACTGGAAGAAAGTTTGGGTGAGTATAAAATACAAAAAGTAAATCAGTGGCATATACACCATGAACCTACAAGAAATGCACACAGCTATGCTACTGTCTGGTTGAGATTTAGCAGAAGATGATCGCAAATTTGAGACTAATAAAGGGAGGTGGGGACAAAAAAAACTTAAAAAGATATGTAATGGATTTAATTGTGCAAGTATAGGACAGGATAGATTCACACATGATAAACAATCAAGAAATAAAATTCACAAAAAGGAAAGCTTAGACGAGACCAGTAGGAAATTAAAAAAAATAAATCACATTTGAGTAAGCAGAGAAGAAAAACTTACTGCTATGGCAATCATAGCCAATAGGTCCTTGGCACCCATTTTACCCATACGAGACAGAAGAACTGCAGCTAAAACTTGCAATGACTTTAAACCTCTTTTCTTTTGCGTATTTTTTTTTACATTAGTAACCCGCTTGTTTGGTATCTTTTTATCATCTTTGGGACCATTGGAATGAAGGAAAGAATCAGATTTCTTAGAGCTAAGCCTTGACTGCACATATGCAGCGGTCCCACCAGCAGCCAAGACACCAGCTGCAAGCAGTAGAGATTTCCTGCATCAACAACAAGGTTATACATGAAAGTAGTTTCATCGCTATGGAAGTTCTTTTGTAAATGCATCAAGAGCAATGGCATTTTATAAGCCGGTTTAAATGGAATTATGATTCTTCTGACCAGCTTTCTATATTATTTTATCTTATCTATTGCGCGGGCAATTTAACACCAGCTGATTTTTTTATTTTTTTTCATTTGATGGGTAAACCTGTAAGAAACTAACAATCAAGTAAGGAAACGTTACCAGCTGGTAAGAAAGCAAACAGCATGTTAAGTCCATTGACAGCATGTAAAATAAACAATTTATGATGTTTAAGAACCTCCTTCCTATAAACCCAAAAAAAAATCCAAAGGGCCAAAAAGTATAAATCTTTAAATGAAAGTCCTAGAGAATACACTCTTTAATTTCATTTCTTTAAGCAAAAACCAAAATAACGCTGCGTCTGATCCAAAATTTAACACATTCAGACTGCCACAGATTTCTAGTGTAATGAATAACAGACAATGGCACCCATTAAGCACATCCTTCTATTCACTTTCAAAACTCTCAATAAATAAATTATTAATTGAGTAATATCTAAATAAGCATCAGAAAGGTAACATCTTCCTCAATTTAAAATTAAAACAAAAACCGTTTTTCGATCACTGTTTTTCCCAAAAAAAACCGAAATAATTCAATAAGTGCTTATCAAAAAATTCCCTCCAGACAGGATGAAACAGAAACTTGTAGGTTCTATTTGATTAGCTAAATTGAGATATAATACTGCTGGTTGAGAATAATAACTTCAATAAATTATTCAAGAATGTGAATAAAAATCAGTACCTTCTGTTGGCCAAGAAACCACGACCACGCTCGGTTAACTGCAAAAGTTGAAGAGAAGTCATGACTGAGAATCAGTCAGTAAAGCAGCAGCAATAGCAGCTGAAGAAGTATCGCTACTATTCCCACGAATCATTCATCTGTTTGTTCTTCTGTTTAAATCAATTTGCAGTTGTTGTTGTTGATAGAAAATGAAACCCTAGAATTTTGATTTGTTTTCAGCTAACAGCATATTAAAAAAAATGGAGGTAGGAGAAGAAGGGACGGAAGAGAAGTCCTAGCAAGTAGGGGAGAGAGAGAGACTGGGACAAAACGGAGGATGAGTGAACGAGTGATGAGTCCTTCCCGGGAATTAATATTATATTTTATTAATTATTACACTCCTCCTTCTGACCTACAGCCACGTTTTTTTCTTGCCTCAAGGTTTGTTTTTCGCTTCGACCCGTTTAAAATGTTTTTTGAATTATTTTTTTATTTAAATTAATGTTTTTTAAATTATTTTTTTAACAATTCTAATAAGTTGCTGGAAAAAAATATATATTTTAATACCACCTTACCACGCATTGAGCTTGTTTCATGACTTTCTTCTTCGTATGTTCCCAATCATTTCTTTTTTCAAAATTAAAAATTATATAATTTAATTCTTTATTATTTTATTTTTCTACGCTGTTCAAATCATTAAATTAAAAATTAATAATAAAATCATTAGTGGTTATGTCTTGTAAGGAGAATCCAAGTCCAAAGGGATAGTATAAATTAAAAATAATTATAAAAACTCTTTTGTAATTTGATTTGAATTTTATCTCTTCTCTATACTTTTATAAATTACATTTTTTATTTTATAATTTTAATATTCAATAACAATTTACATCTTAACATTGCACGTTATTTGAATTTTTTTATAAATCCAGGATGTCAATTTATGAAAGTAAAAAAAAATTGAAATTCAGATAAACCATGAGAGATTTTTATAGTTATTGATTAATATTTTATGAAGAAAAAGATATGATAAGGCAAATCCAAAATGATAATATGTGAGGTAAATCATACTTTTCAAACTAAACACAGGATTATCCAAGTGAAGTTAGACAAATACATATATATATATGTATGTATGTATGCATGTAAACTTGTTACAGGAGCTATGAATTGAGCAAGGATTCCCTCACGTGATGCTTTGTACTTGGAGGATTGGAAATTATATGGAAGAGAGAGAGAGAGAGAGAGAGAGAGAGAGAGAGAGAATAAAATGATTTTTGTCCATATACTGTATTTTATTAAAGAATCAAAATATTTCATTCTTTGTTATTACCCACAAAAAAAATTTACAGTGCCCGGAAAATAATTAATAAGTATTATTAATAATTAATAAGTATTATTATCTATTTTTTGATCGCTATATAATTCCATTTTATTTGTCATGCCACTCCCCTTCCAGGCTAACAGTGGTAAAGATTATTGTTAAACTTCTACATGTGATACAGTAGGATGAGGAATTTGGACCGTTAAAAATAAAAAAGATAAATTAAGACAGAGGCTCGGGACTCGATTGACCGTGAAGAAAACGTGGCCTGTATTCTTAATATTATACTGGGTTTATCATGACTGTGCCAACCACCAAGGGTGTAAATTAAACAACAATGTCAATTTTAATTGTTTGAGCTATTAAAGAAACATGTCCCGATTGCGGACATGAATCGTCAGTCTTGATAACATGATGTTGTAACTTGGATGTATGTACATGACATATTTGCTTGTGTGTGAGTATCGTGTCCTTTGAACCGAAATAGCTGGAGTAATCTTGATGCTTATAGTTTAATTAATCACCTCTAGATTTAATATCCAGAAGCTGTAATTTAAATCTTATAAATTTTATAATTATTGAAGATATAATTTTATAATTATTGAAGATCTATGTATTTATTAATTTTAAAATCTGTAAAATTAATTAAAGTATACTTAAATTAATCTAGATATCCATATTAATATAAAAAATAAAAGACCTTGAAGTGACTCTTTTTTAAAAAACAATTTGTCTGCATGAAACAGAAGTTGACCCGTGTGTAGATAAATGGATAAGATAACAAGGGCTTGAGCATTTTCGTCCCTTCTCGTCTGAGAAGAGCAACCAAAGGTAAAGGTTTGCTTCATATATCCAGAAAATGATAGACGCATTTTTATTATTTTCTATTTTATAAAAAATAAAAAATATAATGTTATATGAAAAAATATAGAATACATATTAAAGAAATACCAACAGCTATGGTGTAGAAATAAAAATTGTTTAAACAATTTGACTCGTTTATTAGCTGAATATTGAATAATTACCCCAGTTATTTTTTTCCCAGGAACAAGTTTGATTACCAGAAAGACGTTATGTATGGATGCTGGGTACAAATTTTAATTACATAAACTAGCAAAATTTATGGGAAAACTACGTTCGAGTCCTCTAACTATTTATTATACATGTGTTCCTAAGCGAATTGCCCGTCCCCTTCCCAAGGGATGAAAGTCCTGCCAAGCTTTCCCATTTTCCAAATAGATCCTAATTAGATAATTATTTGCCATGCTAGCTAAGAGTTAGATTAAATTTTTTGAATATAAAAAAAATTAAAGTATTACTGACATGTTTTATAGTAAAAACAAGGATAAATTATATGGAGATTGAATTGAAATTATATAGTCAATTTTATAAATTCAAAAACAAATTGAATAACTAATAAAAATATAATTTGTCTATAAAAATCAATAATAATAATTTTTTTAATATAAAAGGAATGTATTAAATCTATTTGGATTTACTCGGATCGACCAAGGTTAATCTATTAAATTTTCAATTTGGATCATAGGATTTTAATAATATTATAAAAAAATAAAAAAAATACTTAGTTTAATTCTCAATTAATTCAATATTAAAAAAATTAAAATTAAAATAAAATTTATTTGAAAAACAAGTCTAATAAACTCAAGTTAATCTACCAGATTTTAATCATGAGGTTTGTATAACTATATAAAAAAATTAAAATTAATATTAAATAATTTTTAATTAATTTAATATTAAATAATAAAATTAAAAAATATAAAAAATCTTACAAATTAATCCATTAAATGTATAATCCAAATTACAAGATTGATATAAAAAATAAATTAAAATTAATTATTAAATAAAAAGATTTAAAAAAATCCAAGATAATCACAAAATTTTAATTGAAAAAATAACAGGACATTTTAACAGACGGTGATTTCAATCATTAAAAGTCAGAGAATCCAGGCCTCGATTTTAAACATGTTAAACAGCTCTTACCTGGCATCTACTTTTTACGAAAACATGCTATGCAGGTGATTATAGCATGGATTCTGAAGGGGGGGAATAAACAAAGGTTAGGTGAGAGCGTCTTGCTGTATTATTGCTTCATTTACGATACATTAATGGTGTCATGGAGACTTCTGGTGGAAAGATGACCTTCTGATACTCGAAGGACCTTGAGGTAGCTTGGCCTAAAATCTACCATAATTATATGACAAGCCAAGCATTATCCACGTTAGATGATGTGATTTTAGCATTCAAAGCCTCCTCCATGTAAAAAAGGTGCTCGCTTCCCCTAACATCTTGGAAGGTACTGTGGTTAAAATGACAAAAATTATAAAGTAGATGGGCCATGACGTTGACGTGTGAGGAAGGAAGCATTTGCTTCAGCAGATGCCGCAAGGCCCACGACGTTCTGTCAATCGTGTCCAGCGCGCTTGCCGGTGAAAGATGACGTCAGGTTCGGTAGATAGGCAAGCGGCAGCGTATCTGATCGGGGCAGAGTTATCGGAACCGACATGACAGGGTGGATGATTCAGCAGTTCGCCGGTGGTGGTTGACCGGTGAGTTCGACTCCTGGGATCGATAATTTTTATTTTGTTTTCCAACTTGTGTTCTGGAGGCATGGCAAGGAGTCAGAATTTTTTATTTAGTTTGATGTTTATTAAAAAGTAATTAAATTATTTCTTAAAAAATAAAACCGGTTTATATCAATTAATTTCAATTTTTTTTATCTTATCCTATGAATCTATGTAGTTGAATGAATAGTACAAAAAATAAATAAACTTACATTTCCAGAGATAAAATTAACAAAGACATGAGCATGAAGTTCATAGGCGGTTCAATTGTTTTAGAATAACTATTAGTTTTTTTATTTAATTTAATTTTTTAGATTTAGTTCGATTTTTTTATATAAAATGGGTTTTTTGGATTTAGTTGAGGGTTTTTTCTTTTCAATCTTGGTTTGGTTTGTTTTTTCAATTTTAAGTTTAATTATTTTAATGAAATACTTTTTTAATTAAAATAAAATTTTCAACAATATGAAAAATTTAGAAAAATAATGTCTCTTTAATCTAAATTTTATTTCTTTGTTAATGCTTCTCTCGATTATTTTAACAAGAAGATTTTTTTTTTATTCTAGGTAATATCTTTTATATAAAAACTTAAATGATCTTAAAATCAGATAAAAAAATAAATTAATAAATATGGTAAAATCATGTAAAAAAATCAATACAAAAAATTTTAGAACATAAATTTTATTTTCATTGAATCTTCATCTTCATGATCAATTTTTTTTTTCATATTAAATACATAACAATTAAAACAAAATGTTAATATTGTCGTATAAACATACATTGTTATTCAATAATGATGGAAAAAATGAATCCCCATTGAAATATCACATTAAGCTTTTTTCTTTTTGTACAGTGAATTTGAATCGATATATATATATATATATATATAAGTAAAAAAAAAGAGAGCATAAAATGGGTTATGCACGTGGGTCAAAGAGAGGGGGCTCACGTGATTGATCCAACATGAAAACAAGACAACATCTACCAGTGAGGACCTCTTTATGCCACTTATTTTTCTTATATATAAAAAACTAGATGATGCACAATTTGTCGTGGCAGCGGATGATATGTCATTTGCTTGTTTAGAGCTTGGCTATTAAAAAGGTGGTTAAAAAACAAGCTCAAACTTTCTAGATATAGAAAACTAAATCTCAATCTATTTTAATACAATAAATAGTATTAGATTTTTAATAAATTAATTTTTCAACTTTAAAAACTTCTAAAGTGGTTTAAAAATATAAAATTAAACAAAAAAAGTATTTTAATAAATCTCTTTTCATCTAATAAAACTTGTTGGTATGAAGATTTTTTTTTACTTTCGGAACTTGGCCAATTAATCCTTTTTTATTTGTTTTTCAATGATTTTGTTCCTAAATTTAGAAATTGAAAAACAAACAAAATAAATTTTTTTATTGAAACTAAAATTTTAAAAACTAAAAGGACTATAAAAGAAGAAAAGGAAAAATAATTGGACCAAAAGGCATGTTTATACAAAATCAAATCTGACCATACGGTTTACCTTTGTGTTTTATTTTGATACTTTTTTTTAAAAAAATATCTTTATACTAAAAATTCAAACAATTATCATTAAATTGTCCTTAATCAAGTTTTAAAATCAGATAGAAACCTATCAATCTACAAAACATGCGAAGATAGAAGACCTCCAACTCATTAAATACTGAAAACAACTCACAAAAGAACAGGATTGAAAAAAAAATGATGATTTTAAAAAAATTATTATAAACCTCAACGAAAGCTGAGAGTGTTAACGGTAAATAGTGGCATAGCTCGTATTATGTGTGCGGGGAGGAGTTTCTGCACAAGAGGCCCCAGTAGATTGTACTGCTTTCGATCCCCAATTTTAGCACCCGTAATTTTTTTTTTGGTTCCAAACGTGAAGGCGGCACCCCACATCGATTCAATTCAGTCCGAAGGAGGTCGTTCAGGCAGTTCACTCTAGGTCAATTACATGGACAGCAAAGATCTTGAACGGGACCACCAGTATATATTCTGATTGACTATTTGAAATGACCGATCCGACTCGATTCCACTGGGCTATATCGGTGAATCCAGGTCCTTCCCAAATCCTAATCAACGGAAGGTAGAAAATCCAGCATCCTGGGTCGTAAAAAAAAAAAAATTAAAATACAAAAAAAATATATAAAAAATTATTTATCGGTAATGTATTTTTTAAAAACTAAAATAATGTATTTTTTAGAAACTAAAATAGATTTTAAACATAAATTGAACTGTATTAAGATAGAAAAATACTTGATTCACCTTGATTAAATTGGGTTAATTTGTAAAATTTATGAAGGTATTTTAAAAAAATAAAAGTTTGATTATGGATTAATTTAATATTAAATAATAAAATAATAATAAAATTTTAATTAAAATAAATAAAATAAATTTGAATTAATTAAGCAAACTTGTAAAAAAATCATATATTGGATTCAATAATTTTTTTTATAAAAAAATATTTTTTATTTTTACATAAAAATTAATTAATACTCTAAATGGCATGGGGAAAGTACTGTAGCTTCCCCACCGGCACATGTTTTCTTTCTGTTTTTTTAAATTGTTTTTATTTTTTTATTTTTTTTAAATTATCTTTATTATTTTTTTAATATTAAAC
>SRLM01000231.1:0-81223 GCA_015708895.1 Populus ilicifolia | reverse complement strand
AAATTATTTTTTATTTTTTAAAAATTATTTTTAAAATTAATATATTAAAATAATCTAAAATACATAACAGATTTAATTTAAAAAAAAATACGATCACAACTGTTCCAATAGCTGCGATACCACAGAGCATTATGGTGGTTAGTGGTTGGAGCAACTCCACGTCATTGATATGAATAATCTGGATTGCCTTTGTAGTCAACATCCCAAGTACTTGTTCACATTGACATTTTGGTCAGCTTTACATAATTAACAGTGTTTGTCTCAATCGTTATAAATAGGAGTGGAAAAAAAGGGAAATTGATTAAAATAAAAGAATACTGAAAAAACCAAATCCATAAAAACTTAAGTGAATGAATTAAGATAGTTTAAAAGTATAATTATGGTTTTTTCTAAATATTTTTTTATAAAAAATATTTTTTTTATTTTTAAAAATTATTTTTAATATCAATATATTAAAATGATTTAAAAACACTAAAATATATAAATTTTAAATAAATAATTTTAGAAATAATTTTCAAATACAAAAATAAATTGGAACTAAAACTAAAAAAACTTATCTGATTTGGTTTCAATTTTAAAAGTGTAGAATTACTAATTCAGCCAGCGGAAACAACTAAAATAAAATCTTATTATAAAAGGCATATATATATATATATTTATCTTTTTCGCTCGCAAATACATTTGATCTTCCTGCTCTCTCGATCTCTCTCCATTAAAAATTTAAAACATCTCCTCCACCATAAATCCGGCCAAACCAACTTTGATCATAAGATGAAAATCTGTCATCCTCTTCACAAACACAAACCCTAACTCCCAAGTAATTCAAAGCAGCCCCTCTCGATTTCCTTTCCTCGTGCCTCTCTTGATCACCCCCTTCCTTGTTGATCTCCCTCCACAAAACCCAACAACACAACCCTAAGCTATTTTTTTCATCTTCCTAGCCGAATACAGCACCTCAAGTCCTCGCAAACCAACCATAATCACCCAACAATACAGCCTTAAGTTTTTAATTTATTATTTTTTGGATCATACAAATTAACAACTGAATTTCATTATAAAAACCCAAAAAAAAAATCTTATGAGTTTTGCCAATTTTTTTCTTTAAAAAAATAGAATCTAGCTGCAAAACTCAATTAAAAAAAACAAAAAACACAAGTAAAACAAATAAATCTCAATACCTATATATAGAAAAAAAAACTACAATGGTTATTAAAGCGGAGCAAAAAAATTAAAAAAATCAATTAAATCTATTAAAATTTAAAAAAAAATGATCGGTTTGATTTAATTTTATAAATACAGAATTGAAAAACCCTAACCAAACTAAACCTAAATTAAAAAAATTGAGTCAAAACTAGAAAAAACCAAACTAAAACTAGAAAAATTAAGTTAAATTAATTTAAAATAATTTTTGTTTTTAAAAACTAAATCAAATAAAAACTGTTTAGTTTAAATTGATTTTAATTCTTTTAATATTTTTAAAAATAATTAATTTTCTAATAAAAACAAACCAAATAAAAGTAACTCCTCTCAGTGTTATCAAAGAAGGGGGTAGCCGGTAGGTGGCTTGAAGATTTTTGACACCTCGTGCTTTGAAAAAGCCAGGGGTTTTCAAAGAATTACAGCAGCTGCAACTTTATGCGTTGTAATTGGGTCCATCTAACGACAGCATGTCCCTTGCAATAATTCCAACGGAAGAATCTGCTCCTATTATTTCTTGTATCAGCTTACTTTTGTCTTCCCGTGTTTATTGCTACACTGCTGTTTGCACAGTACATGCAGTGCCATCCAAAATCTCATCTGCCCACCACGTTCTGTTAGGTTGTCACGTGATGAGCCGTATCATATTCATGCCATTATATAGCTAAAAAGTATAATAATAATTATTTTTTAAAAAAATATAAATATATTAAAATAATATTTTTTATTTTTAAAAATTTAATTTTTAACATCAACATATAAAATTAACCTAAAAACATAAAAAAACTAATTTAAAACAAAAAAATATTTTAAAGAGAAAAATTTAAATTGATGTTAGTCATGTCATCTTCTTTGAATTTTCTATTATTATTGTTATTAAATTTTATGTATTTAATTAATTATTTTGAGATGGAATTAAACTTAAACCCTTCTAATATTATTGGGAAATAGCAATGATAAAACTGCATTTGTTCAAGAAAAAATGTGCGTCAATATATATATATATATATTGCATGAATTGAAACTGAAACCATTGATACTATTTGAAGAAACTGGAGGTGAACATAGAAAAACAAAAAACTCAATGATAGAAGCACTTTAGTTTTCTTATATTACAGAAATCGTAGAAGTGACAATAGACTGATAATAATAACAATAATAATAATTTAAGTTTCAAGACATGTTCTTGTCAGCATTAGCTTTCATCAATTATTTTTTATATTTTTAATATTTTTTTAATATGTTTGTTTTTGAAAAAACTGGTTAAAAATATTCATTGTCATTAAATAAATGGGTAGTTCTTTCATTATGTTTTTTTTATTAGGAATTCCAATTAGTGATGTTCTGATAATTATTTATTAGAGGCTAAACACACTGATATAGTATTTAATATTGTTCAGTAAACTATTTATATTCACAAGAAGTTAATATTATTAAAGATAGATAAAGAAATGATTACAATACACATAAAAAAAATCACTTCATTTAAACTTTATTTTCACTATTATCATACAATCTTCACTTAAACTTTACTTTCATTGCTATTATACACTGTTGTATATCACAACAAGATTGCTACTTTCAGTACCCTATCTTCTCTCTTCTTCTTTTTTTTTTTCCTCTCACTCTTGCATTTTGCTATAAAATAATATATATGTTTATAGACAATTAAATAGCAGATAGGTAGCCATAAATTATATCATAAATATAGCACATGGATTATGGCAGGTATAATTATTAATGTAGTTTTTTGATAATGATATCTTTATTTTTTAGGGCAAGTTAAAAAAAAAATTAATTTAATCCAGTGTTAGTCATGTCATATCCTTTAAATTCATGGATGATAGATTTTATAATTATTATTACTGAATCTTATATATATATTGCATGAACTGAAATTGAAACTAATTGATATTATTTGAAGAAACTGGAGGTGAGGGGGGAAAAAAACTCAACGATAGAAGCATTATTAGTTGTTTTTCATATTAAAGAGATTGAAGAAGTGACAATAGATTGATAATAATAATAATTTGAGATTTCAAGATGTGTTCTTATCAGCATCAAGTTCCATTATTTTTTTTAAAATTTATTTTAACATGTTTGTTTTTGAAAAAAAAAACTAGTTAAAATATATTTATTATCGTTAAATAAATTGGCAGTTTTTTCATCACGTCTACCCCCTAAAATCTATTTAAAAAAAAAATATAAAAATGGGGCTATCGGATAACTATTACAACTAAATTGTCCGTATCTAGATATGATTGTTTGAAAATGTGATTTAAATTTTTTTTAAAGTACTGAAAGTATAATTGTGATTTTTTTATAAATAATTTTTATTTAATTTATTAGGAACAACTTGTGCCATAACAAAAATAGTAGAATTGGATACAGGTTCTATGGTGTCCGAAAAGCTTTTAAATATGTGATTTAGAGGATGTTTATTTGGTTGAAAAATGATTTTTAATTTTTTTTAATATTTATTTGTTATTAAAAAAATTGGTTAATAGAAAATATTTTTTTGTTAAAAAAAATTTAACTTGATTTTTAAAAAGTATTTTTCTCTTATTTTGGATGGAAAATACTTTTTAAAAGTTATAAAAAATTTAGAAATATTATATTATTTACTGATTATTTGGTCCTTAAACTTTTGATTGATATATATTTTATTTATTTTAATTTTATCCTTTAAAATTTGATTTGTATATTAACCTTGGTTTTTATTTTTATATTTTTTATTTTTTTAATTAAAATTTTTAATATATTAAATTTCGTTCTTATTTTTTTATTTTTATTTTTTATTTGAAATAATTTATGAAATTATTATTATAATTTAATTATTTTTTTAATTTTTTATTTATTAGATTTGATATCTATTATTTTGATTATTATTTATTTTATTTGAGATAATTTATGAAATTAATTTTTTTAAATTTCATTGTCATTTAACTTTTTAATTTATAAGATTTATTTTTTATTATTTTAATAAAGTTGAAAAAAAATATTAATAAATTATTTTTTAGTTTATTTTTCATGATATTTGAAAACATTTTTCAATTTATTTTTTCTAATACTATCAAATATAAAAAAATAATTTATTTTTTTAAAATTTACTTTAATTTATTTTTTCAAAATTACTTTTTAGTAAATAAACAAAAATTAAATTCAATGAATATTACCGAATACTGAATTTCCAGTTCATGGGCAAACGAGAAGATTATTCTGATTGGTCTTCGAAGACCCAGCTTCAGTGCAAATCTCTTCCCGCGTTTCATAATTTAGGTTTGACTTTGTGCTTTGGGACCTCTTCCCAGGCTGTCAACTTTGTAAAAACCACAGACCCAGGTTAAACCTGTATTAGGCATGTAACGTTTTGCCAGCATGCTCAAGATGGGCAACTGTAGTTGATCACGCTTGAAAAAGACACCAAAACAACGAATTAAAGAGCTAATAATCACTCGAGAACAAAGAATTAATATTAAAGGAGGGTTTATATACACAAGCCTCCTTCAAAGCACTAAAAGCTTCACATTCTCTAGACTATAATTGTGCTCTACACTCAAAACCTTTGCGTTCAATTTCTACAGTTGAAATAAAAAAGAATCGGGGAACAAAAATTAAAGAAACAAACAGAACTTAGAGAACAAGTTTGTTTCTAGACACAATGGCCAATCACATATTTCTATTGTACTTGCATCTCATGAGATCATGCAGGATTTGTAGATCGTTTTGATGGCGCCTCTCCATTGCTGCTGGTATTTATGTCAGCATTTAAATGATCACCTGCTGGCCTGAATTCAAGATTCATCTTCTGCAAGATGCAAATTGTACCCATGCTTTACATCTGTATCAAAAAAGGTACTGAATAATGAACACACATGTATTCAAATTCATTATAAACCACACCAGGAATTTACTAGAAATATAACATTATACCTTTTAATGTTGTTTTATCATATTTATCTTTCTTCTCATCTTCGTTCTTCCATTCACTATCATCATCATCATCATCGTCACCCATTTCAACCCTCCCATCATTTCCCATGTCACTTTCACTTGCTGTTTCCCATTCTGAACCATCACTTTCCTGCCCATAGATGTCACCAACATCACCCTCACCATGGACACCTCCATGTTTGATGGCTGCCTCTCTAAATAACCAAGCTGCACGCATCTGCTTTTTGACTAGTCGCTCAGCATAGTCAGGGACTTTGTTCTGCCTCAAATAGAGGTCAGGATCATTTGTCCGAGAGCATTCGTTAATGAACAGAATGGCATCTAACAAGCTCTCTTTAGCTAAGCCTAGCATGTCATAAGCCTGAGCTCTTCTCCAGAGGCTTTTGGCATGACAGTTAGGAGGGTTGTGAAGACACACTGCATGTGTAGCATCACTAATTGCTGCCAACGGCTGTTGTAACAGAAGATAACACTGAGCTCGATTACTGTACAGAACAACTCTCTCTTTTTTGGATCTCATTGGACACAATGACAAAGCTTCCGAATATTTTGATGCAGCACCAGCTATGTTTCCTGATGAGAAAAGGGAATTTCCTTCAAGCTTGACCACCAGTGCAGCTGCCTGCTTAATATGAAGATCCTCTTTGGGCATGTTCTTTTCCCATTTCAATCTTTGTTTGGAATTCAATAGTTCCTCAATCAGTTCCCTTTCACGGTTGCCGCTAGTGTTACGCCCTGTCCCTTGTGATTGCAAACACTCCTGAAGAACATTAACAATGTTGTCCCCAAGCTTTTTGTGATCACCTAGATTTGTAATCTCTGCGAGGTCTACAAGTGCAGGTACTGCCTTATCAATGACCTATTAACAGATCAAGAAGAATTGAGCAAGAAATAGCATACATTATATTTACAAATATAACACACATTGCAACAAAATAGGCGAGTCTATAGGACAACAGAGACTTTGTATCACATGTTTGAAATGTATTTCTACACAACAATTTAAGCTGGATGATTGGTAGATTTACATTAAGAGAAAACACTGAGATTTTCATTAAAAAAATCCATATAAACAAAGAAAATAGGAACATGCATTAATATTTACAGCACATTGTGATACTTCACATTTACGCAGCAAGTCTGATTACAAAACTCTAAAAATCAGAAAAGCTCTGTGGACGTGTTCGCTAGTCAATAAAATTGATGAAACAAATTATTTTCTTTTCAGTTTTGTTTTCCTTTGAGAAAGAAAATTCATTACAGAAGCAGTAGGAGAAACCCCAACAAGGGAAAAAAGGACAAAACTGAAGATTTCAAGAATCAATGAAATCCACAGAAAGAAAAGGACAGGGAGCTGTAGAATATTCAAACAACAACAACATCAACAACAACCCTCAATCCCATATAGTTGGGTCGGCTATATTGATTATGTAAAAATAAATATGCGCAAACATGCAGCTAATAGCCCAAAAGAGGAAGACTCCTTCTCTTCAAAAACTTAACCATCCCAATGTATCCATATATTTCAAACAAAGCAGTAAAACATCTTTGTCAGGGTCTCCAACAAGATTATAACAATCTTCAAAGACGGTGAAAAAATGCTGTGCAAACAGAACTAACTAAAAAAGCATGTGCAGACCGGGGATGAAATTATTCACCCTGGAGAAATCTTAAATACAAGATGTCAAGTCACCCTAGTCCATGAATGCACTTTCAATGCACAAATAATAATTTAATAAAAAACGAAAAGAGCATCTCATGCAGCACCAAAGTCAAAAATAAATTAATTGATATTCAATTTACCTTATGGCATGTACTTGGATCTTGGATCAACCAAAGAAGACAGTCTATAGCCATATACTGCCAGTCATCTGATGACCTAGCTATATTACATAATGCCTCAATAATACCAGGACAGCTAGCAACAGGTCCCCTGCCAAGCTTATGATGACAAATTGTTCTTAATAAACCAATACCAGCAGGGGAATTCTCATTAACAAGCCCACCCCACATGCCTGGCAGTTTTACCAAGAATTCAGGCCTGCATATGGTAGGAAGAAATTCGGGCTTGAAAGCAAAGCAATTAATGAGTTGAAGTGACCAGCACTGTAACTGACTAGCCCATTCCTCTGCTTTCCTGGACTCCATTTCAACACCACCCATGCCACGGGTAAGCAAATCGCAATGATAACTAACTCTTCTATCAACATATTGGTAAAAATGTGAATAAACTATTTCGAGTGAACTGATTGCTAGTTGGATGGAGAGTTCAAGGATTTCGCCATGATTTGCCACAGCAGGAAAAGTATTGGTGTATGTGGCCAAGTGCCCCAGTGCTCGTACTGCCACTCTTTGTTCAACCCATGTCAATCTCCCCCTCAAAAGCTCAACCAAGGGAGCAATTACGCCAGCATGGACAGCACTTTCTGCAAGCTCTTCCATGTTCATAGTGTATGATCCAATAATATGAGCTGCATAGTAAGGAATATATATGTTTTGGTCATGAGAAAGCCAGCGGCGATTCTTTAAGCCCTTCCATATAAGAGCAGCCATACATTCAAATATTCCCAATTCAATAAACTCGGGGTCATTTGGATGTGCCATAGCAGTGTTCCAAAGTCCACTGATCGGGAGAACCTGGCCATCATCATCCTGTGAAGGAAGTTCTCTAAAGAATTTCAGTATACTTGCTTTTCGCTTGCTTGGATTTCCTTCCTTCATGACACAAAAGAAGCATCCTGGATATGGGCAGTCGGGAGAAACTTTATCCATTTTCAGACAGTCAACAACTCTGAATTCATAAACAGCAAAGTGAATTAGTCATTGACCATGGTGATTCAAACAAATACATTCAGCATGCATAACTTCCAATAATGATTCACAATAGTACATGAAATTTCAAGATAGGACCATATGCGAGGATCGTCACTTCAGTTTTCTCAAGAGAGTTTCATCTAACGTGTATGCACAGGGATTGCTAGCCAAAATAAAAATGGCTATATATAGAAGTAACACAAAAATCTACTGAAGCAAGTAGGATCTTTGCCATCACATCCAAGTTCACTCCAACCCAACATTCAAAATATCAGTTCCGCCACGGTAATGAAAATGGCTAGAGGGCAGCTAAATCAACCCCCCCCTCTCTAAACGAATTTCTATTTGTTATTCAAGTTCTCATTCTGAGCCTTCCTTTGCTAGCTCTTGAGTACTTGAAGCAATCCCTTTAGCTGTTTGAATCAATTACGATGGAATCAGTCATTCTCTATAAAATCACGAGGAAGAACCAAAGAAACCATAATTAAAATTCTCTAAGAATAGAGAAACAAGGAGAGAAAAAATCTTTGCATAAGAAAACACAAACATGACGATCTTTTTCACATAAAGCACAAGCACAACCTAAAAACAATTGGATCTACAAGAACCAACCTTTAACACGCAAAATTCAACTTAGACACCAAAAAAGCAAAACCCAAGTTTTTAAATAAGATCCAAACCCAAATAATGTCCCAATCACAGAGACATAGATAGATACCACAAATGAGTCCCCCACCGCACAAAACACACACACAGTAATAGAAAATGGGATACCTATGAGGAGGGTTCCTTAAAGAGAGAAGCAAAGAGAAGAACAGCAATCGGCTAACAGTGAAATTGCAAGCCAAAAAGAAGTTTGTCTTGTGTATTGTTTGAAAAAGCAGATAACTACGACATGCCTTTTGTTTTGTGTTTGCTCTTGCCACAGAAAGAGAAATTGCAAGAGAGAAAGAGAGAGATGGAGGGAGGTGTAGTTTAAGGAAACGGGGTCGGTGTTTTTGGAAGTGTTTGATTCTGACAGCGGAGAGAGAAGGATCTTCTTCTTGTAATGAGAACAGCACAGTCTCTCTCACTCTCTCCAGCACTACCAGCGGGAGTACTGTTTTAATGCAATAGCAAATATCAAATAAAATCAAAATCCATTCTTTCCAAATATACATTTCTTTGCTCCCCCACTCGCATGAATCTTCACGTACTCATCTATCTTTTTTTTTTTTTGTTTTAATCCTTCCATATATTTGAGTCAGCACTAAATCTACTATTTTTTTCTAAATCCAGCCCAGACTCAAGAGTATGATATCACAAGCAAGTAATATTTTTTTTAGTTTGTATTTTGAATATAGTAAGAATTACATTAATCTTGCAAATGAAAAATTGCTAGTATTTTATGTTATAATACCATACTAAATAAAGCTTGAATTGACATGGGTTTTTATTAACATTGAGTTCAGGAGAATGTTGATGATATACTTGAAACTATTTTATCAAACAAAGCGAAATAAAAATATTCCGGCAACGTTTAAAAATTGGAAGGGTGGGAAAGTGGGAGAGACGGCGCGTGGAGGTGGGGGCACTGAAATGCAAAGGTGTGGAAGATGGGGCAGGCATAATGGCACCACTATAACACCCGTTGCCTTTGTGTTTTCATGTTTTTGGGTCCCATTGTCTTAGACGCCTGCCTTTCTCCTCTTCTGATTAGTCCATCCTTCTTTACCGTTTTTGAATAGCGGAAACTTGAAATGCCACAAATGCCCCTCTCCATCTCCTTTTACTTTACTGTACAAGTCCTTGTTTTTTTTCCGAGGGTTTGTTTATTTGTTTTTTAAATTATTTTTTTAAATTATTTTAATATATTATTATTAAAAATATTTTATATATAAAATATATTATTTTAATACATTTCAAAATAAAAATATTTTAAAAAATAATATTATAATAATACCAAATAAGCTTTATTGCATATCAACTTTGAATGGTGTTTGATATTTTAGATAATGATTGTTTTTTAAAGTATATTTTAAATATATTAAAATAACATATTTTTTATTTTTTAAAATTTATTTTTGATATTAATACATTAAAATAATATAAAAATATTTAAAAATTTATTTTAGAACAAAAAAATGATGATATCATCGTAAAAACAAATATTATATTTTTTTCATATCCTGTAAATCTTGTAAAAAGAAAAATATTGTATTTTAGAATAAAAAAATAATGATATCATCGGAAAAATAAATATTGTATTTTTTTATATGCTTTTTAATTAATGATTCTGTAGATCTTGTAAAGAAAAAATACTTATGCTTCCATATCAGCTAATTACTAAAACTTTTCGAGACTTTAAAATTTTTTCTTCATGAGATTTGAATTATCAATATATGCTAAGCTATAATGATTGAGATTATAAAGTTAGCATGTTAATCTCCATAGACAAATTCGTGCAATGAAAGAAAGAGAGAAAGATAAATGGGAGGATTCATAAATAAATAAATAAAAATATTATTTTCTTCATTCTTGTTATTAGTATTTCGTGTTTTATTAGTGGTATTACTATTTTTGGAACAAAGTAAAAGGGCCCGCCTAATTTGCGAGGAAGATATTCCTTTCACCCCTTCCAAATGAGGGTAAAGATTTTCCGACAATATACTAATGACTGCTGAGCATTGTTGCGTTCAAAGTTTACTACTGTGTACTTTGAGAATGCTGTAAGAATTTAATGATTAGTTTTTAAAATGTATTTTTTTAGAAATTTATTAAAATAATATTTTTTATTTATTAAAAGTTAATTTTAATATATATACATAAACATTAAAAAATTAACTTCAAAATATTTTTTAATTTTTAATTATTATTTTTTGAATATTTTTAAATCAATTTTAATATTAACATATTAAAATAATCTAAAAATATACAAATTTATTTTAAATAAAAAATATTTTTTAAAAATTTTCATGAAATAACTTGGAAAATACAATTTAAAACATCTCCCTAAAACATCTCCTTTGTTTATTTATTAGAAAATAATTTTTTTTAAATAAATTATAAAAAAGTAAATTATTTTATAATGTTTGGTAATATAATAAAAAATAAATTAAAAAATATTTTTTAATATTTACTTATGTCGCGGAAAATAAGTTGAAAAATAGCTTATTAATATTTTATTTTTTAAAATTTATTAAAATAGTAAGGAATAAATTTTGCAAATTAGAAAAGTTGAATGAAAATAAAATTGAAAAAAATATAATTTCATAAATTATTTCAAATAAAATAAATAATAATTTAAATAGTAGAAATCAAATCTAAAAAATAAAAAAATTAAAATTTGAGAATTAAATTTGACATAATCAGCAAATAAAATGATATTTTAAATTTTTTTTACAACTTTTAAAAAATATTTCACATAAAAAACAAAAAGAAAACACTTTTCTAAAAATCAATCCAAATTTTCTTGACTTAAAAATATTTTTATTAGTCAATTTTTTTAATAAAAAATAAAACTAAAAAAAACTAAAAAAAAAAAAACAAACGCAGGCTAATCACATTACCAATTCCTTGCCAAAAATCCATATTACCTCCATCGCATAACTCCTAGTGCCAAGGAGGTGATGCTATTCTGAGAAGAGAATATCATTTGCAACTTGTAATAGCAAAATTAACCACAGTGAAAGTTTGTGAATACTGGCAAACAAATCTAAATTTTGTATGCGTATTTTATTCATCATTCAGTACCAGACTGCGCAAGTGATATTTCCAAAATATACATGAACGTGAAAGGTGAAATGTTTCAATTCAAATATACGCAACCACCACCTCTTTTGCATGTCACCACAACTATCTCATTATCATCTCTTTCTCTATCATTACCATGACCATCTCTCCTCGCCATCACTTCCTTTTCCGCTATAAACATGACCACCTCCTCCATAACCACTGCCATCTTACCATCTCTGTTATTATCTTACCACAATTACGATCATTTTATCACAACCTTCTTAACTATCATAATCATATCACAATTATTACCATGACCATTTCAACATCATCTTCTTTACCATTATCATCATATTATCACCATCAATACTATTAAAAAAATATCTACATGTAAAATATTTTATACAAAATAAATAGACCCTCATCGATCCCTGGAACTATAAAAATTCATTATACAACCTAGTTTCTGTATTTATTGCGAGGAAATATGAGCATTTAAACAAAAAAACCTGAGCATATATCTTACTGTTTCATTTTTGAAAGATGCTTCAGATCGAATATTGCTGTTGGTTATTACAGTTAATTGATCATCACATGTCTTAGCTAACTTTCTTGTAAATATTCAGTGCGTATGTATTGATCGATATATTTTTTATGTCATAATTAAATAGAAAAAAATGATTTCATACTTATTTTCTCTTACATAATCAAACAGTATTTCATTTTTTTCAGAAATAATTTTTTTATGGTCTTTTCTTTTACACAAAGAAGTCCAAATATAACAATGATTTGTCACTATTTTTTTTTTAGGGTAACTCTAAACGTAGCTATTATGATTAAAGAGGTTTATTTTTTATTTTTATTACGTATAAAAAGTCTGACCCAAACCGAGTCGGGTCCAGTTTTGAACTGATTTTCAATTCAATTCAAGTTAAAACTCTTAAAAAGTAAGAAATCCGGTTAAGTTTGTTGGCCCAAACCTAACCAAAACGGACCGTGAACCAGCCCCTGGTTATAACTTATAATGGTTGTTATTTATCTCGATCTTCCTTGAGCTATGGCTGAAGGTGACTGGATATCAGGATTTGCCGTCTTGAACATAATACCCATTCGGCAACGGACCGTATACCCTCCAGCAACCTAGCCCATAAAATCTAAACTTAATTTGCCATAAACAAACAATCATGGGCCTTTTCTCTTCTTCTAGGATTTGGGCGTTGCCAACGCAAAGTTGTTTAGATCTCCTTCCAGACGTTCAATGCCTAAAGCTTGTATTCCTTGCTAGATTGAAGGGACGGGGACAAAGCAACGAAAATGGAATGCCTGAAGGAGGTATTCATTCCATCATCAACATCCGCAGCATGAATAAATGCAGTACTCATCGTCTGTTGAAGACCTGCTTCAGGTTTATGCATGGCATTGCCCACGAATTTCTATGTTTTCTTGCTTGTTTATAAAAATACATTAAAATAATTTTTTTATTTTTTTATTTTTAATATTAACACAATAAAATAATAAAAAATATAAAAAATTACACTTTTAAAACACATTAAAAAAATTTACTGTACTTCCTATTATCACAACTTCCAATTACTATTTGATACAGTAGTTGAGCCATTGTTCTGTTATTTTTTAAAAATATTTTTTTTTAATTTTTTTTAAAAATTTTATGCTATATTAAAATTACATTTTAAAAAATAAAAAAAATATTTTCAAATAAATTTTTTTTTTAAAAGAAACACAATAACGCATGAAAAAAACCCACGATCGTGCACTCACTTATCATGGGTCCCGCACTAACTTGTAGTTCTCAGAGATAGCTGATAATAAAAAAAGAAGATACATCTGGTTTAGCCACGTCAAACTTTCAACCGACACGAGGCTGTCTAAGGAGAACAGTTTTTTTAAGAAAGAAAATCGTAGAGGCTACACTTTTTAGTTGCTTAATGGTGCTTTTTTACATTAAAACAAGGTTGTAGTAAACGCATCTGATACAGAAGCAAAGAATTCGAGAGAGAGAGAGAGGCTTCCTGCAGAGCAGCTCTTGGTGCCTGAAATTAATCTTACGAGCTTGGAAAGTGCCATTTTAGAGGTCAGCAAATGTGGGTTAAAAGTCAAGATCAAGCTAAACAATCAAGATCACACCAGAGATCAAGCCATCAAAACTACGCTTCTGGCAGCGATATTGGCTGGAAGTGATCACTACCAAATACCATCTTCATTGGAAAAGTATTTGCGACTTCAAGTGTACACAAGGAGAGACCAAGACAGACACTATTGTAATTGAGGGAAATACGTTATGTCTCTTCAAGATCGTGGGCTGACAACATTCTCACCAAACTAACCTTCATCAATTCATCACCTTCTAAATATCATAGTAGTTGTTATTTTTAGAAGTATATATATATTTTTTAAAATATATTAAAATCATATTTTTTTATTTTAAAAATATTATTTTTAATATCAATACATCGAAATAATTTAAAAATATAAAAAATAATTTAAAATAAAAAAATAAAATTTTTGAACTTTTTTCAAAAATACCTTTGAAATATAAAAATAAATAAGATATGTCAATGAATCAATTTAACTTCAAAACTTAAATTCTTAAACAAGATTGTAATATATAATTTATATTTTTTTAATATATTTACTTATTCATACTTATACTACATTATATTTAATTTTTATTAAATAAATAAAAATAATAATTATTCAACTTGTCATCATTTAATCATTATAATTCTAATATTATATTAAAAAACTAATTTAATACAAAAAATTAAATTAACATCTCATCATATAATTTATATTTTAATAAAATAAAAATAAAAATAAAAATTATGAAGAATATGGAAACGATGCAATATATTTTCTAGTCTCATTCTTGCCTGCATTGTCGTGGAGGTGTTCAAGATTCTTATTTGTAATACTAATACAAGTATATTTGTATGACATTTGATACAATTGCAAGGAAAGCATTCTACTTTCCACCTTGTAGAGTAACATTGACATTACATTCAATGCCCACTAGACATACATAAATTCTACATTCCCATTTGATATATATATATATATAGCAAGAAAAGGAGACAAATGGTACCATNTACTTTCCACCTTGTAGAGTAACATTGACATTACATTCAATGCCCACTAGACATACATAAATTCTACATTCCCATTTGATATATATATATATATATAGCAAGAAAAGGAGACAAATGGTACCATCTAAAATTGAGACATGTATTAAAATTTAGAAGAGACAGATAGCAAAATAGGCCTTATTGCATTTTCTTGAAAAAATATCTTGAGTGAGATTGCGTGGGATAGTTTCTTGACAAGCTAGTTCTTCTTGCCTTCTTCACCGCCCTCTTCCAAGTAAGCCTTCTTTCTCCTATCAGCGTTAGCAAACAGACAAATCACGAGGAAACACGTGGCATAAATCCCATGAATCTTCCAATTAGTCCTGGGTGGTTGGTGCAGCACAACCCTATGAAACACCGCCACGTAGCAATGCAACCCAATTGCATAGCCCACCAGGGTCTGGCCTACGCCCAACAGCTTTGAGCCCATCCCACACTCGGCGGAAAAAACCAGGATCAAATACATCAAGAGAAGCAGCAGGTACAGAACATAGCCCAGGGTTTGAAACACCATTAAACAAACGTAATTGGACGGTGAAGTAGCATAGAAAAACTTCAAGGGCTCAAGGCCGGTAACTAATGCAGAGATGCAGAGAATGGTGAAGTAGATGGAGAGATAAACTTGGATGAAAATCAAGATCTTTTGTAGAGAGAAATAAGCTTTGATACGGTTAAAGACAAGAGAAACCAGAAGTAGAGGTATTAAAATGAATGCAAAAGAGACTGTAGAGGCAATGGTAGATGCATATTTATTGCCAACAATTGGCTTGAACCCTTTAGTCAAATCTTTGTTGGCTTGCGTAAGGTATTTCTTGGAAGTTATGGAGAGTCTCTCAAGGTCTGGTATGATAGTTTGATGAAACCTCGACGGTAGATCTCTGAATTCAGCAACCAAATCATCTTCATCATCCTGGTCAAGCCAGCTTTGTTGCTTTTTAGTTTGAGTGGTCTTTTTTGGGTTGGTTTGTTTTTGGTTCTTGTTTTGTTTTTGGGATTCTGTGTCACCGACTTTCTTGTCTACAAGGCCTTTTGTTTGTTTTGTGGAAGTGGGTTTGGTTGTTTTGTTAGTGGATGGGCCTAGTTTCAGAAGATCTGATGTTTTCTTGGTGGGGGCGGAATTGGCTGCGGCTTTTGATGTGGAATTGAGTTTCTTGAGCTGTGAAGTGGAGTTTAGCTTTTTGAGCTGAGAAGTGGAGGTCGAAGGGGTGGGTGTTGCTTTTGTTGAATTTGTAGATTTTGTAATCCTGGTTTGATTCTTGGTAGATAGACTGTCAGTCTTGATGAGCTTGGTTTGGTTTTTTGTAGATAGGCTAGGCTTGGCGAGCTTGGTTTGGTTCTTGCTGGATAAATTGGCGCTCTTTTTCTTGGGTACCTGGTCTTCATTCGTTTCCACTTCTAACATTCTTCTTCTAACAAGAAACTGTTTGGCTTCAAGCTGTGTTTGATCACTGCCTGAGGAGGCACAGGGGAGAAGAAAAGTGAACAGAAACAAAACAAGAAAAAGCAGAAGTACCTGTCTGAGACTGAAACAGATCAAGTACTTGAGTGGAGCCATTTTGTGAAATCTAGGTTTGTGCTGGTCTTGAAATTAAGATCTAATGGGGACTTGTAGGATCTAGTACTTCTGGTTTCAAAGCTCAATGAGTGAGTGAGAGACAGAGATAGAGAGAGAGTTTAGTGCTTGTGAAGACTTAAATGAGAAAGCAGTGGAAGATGAGATCATTCAGTCACATGATGACAATATGCAAAGTTTCCTTCCTGTAAAGCGCGGTTTTTCAAGTCCCGGTGTTGCTACAGCCCGCCTGCCTGCTGGCACCGGGTAGGCCAAGCGTAATTTACCTATTTTTTTCACTCATGGGGCTAATCAATTCCTCAACTTGTGATGCTCTATATTACAAGTTATAAATAAATTGTGTTGAAAGTTAAAAACCATGACTTCATTGGTCATCTGTCTATTTCTTCAATATTTATAAACTGACTCACATGGAAATAGGCGACAAAACGAGGTACTTGTATAAAGTTAGCAGTAGCTCATAATGCCCCTTTCGGTCAGAACCTCTGTTTAGTATGTGAACATAAAGGAGGAAAGGCTGCCCGATGTTCAAGGTGAATATTGACTTCTTTGCCCAGGGAAAAACAAGTATCTCTGCGACTCTGCTCACTGGATGAATCACCGGCATCGTAATTTGATTGGCGGTGAATAATTTGCAATTGTGTCATCAGCAAATGTAAACTTTCACAAAGACGATACTTAATATTGATCCAACTGGAGATTAATTTGATCATCGTACTAGAAACAAAGTTGAACTTTCACCTCCTTTCACATAAACTTTAAATAAATGTAATGTTTCTAACTTTATTAAAAGTCATACTTGTGACCTCTTAAAAATATTAAGAGATCATTGTCACGTAAACTATAAATTATTTTTTTTTTCTTTTACGTGGGTTGTTCGGGCCAGCTTACGCGCACCACGACTAATCCACACGGTTCACTGAACATCCTGCAAGGCCAGTGAACAGGTAAGGCACTGCGGGGGTGACAGGCGTGCATGGTAAGATTCGAACCCATGTGCTGAGGAAGGGAACAAGCTCCTCCCACCGTTGGGTTAGAAGCTCACTTGCAACTATAAATTATTTGTATCTTAATGATTAGGCTGTAAAAATTATAAGGTGAAAGTATGTGGGTATTTTTCATGGACGGATAAAACTGGATCCGAGAACTTGATAAACTTATTAACACTTGCAAAAAAATAAAAATTCAATGCTTAAGTTAATATAATATTTTTTCAGCTGATGGAAATAGTTAATTGTATTTTTATGTAGAGAGAAAATAAATGATATTTTCTAAATTTAAATATTCTTTTAAGTCTTGTTGAAATCTTATATTAAACTTGTGTTGAGTTTTATATTGTCTAAGAAGATAGTTTTTTTTTTAATGCTCACATGTAGTTTTGTATGGATAGATTTTTTTAAAGAGAAATATCTAAATATATACTATATATATAAATAGAGATTTGTATATTGAATAAAACACGTGTATTTTTTCATGTATTGTCATTTAATTGAGTTCATCTTTGATTATAAAAGAATACAATCCACCATGTAATTTAATTATAGCCGTTTTAATTCAATAAATTAAATTCATGTAAAGATTTATTGAATGTAAGAGTGGAGTAGTTAATGCAATTGATATATAAATGGATTCTTGAAAGCGGGCATTATTAGCAGTAGAAATGATCAAAACCGCAATTCCTGACTTATCTTTGTAGCACCAAGAATCTAAATTTTAACTCATTTATGAAGTTTCAAAAGTTAAGTTTCTTTTCCTTTCATATCACCAGTTCTATAACAGGAACACGCAGAGAGTCACGGTTGGATTCATAGTATACAAGACCAAGGCATGATCTAGACCCACCAGATTTTCTTTTACTATTTTATAGGAAACGTATGAGACCATTGTTGAAATCGTTGACTTTTACACCCCCATCCTTTCCATATAAAAAATAATTCTTAGTTATTGAAACCGTGTTTCAAAAAGAAAAAATTGACTTGTTTTTAAATTAGATTGAGTTAAATAATTTAGTTTTATTTTAATTAAATAATAAAAAACCAATAATAACAAATGAATTAAATTAAAAAACATAATCATCATAGCATAGAAATTTTTTTTTAAAAGAGAATAATGATATATTTTAGTTCACAACTTTTTAAATACAAAATGATAAAACTTGATAAAAAAATATTAAAAAATTGATTTGAGAAAATTGTAGTTAGTATGATAAACCTATAATCTCGGTAATTAAAGTAAAATCAACTCAAATTATCCCGTTAAACTCGTGACTCAAGTCATGAGATCGGGATAACTTAATAAAAATAAAAAAAATTACAAAGATCATTAAAAAAATAAATGTCAACCCTAGTTAACTTTTTAAACTCGTGATTCAGGGTCATCAGACAAAAAAATACTCTATATGAAGAAAGCAAAAAATCCAATTCCAAAAAGACTTTTAGTTATACAAAAATAAAATAAAAATTAAAAAAATAAAGATCAAAATCAAAACATGAAATGAGTTTTATTTTTTGATTGAAGGGTGAAATTAAAAAGAAAAATTAATTTATCACAAGTACAAAAAAATCAAAAGAAAGAAGATCAAAATTGAAATAAAAAATACAAATAATGTTTTTGAATGAAAAGTGGAATTGAAAATAAAAATTTATTTAACAAAAAGCTCAAAAAATCAAAAGAACGAGTACTACATTAAAAAAAAATATAAGCCATTGAGATTGAAGGATGGGATTGTAAGTAAATAAAGCTTCTATAAAAGGAACAAGAATAATAAAAAAAGTATTAAAGCTAAAATACAAATAATAAAAAAATAAATTTATAATTTTTTTTTAAAACCCACTAGTAATAAATTACTTCCCAATCATGCACACACATCTCTTCCAGTGACAAGATGGAAGAAGATTTTGATAATCAATGAATATCACACACATAATTTAAAGGGAATATCATGTGCTGGTACTTGCATAACACGCATCATTAATTTTTTATATTTTTAGATAAATATTAAATTACCTCTCAATATACATGATTAAAATATAATCATTTGAAAAAGTAAAAAAATATTTTAAAATCAATTTTAATTTTTATTATTTAAAAGATATTTTGGTTGTTTTATTATACTTTTTTTCAATGTATATTTATTTAAATAGCCCTTTACTTGACATAATATTAATGAAAAAACCAATGTAAAAAACCACAAATCCCCTTGACACTAGTTTAATATCTTGAATTTTATATTTTGAACATTTTATTATAGTTTGAAATGTAAAAAAAAAAACTTATTTATCTTTAATTAATTTAATAATAATTAATGTGTCTCGTGGAAAGAACTGAAGGCCTAGATAACAAGTGTCGAGAATTTTAACGTGAAGAGCACAAATCCATCGCATGCTCAAGCGACCACCCAATTCAAGCATGGGACCAGATAAACGAAAAGGATCATAGACAGTAGGTCCCGCAGTCGAGCTGCCCAGCATTACCGGCTTAACTACACTAGTAAATTACCTAAATATAAGAGGGTAAAACTAAAAGGATCGATGTTTCCTTCTGGGTTTGTGTATAGGTTATTTGGAGACCCAATTCGTGTGTGTGTGTGTTTCTATGCCACATCGATCGCCTCTGCATTGTAGATAAAACTACATAGGCCGTCAGATCATGATATTATTAGATGATGAGATGGGTGGTGGGACCTTGAACATTCCATAGACATACCGTGGATTGTGACCTTTAACGTGTAGTGTAGGGATTAAGCTAACGTGTTCATTAATACTCCAAGATGTCGAGAACGATGATTCGCAGGCCTAGAACGAAACTAGCTTGCCATCCATGCTTGTCTCTTTTTTTTTATCTCCCTAGTCTTACGTATCTTCCTGTATTTCTGAGCCACCATTGATTACTCAGTCATCCGCTAGCAGCGGTAATTTTTTTATTTATTGTTTTGTAATTAAAACTTCATTGTAACGGAACTTGAGATATATATAAATGAGATCTACGTGCTCTGTGATGTTGATTGCAGAGTTGCAGAGATGAAGGTCGGGCCGGGATGTAATTAAAACTTCATTGTAACTTCATTTTTTTATTTATTGTTTTGTAATTAAAACTTCACTGTGAATGTCCGATGTGCATGAACCTATAGAAAACTCCTTAGATCTGGAGAATCTTATTCGCATCTCAGCTGGGGCCATTTCTGCTGGTGATGAACGGGACTTCCTCAACAGCAGAATTAATTTGAGATTTGAGATTTTAGCTTTATTTCTTTCTTTTTTTTTTAAGAAAAAAAAATCTCTTAATAATCAATCATGTCAAATGTATGCTAGCTAGTTTAGGTGTTAAAAGTGTTGTTTATATGTCATTAATTATTTCTAAAACTTAAAATTAGGTGTATAACAGTCTTAAATAATTGGTCAAGTTAAAGCTATTAAAGTTGAAAGCATTTAAATCATTTTATTAGTTTTATATGCAAAATATGGATGGAATCTTGAAAAACACACACACACACAAAAAACATGATTTAAAAAATATCGAAGCATAAAGAGGTTAAAACTAAAATAGATTAGTCTTAATTAATATCTCAGTCTTTTAAATATTTTAAAAACATATAGAAAAACTATGAATCTTAAACCAAAGTCAAGTCACTTATACTATATATATATATATATATTAAAAAAAACGAAAGGGAGATGATTTTAGCTTTGAATGAGAAACCACTCTTTTATGCACATGGAGAAACTTGAAAGATGAGCTAAGAGCCATGCAGAGAGAAGATTAAAACTACTTTATATATATATATATATATATATATAATTTAAAGTGAGGTATGGTCCTAGCTAGATCTGGCCCTCTTGCCATGTGCTAAATGTTTACATGTCTTCTTCCAGCCTTTTTCATGTTTTAAAAGAGTGCGTGTCTTTGCATGCATGTACATGTTTTTTTGTACCCAGTGACGTGGATTTAACACTCCGTATTTGCTGGAAATTAATGTGTTTTTTGTTTTTAACAGGAAGGAAATTAACACAAGGGAGCTATATTTATGCTTCTTTCTAAAAGGTACGTACACCACTCTCCTGCTATTAATTAGGTCTTGAGCAATTTAAATTATTCAATGTAGTTAATTAATTCTAAAATAAATTTTAAAAGATTTGATTAGAGCCTTTGTTAAAAACAAAAGTGAATGAAAACATAACTTCGGTTAACGGATTATTAAAATTTCAAATTTATTTATGAACAAATATTTACATCAAATGATTTATTCAAATATTTACACAGGAGGTCGAGCGAGAGCCTTTTATGCACATGGAGAAACTTGAAAGATGGGCTCAGAGCCATGCAGAGAGAAGATTAAAACTACTTTTTTTTTTAAAAAAAAAACAAAAGGTATTATATATATGATTAATGTGCTCCATTGCCCTTTAAGAAACAGAAAAAAAACTCTGAAGACCCGAGCCAATCTTCTAATATGGAACCCAGAGAATATTGAAAGCTCTGTGATCTCATCATAAGTAATGGTGAAAGAGGGGGTGAATTTCCCTTGTGATAATACCATTATATATATATCAATCCACACACTCTGCAACAGGTATAATCTCCTTCCATCTCCACCTCCAGCCTGCGAATCAGTGGACGGGGAATTAAGGGCTAGGAATAATGATGTTAGGTGATTCCAATCTGTCTTCAACATGACGGTGGAGTGGCACACATGGTGTTTGGAGATGTCGGTGGGCTTGGCACCATCATCTGTGAAGGGCGACGGAAGGGGCTGTGGCATGGCAATCATAGCAGCAGTTACACTGTCGGTGGGGAAGCAGTTATGAGGGCCAGTGCTGTGGGATGTGACAATTTATTTACTCACAGTAAAGAAATTGCGCCATTGTTTTCAAGAAAATAGGAGATTTTACGAGTTTTGCATTAAAGGAACAGCATGTGCTCCAAAATCCAACATATTTAGATATTAAGCTCCTCATAAAGGATAAAAGAGAGAGTCCGAAATATTAATTAATCACAAAGAACGCAAAAAGAAAAGATTGGGGTGAGAGAGGCTCGAACTCTCGACCTCAGGATCACTCAGAAGCTATGAGACCTACGCGCTAGCCAACTGCGCCACCACCCCGGCCGTGAGGCTTTATCCTTATATTTAATATACAGTAAAATGCGCATCTAGGCTTACACAAGTTTTCCCTTTGAAAAATGGTACCAGCTGCAGTGAGAAACTGCAGCTTGATTTCTTAGTGTTGAGACCGGGAGTGCCCAGATCTTGCAAGTATTTGCTGGGCCTTTACAAGAATTGATGGGCTTTATTTGGAAACCAGACTTAATTAAAGTCAGATTAATGATTTTTAGTATATTATCTAAATCAAGGGGCCTAGCGAAATTAGAAAATCAACACTTATCAATATAACTGAAACAGTCGGACCTTTCTTGTAGCTCTTCACCGAGGCAGTACGAAAATATACTTTGATCCGTCAAGTTTTTGATTTGGTTAACTTTAGTTGTTTATGTTTCAATTTCAAAACTTTATTTTTATTACCTTTTAGTTCCTGTATTTTGAGAGAAAATCACCGGGAAAAAAAAAGAAAGAGAAATCAAAGACTTGGGCCAACACCAAATATAAATCTTGATATTAATGGCTTCAATTCGTGTAAAAAAAAGAAGTTATATAGAGTGTTTTGGTCCTTTAACAATATTAAAAAACTAGATTGGAGCCCATGACGTTTTTTATTTGGTTTATTTTTTATTTTTATTTTTAAAGCGATTAGAGAGTTTTTTTGGATTTTATTAATGAAAAAAAAATAAAAAATTAAGTTTTGAACCCTAAAACCTGACCTCTACTTTTCTGGTCGCTAAACATGACTGGAAAATATAGTGAAGAACAACATATTATCTATTCTATTTAAAAAGTATTTGGATAAACAATATGTCATTTGTCCTTCATTATTTTAAATAAGAGAAGATAGAGGGCAAGCCTCATGCACATAGGTGCTACGATAGGACAAGCATGACCCCTTAGACCTAGCAATACATAAGCTTTTTTCTAAAGACCTCTCACCTTTTTTCTTTTATTTGTAATTAATAAGTTATTTTAAATAAAATTCTGTTTAAAACAAAATTATTATGATGATATTTAAAAAATTATCCAATTTTGTTTTCATAATTTATAAATAAAATTATATATTCTATACTAATATTAGTGATTGTGATATGAATAATTATTTATGAATATGATATACACAAGTTTTTTAAAATTTTGGTTATGATTATTCACTAAAAATCATGACACACACACACATATATATAACATGTTGATAAGAAAAAGTAATTTAAACTGAAAAAAAAAACAATTTTTCCTTACTTGAGAGTTTAAGTCATTTAATTTTTTATGAATATTTATAACTTAACATTTATTTAATAAAATATCACATGTAAGAACCACATAAATATATAAATTAAGAAAATACATGACCATGAAAAATAACTTTAAAATACATGACCAATTTATATTTCCATAAATTACAATCACAAACCACAAGAAAAAATAATTTTTTAGAATCCTATCCTATCCTATCCAATCGGATCTATCTCAAAATTGGCTCTCACATTGTCCTTGTGAAAACAGAAGTAGAAAAGGATGATAGATTTTTGGTGTGTTTGGAAATATGTTGTAAATGAGTTTTTTTTTTTTTTAGATATAATTTTTTTAAAACACAAACCACATTTCACTAAAAATTAAAGATATATGTTTTGTTATTGGATTCTATTAAAAAAGACTCAACAATACTTCAATGCACTTCAACCTCAAACACACCTGAAGATGACGTGTGCAGGTGAAGGAAATCAAAGGGATCTCATCATGTTCAATTGGATCTACCCCAGATTGAATTCAACTCGGTTTACAACAACAAAAATAGAAGGAAACGAGAATTCCGAAGGTGAAGTTTGCAAGAGAGGAAAGGAATATGAGAGAGTAAAGATGAGGAGGAAGGGAGGAAAGATAGAGGGGCTTTTGCTGGCGAAATACAAGTGCCACATATAACAAACAAGCACTTATTGTACAAACACAAATAAAAAGATGTATTTTGAAGGGGCAGCCGTGCAAGGAGAGAAAAGGAAGTGGGTTTTTTTTTTTTTTTTTAATTCTTCATATCCAAACAAAAACCAAATCAAACCGCGTTAAATTTTAAATTTTCAACCATGATAAGTTAATTTTTATTGATATTCTTGATATTTTGATTTTTTTCTCACCCCTTCTTGTATTAGAATGATAGATCCTCCTTTAAGCTGTTGCGATTATTCACAAACAAGTTGCTGAAAGATATTGAACAGTTAAGTCATTGGAGGACAAGAAAAAAGTGCCCAACTTTCATGCCAGAAAAATGCAGAGCTTGGGGAATCAAATTTGGTGATGAAACACAACCTAGCATCAAATCAATGAATGAATACAAAATGAGTGTTCTTTTAATGTAACTTTTTTCTGTATGTATCGATTAGCTGAGTATATCATGTAACAGCAACACAGCTTTCGCCTGACAGGTTCGTCAGTCTGCTAAATTTGAGAATGTTAGCTGACGATAAAGTAGAGCCTTGTCGTCATCATCATCGAAATCAATGCTCTCATTGCTTCCATTCTTGATGTCTATTTCGGTTCTTTCATCTCCATCCAGTCCGTTTGTTTCTGAAACATTCAATCGCGTGTGTTCTTCTCTCAAAGGAGAATCATCTGCCTCTAATTGTTGCATTTCTAATTCTATCAAAGCAGTCATCCTTGACCTCTCCCGGTCTCTTGGGTACGTGCAATAGAGGAATGAGTAGATGAAGCAACATAATGCCATTGGAATGCCAATTGCTGTGTACAGTGCCTTAGCAAGCGATGCAGCGTTTTCTCGGTCTGATATCACTTTGACATTGTCTAATGATTTTTTGGGAGTTTTATAACCATAAACATGCTGAGCCAAAATCCCTACTGTAGGGGGAGCAAATGAAGATAGCACAGATTCAAATGATCGATCCAAAGCATAGACGCTCGCTCGAGATTTCTGTGGGACTATCTCTGCAAATATTGGACTATAACACCAGTTATACATATATAATATAATACAAATTAGACGTGGGAATATATACTCTAACTTCATTATCTAATGCTTCAAGGGAAGTAGGAAACCGATCAGTCCCCATGACTTCACAGCACATGAACAATACTGAGTAGTTTATGCAGCAGCGGAAGACATGCTACTGGATGCAACATTAGGGGTTTGAATGCTTAACGAGAAATTTGTCATCAAGATCCAGATCATAATTCTTTGCAGTTCTTAGCCATATAACAATATATATTTCTTTATTTTAATGACGATTGTATGCACAACAGAAAAACATAAAATCAAGAAGTGGAAAAACTAGTAGAAGATTGCACTAGACAGCTCCATTAATACATCTTTTCTTCTATTAATAATATCAGCAGTGTGTAATTTATAGATGGCTGTCGAAACCATGACAGAGAAGTAGTTAATTCTAAGCAGTTTAAACCTGACTACCCAAGTTGGTGATGAAAAAAAGCTAAGGTTATATAATGGAATTGGGTTTCTGCAAATTAAATAATATCTTCACGAGCTTGTATTATCAAATGCTAATTGCAAACTGGATTTTTGTATCTACCGATCTACACTCGTGGCCTCTAGAACATATTAGTCAAAATTATAACTATTCTCCATAAGCATTGATGCAAATCATATTGAAGTAAAATATCCGAGGATACGTTATGGACTAGGAAAATAAGGAAAAATTCAAAAAGAATTTCTGAGGTGTCAAACTAGTATTTTGATGAAAACATACAGAACTTTTAATTCAATCCTTGGATATTACTCATATTTTGTCATAATATTCCAGAAGCCCAAGCCCAATTCTATAGAGAACTAACTTGATGTAACTAGCTGAATGAGAAAGCCCTTAAATTAGACTTACAAGATTTTTTTTTCATTATCATCATCATGCTTGTTATTTTCAGATTCTTTTCATAATTAGGCTACATAATTTTACTTTGTATAGGTTTATTTAATTAGGTTGATTCCAAACATCATTTAAATAGTTTGTATGTAATTTTTAAGAAGATATTATTATTATTATTGTTGTTGTTGTTGTTGTTGTTGATGATAATGAATTCAAAACTTATCAAAACAAAGTTCTCTATGAAGAAATGAAAGTTCAACTAGGGAGAGAAGGTAGAAAAATACGTTGTTTCAATTATAGTAAAGTTAAGCATCACTTCAATTTTAGCACTTTTAAATTTTGACAAACTGTTTGAGGTTGAATGTGATGTTTATGGTGGAGGAGTTATAATTGTATCGTTTCAAGAGAGAAGAGACTCGTGACATTTTTTAGTAAAAATTTAAGTCATGTTAGATTAAAGTGGTTCACATACAACAAGGAATTCTAAGCTATTTTTAGGACTCTAAGGAAATGGGAGCATTGGGATTTGTGCTCTAATTATGTGATCATGAGGCATTGAAATTCCCATATAAATATAATTAAATTAGTAATGATATGCATGTGAGATGCGTGATTTACTTACAATAGTTCCCCATCAAAATCTAGAGTCCACAATAGCGTTGTCAATGCTTTGAGTAGAAAGATAACCTTGTTAATTAACTTAAAATGAGAGATTACTAGATTTGATTGTTTGTAATAATTGTAGAGCATGATGAGAATTTTAATGAGATGAGGGAAAGAGTCAAAACATGCTCATTGATGATTTCCAAATTTATGATACTAGGAAAACAACTTTGCATTTCTTATCTATGTTACAAGAGAAGGTGATTCTGGATTTGCATGGAGAAAACTTAGATAGTCACTTAGCATGAGAGATGTTGTTGTCGCTAACATATATTATTAACCTCAATGGAAATGGGATGTTAGTAAGTTTATGTAAAATTGCTATATTTGATAAATTGCCAAAGGGCGGCATAAAATACTATTTTATACATGCCTTAAGCTATTCCTAAAAATATACGGGATGGCTTGTCTATGAATTTTATGCTTTGATTACCCTATACATAAAGGAGAAAGGATTATGTATTTGTTGGAGTTAAAATGTCCCCAAAGATGACATATTTTATCCCTTACAAGAAGACCAACAATGCTTTTAGTATTGCTTGACTTATCTTCTAAAAGGTAGTTCATTTGTATAAGGTGGCGAAGACCTTCTGATCGAGACAAAAAAGTTTTATGACCACTTTTGACAGATATTGTGGAAAATGTATGATTAATCCTTGAATTTTAATATTACAACACATCCCAAATAAATGGAAAAATAGAGTTGATGAATTAAACACCTGGGAACTTGATTTGTAGTATCTATGATGACAAGTCAAAGCAGTGGGATGTGGCACTTGCACAAGCAGAATTCACACACAACATTTCTAAACACAGGGCAATAGGTAAATCACCATTCAAAATTATGTATATGTTGTGTCCCAAGCATATACTTGATCCTGTACTAGTTTAGAAGGGGGTGGTGGTTATAGCATTGTTGTCGAGATGATGATTGCGAATGCATATACTATATGGGTTGAGATGAAACATAAGTTACAACAAATCAATGCTAAGTACAAGGATGTTGTTGATAAACAACATCATGCTAAATTGTTCAAGAAAGGAGAGAGGGTGATGATGTTTCTACACAGAGAGAGATTTCTAGTTGGGACCATATAACAACCTATAGAAGAAGAAATATGATACTTACAACATAATAAGTGTATTCTAATGGACAAGATAAAAGGACACTTTATGTTGACAATTTGCTAAAAAATATAAATATTCCTAAGAAAATATGGATATTCCTAAGACTTTCAACGTTCTTGCCATTAATCCTAATTATGATGATGAGCCGCTATATCCAAATTTAGATGATGACTCAAGGTTGAGTCTTCCTCAAGTAAATGAGAATGACATGGAATGTTTGCTAAATATATTCGTGAACCAAATAGACAGGACAAAGCTCAAAAAGAAGTTTGGACATATCAAACCAGTATTTTGATGGAAACAAACTTACTTTTAATACAATTATTAGATTGTGCTCAAATTTTGCTAAAATGTTTTACAAACCCAGTTCTATAATGGATGAGCTTGCTGTAACTAGGCGAGATAGAAAAGATCCTCAAATTAAACCTAGAAGATACTTTTTTAATTTTTCTTTATTTTCCTAATTATTTTTGTATTCTTTACTTAATTAGGATTAAGAATTCTATTTGATTTAATTTTATTTAACTAAGCTGGTTCCAATCACTATTTAAAGTTTATATGTAATTTTTCGAAAGAGATTATTATTATTGAACTCAGGATTTATGAAAAGAGGGTTTTTTCTACAATTTAGAGTTTGAGATACCCTGATTTTCCATCTTTCGCTACGCTGCTTCAATTATAACTGTGGACTTTGACTTATTTGAAACCATGTTTGTGCAGATATCTTATTTCAATACCATGTTATCAGTTGATTGTAACTCTCTAGGATGAAAAAAGCAAATGCTGTTGGTAGTCAAACATGAACATCAAGGGAGATGATGAGTTGAAATGCATACTTGTTTGTAGCTGGACCATTCCAGGATACGCAAAATCCCATGATGAAAAAGACCAGACCATGGATGAATGGTGTGGATGGATCATCAGGCAATACAAGAAGCAAAACTGCTGCCAATGGTATGGCTGAACCAGAGCTTATCTGTGACAGAAATATCCTCCCAGAATTGGGAAAGCATTTAGCTAGGACATCCCCCATCTTTCCACCAAACAGGCCACCAAGTGACCCAGCAACTACAAAAAGAGCCATGAGAAATGCTGTTTTTTCATGGGAGAAGCCAATGAGCTCCAACCACATAGGAGCAAATGATAAAGCTGACCAAGGAAAGGATCCAGATACACCTTGAGCCACAATTATTTGGAATGACGGAATTTTTATAACTGACTTTGCTTCTTTCACCAGGTACTTCACCTCTGAGATAAAAGACTTGGGAGATTGGTTTCTAGCTTTGCTATTAGTATCAGAAAAGCGTGGATCGTTAGCAAAAAGGCGGACCATAATACCAACAATTACACTAATTATTCCAACCAGATGAAAAGCAACTCTCCAGCCAGGTATTCCCGCGAATGTTCTTGAGGCTATTAGAACTGAACAGAGCCCTCCGATGATGGAACCAAGGTTTCCTGTCAGCTGAAGCCATCCAAATGCCATGCCACGATTGCTTTCATCAGTTGAATCAGCCACAAGGGACTGAATGGCAGGTGTGACTATGGCCAGTCCAATCCCATTTAGACCTCTTGAAACCGCTACCTGATAACCAAATGCGAGAACATTAAATTAGGCAAGAGGTCATGCCATGAAAAGCAGGAGTTCTTCTTTTATGATTATCCATCCAGGAGACTCAAACCACCAAAAATAGCAAGCTTCGTATTCTCAAGAGGGTTTTTTCTTCTTCCAAGTTCAGTTACAAAGTATACAACTTGCTGAAAAGATTCCTGATAAAAGTATCCAATTTAACCACAAGGACTTGCTTTTCAAACCAGAAAATTGTTCAGCTTACCTTCATAGTCTTCTAATATCTGCATAACAAATGAAAGTATGCAACATAACACTTCAACATCTCTAATAAAGACTTGAAAACTATGACGACTTCATTTTTCTTTCATCGAGAACTTCTCCAACAAATGCTTTTTGATGTCAATCACATGATTCATACCAAAATTCTAGTCGTAATAATGAAGGTCTTGAACAAGAAATGTAATAATACTTCTGATTAGCTTCCTTCACTACATTTCTCACAGAAAAATAGCATTTTTACTAGTCTAATATCAGTATCATTATTCTAGTCGTAATAATGAATATTCGTAGAACCATACCCATGATTGAATCCCAATTTCAACAATTCTCAAGAAATTTCTTAATCCAGGTCATTACTCACCTTAAGATAGGACAGTCACAGTGTAAGTTGAACCTGCAATCTATGGCTGGTGTTGTGGTAATAGGCCAATAGCCATATTTATTCATCAAAGGTTCGAACTAGTGTAAAAGAAGAATGACATCAATGGAATACAAACCCAATTTCCTCATTTTACATGGAAAAATCCTATACTCCGAGTAATATAGGAATTAAATGGACTAATCCAGGCAGCCCAGCAATTCACATATTCAACTATTCTTCTGCAAAGTATAACAAACCAGCCTCACCAAGAAATTCATTGGAACCTATCAATAGATCCTCTAATAAAATCATTAAAAATAACCCAAAATGAAGAATCTGTAACAGAGACCGCACCGACAAAACTAGGAAAAAAGGGGGGGCATTCAAATTTACAACAAAGACTAAAGCTTCAAAAGTACGACAACTTACAAATCTTGAAAAAAGAGAGAAGCAACACAAATAGAGGGACTCATAGTCTCAAACCTCTAAGAAAGTAGAAGAAATGGCAACGAGTAAAGTGGCGGCTGCCCAAAGAAAAGCACCAAGAGCAATAACATGGGCACGATTATGATGCACAGCAAGGTAAGCAGCTAGTGGATAACAAGAAGACTGAACAATGGATCGAAACAAAGTTAATGAACCCAAACCAGTGGGGTCAGTATGTAAAGCTGCACCAACTTCTTTGTACACTCCTGGTAACAGTGACTCATCAGCTCTCTCCATAATCCCTGCTAGATTCACTAGCAATAATGTCAGAGTCTCTTGTTTCATCGTTGAAGTTTCTCTGAAATCAGAGTCCTCTGTATTTTGGAACCGAAGAAAACAGAGGATCCTCTGTTTAGAGAGAAAAAAGAGTTGACTTTGTGGATAGATAATTTGATAGGGGGGATTTGATCTCTGAAGTATCAAGTTATGTTCTTTTTATTTTTATTAAAGGAAAAGAAGGATCGGAGGAGAGCAGAATCCAGTCAAGACAAGAATTTCGGGATCCTGCGTGGAATCCTCGAGAAAATCAATGTCTGATAGCCACTCGAGCCTTATTCCCATTTTGCCTTTAGCTATATCCTTTTCCGTCAAGTCTAAATTTGATATTTTTATGCCTTATTTATTTATTTATTTCCCTCTTGATCTGATCTTCAATATTTCTCAGAAATTAAATTTTAATTAAGCATTTACAAAGAAAAGCATATGTGATTCTTGACCATGAACAGTACGAAATTCTGCAAACCCAAAACTTTCACCAGAGATCATCACAGAAGATGAGAGGACGAATAGAATTCTCACAGGTGAAGTCATGCGCCGTGTAATAAAATTCAAAGCGGTGGTTGTTTACTTGGTGGCCGTGTGACGACTCCGTCAGCGTTCAAGACTATATTCTTGTATTTAAATAAGATTTCAACTTCGTCATAAGATGGTTTTAATTTGGTACATTTCCAGCCGACATTCCAATTAATTTATAATAGGACTGTTCCAGACACTGCTTGTTTTTTTAGTTTCAAGTTAATTTTTTTTTATATTTTTAAATTATTTTAATATCCTGATATTAAAAATAAAATTAAAAAATAAATAAATATTATTTTAATATATTTTTAAATAAAAAATATTTAAAAAAACAATTCCTCCCTCTAATTTTGTGACTCATTGCTTTTCATGACACCAAGAAACTTGTAAATAAAAAGATTTACAAATAAAGGATGAAGAGAAGCTTTCAAAAGATAGATATAGAATTTGCAGAAGTTACTCAAGCCTGAAAACTTGCATTGCTCAATAAAAGAGAGTTTGCCTTGATCATGGAAACCTGAATGGCTTTGTTATTAATCAACTCGTTGAAAGTGTTAAATAATGGTGTGATTTTTCTTATTTTTAGTGAGTTAATAAGAAATATGGTTGAAGTTATTTTTTAAATATATTAAATTAATATATTTTTTTAAAAAATTATTTTTAATATCAATATATAAAAACTATCTAAAAATATCTAAAATATTAATTTTAAAAAAATCATAATTTACTAAAACTCAGTGCAAATAAATCCTCAAACAGGCACTAAATACCACTAATCATACCAGTCTCCTAATCTGAGGATGCTAGTTTACTTGAAAGTAGAGCCTTGTCGTCGCTATCATCATCGAAATCCAACCGATCGATTTTTCCATATTCTACATCAGTTTCTGCTGTTTCCTTTCCATCAAGCCCTTTTGATTCTGAAAGATGTAGCTGAGAGTACCCTTCTCCGAAAGTAGAATCTTGTGCCTCTACTTGTTGCATTTCTGATTCCATCAACGCATTCATCTTTGCCCGCTCCCGGTCTCTTGGATACGACCAGTAGAGGAAGGAGTAGATGAAAACACATATTGACATTGGAACGACAAATGACATGAAGAGTGCCTTGGCAAGTGATACAGCATTTTCTCTATCTGTTTCAACTTTGACAGAATCCGATGATGTTTTGGGAACTTTGTAGCCATATAAGCGCTGAGCCAAAATGCCAACTATTGGGGGAGCAAAAGAAGACAGTACGGATTCAAATGAATTGTCCAAAGCATAGATTGTTGTTCGAGATCTCTCTGGCACTATCTCTGCAAATATTGGACTGCGCAAATATGTCAGACAATTCAGATTCATTAAACATCGTTTCTGTTTGTAATATCGTTACTTTATGCATCGAACAAGTAGGAAACTAGATTGACCATCAATGCCACTTCACAGCATGCTGTATTGCACTTTAAAAAACATAAGCCGGCGGCATATGTCTTACGCTGCTCTAGGCACCTGGAGCAGCAGAACATGCTCGAATGCTCACAAGGAAATGTCATTCATGAAAACTGGAACTTATCAAGTGCCACGCTTAGGGTAATTGCTGTTCAAGTACTTGCAGCAGGAATAATTTGTGACGCGTACCAATGAATTTAGCATAATCGCGATATAAGGCCAGCATAATCCCTGACGCTTGCAAATTGCAAGTTTTGAGATTAATGTTTACACCAGGGTCCTTTTCAAGCTATCAAAGTTTTCTACAAGTTTTAAGAAAAAAATTTACAATCTTAATCTAATGAAGGTGAACGAAGATTTACGTTAAATATCATTTTGCAAGAAATTGGGAAATCCTTTGGCTAAAGCTGCTCTGGGGCAAGCAACCTAGTCCACTACGAAGATCAATGTGTTATGGTTTGTGACTGGTCATCTTTTATAGTAACGGGTGTCCTGTTTCAACAGCAACTAACAGTTGATGACAACTCCCTGGTGTGCATGTCATGTATGCTACTTAGATGGATGAATGAGAAGCCACGGTTTCTTCTATCCTTTTGATTCTCCTCATTTTACAACCCTTCAAATCCTATGTCAAGAAAACCAAAAAAAGAAAAAAAGAAAAGAAAAAGAAACATTCTTTAAGTGAAATAGGAATACATACTTGTTTGTAGCTGGAGCATTCCAGGATGTGCAGAGTCCCATGGTGAAAAAGACCAGACCATGCATGAATGCTGTTGATGGATCATATGGCAACACCAGAAGCAAAATCCCTGCTAAAGGAATGCTTGAACCAGCACTTATCTGTGATAGCATTATTCTCCCAGAATTCGGTAAGCGTTTAGCAAGGATATCCCCCATTCTTCCTCCAAACAGGCTACCGAATGAACCACCGATTACAAAAATGTTCAGGAGGGATGCTGTTTGTTTATGAGAGAATCCAATAAGCTCTAACCACATTGGAGCGAATGATAAACCTGACCAAGGAAATGTTCCAGAGACACCTTGAGCAACAAGTATTTGGAAGGTTGGTATTTTTACAACTGACTTCGCATCTTTGATCAGGTCCTTGAACTCTGAAATAAAAGTCTGAGTTTTATCTTTAGCTCTACCATCAGTATCGGAGAAGTGTGGATCCTTGGCAAAGATATAGACCAAAACACCAACTATTACACTTATTATTCCAACCAAATGGAAAGAAACTCTCCAACCAGCTATCCCCATGAACGATGTTGTGGCTAGCAGTACCGAACAGAGATTTCCAATGATGGAGCCAAGGTTTCCTGTTAGCTGGAGCCATCCAAATGCCATACCGCGATTGCTTTCATCGGTCGAATCGGCAACAAGAGACTGAATGGCAGGTATGACTATGGCAAGTCCGATCCCATTCAGACCTCGTGAAATTGCCACCTAATTAATTGATCAGATGCAAAATTGAAATACATGAGTTATCTATCACTGTTATTTGCACAGAATAAAAAGCACCAGTCTCCTTAAAGAGTTGGCAACAAATTCAGCTCTTTCTCATCAAATTCTCCAATAAGTACCATCATTTTGAACTTACATTAATTATCCATTCCTTCTAATGACAGCGTGGCTCGACAAAAGAGTTTATAGCACTTCAGATTTCCATGTACTGCTATCAAACATGAATCTATTGCAATCTAATAGAGCCACCAAATTAACCATTTGGGATTATGTGTGACCCATCAAATGATTTGTCCACTTTCCAACATTCTATTAAGAGTTGATAGATTCTGATCATCTGTTGATAAATAGCCTTTACGTAGAGTGAAAATATCGTACAGTGGCATTCCTTCATTGGAATAATTGTACAAATCCAATGTCCTAAAAAAATATCAGGAGATGCTAGCAAGTGATGCAACATGAAAGAGTCTCCGAATCTAAATGCTACATCGTTTTCCCAAACAAGCACGTAAGATTTCACCTAAGAAGGCATTAACTCATAACCCCATTTTACAGACCAACCCTTTTCCTGGAGCTTGATCTTATCATGTAACCATAAAAGCACATCAAAATGGGTTTCTTAGAATCGCAACTAAGATATCCAGAACAGAACAACTATAAAATGTCACTCAAAAAAGAAAGATAAAAGAGCCAAATAAAAATCTCCACATAAAGAGATAGAGAGAGATCAAGAGGAACCTGTAAAAATGTAGAGGATATGGCGACAAGGAAGGTGGCAGCAGCCCAAAGAAAAGCACCAAGAGCAATGACATGGGCACGATTATGATGCACAGCAAGGTAAGCTGCTAATGGGTAGCAAGAAGACTGAACTACTGATCTAAACAAAGTGAGTGAACCCAGCCCAGTTGGGTCTGTATGTAGAGCTGCACCAACTTCTTTATACACTCCTGGCAACAAAGACTCATCAGCTCTCTGCATAATCCCCGCAAAATTCACCAGTACCAATGTTAGTGTCTCTTGTTTCATTTTGGAAGTCTTTATCAAAGCAAGATCCTCTATTTTATTTCCAAAAATAGACCATCCGACGTCTCTTTCCCGTTATAGCAAGTACTATGAGAAAAAAGGGGACATGACCATGTAGCCCTATGATTGACCAGACAACAGCTGGGATTTTCGGACATGTAACAGCAAACTTCCCATGAAGTCACAGTTGTGGAAAAGAGCTTCTGTGATGTTGAGCAACTTGGTTGTTGCTAGCTGTAGGTGCGATGTAGTGCAAGGGTTGTGCACAGGTTGTAATATTAAAATGATCAGATCTATCGAGTGAATCTAAAGACAATCAACAAGTTGTCCATGTGCTTAAGAGGGCATTGCACAAGTGTATATTAGTTTAATTTGCTTGTGTTATGGGGAAGATACATCATGTCATTATAAAAACATTCAATCTGTTTTGTATAGCAGGCCTCTTGATTTTATAAATGGAGTCGTGCATACCTCCCCTATTTCTTGGAGGAAAATTTCTTCGATTTGTGAAGATATTTCATCGGATTTTCAGATGTTCATCGTATTTCATCAATTCAATGCAGTTGGACTGGATTATAAATGAACCATGATGAATTTTTACCCTACAGACAGAGACTATATTGCTTTTAATCCAATCAAATTCTGCAGTCTTTCAAAGTGGCTCCGAGAAAAAAGGACGAGAATAGGAGTGAGAGACACTCTATATTGTTTAAGAGCAGAAAACTCATGCCAAACTCGAGTAGAAAGCACAGCAAATTGATGTCGTCTTCAAGTGATTTTCTTTATCTTTCTAGAAATTAGAGAGTAAGAAATTGTTGCTTTCATATACAAATTGAATTATTTCTTTTTGAGTGTCATATACCTGGCTAGTATATTTGAAGAAAAGAAAATGAAGGAATATAATTTAATTAATTAGATTATAATTTTTTTTAATAATTGGAAGTTTAAATTTTTTTCAAAGTAATTAAAAACTTACATAATTATTAATTTTAAAATTTATAAAATTAATTAAAATATATACAAATTGATTTAAATATCATATCAATTAAAAAAAAGGACTATAAATCCTTCTTTATACTGGAAAGTGAAGCCCTAATTGTAATTAAAGATATATATTTTTTTAAATGAGCGTTTGGAGTATGGTTATATTTACGTTTTTTTTAAATTAAATTTTTTATTAAAAATTAATTTTTTATATATTTTCGATCGTTTTGGTATACTTATATATAAAAATTATTTTAAAAAATATTATTTTAACATAAAAAATGCTTTAAAAAGTAATTATAGCGACATTTTCTAGCAAGTATTTAATACGCTGTCGTTTGTGCCACATGTCCCAAGCGGCAACATTTTAATATGTCACTTTCATCCGTATACTTTTTTCCATTTCTCTCATATAAATTAATAAATTTATTTTTCAAGCAAAGCCCAACAAAACTGAAACATAAGCCCATCTATATATTTTTCAAGCAAACAAGCATGGGAATCTTAATACTATACTCTGTGTGAAGTTCTTTTCCTGATAATTATGATTTATCCTTGCCCCAGCGCCTATATATACACAATATTTTTCATAATTAATATATTATATTTTTTGACAAATTCTTTGCAAAATACAAATTCTTAGGCAGGTGGAGTGCCATATTGTTTTACCAATAATCGTACTTCTTTTCTTAATCAATGAATATTCTTAACTGATGTGATAATGATATCTTAATTTTCATGTAATTTTCGAGATGAAACAACATGAACTAAGTTCTTAAATATATTAGATTATTACATAAATAATAGTTCTTATACTTAACATTTCACTTTCATCCTTACATTTTTTCCATTTCTCTCGTGTAAATCACTAACTTAATTAATTCCATGATGAGTTTATTTTTCAAGCAAGTTTCTAGTCAAGCCCAACAAAACTGATCTCCAAGCCCATATATTTTGGCAAAGTATCGTATCGCAAGCATGGAAATCCCAGCATTCTGTGTGAAGGTGTCCTTTGTCTTCACACCCATCTTTGCTTGTATTTTTCTCTATTTCAAAGTGTCATTTTGCTTGTAAATTTTAAAATATCTCCCTACATAATTGGTCTTTTAGGACTCGAAAAATATTAATTTTCTCTTACAACTTAGCAAATATTAATTTCTAATTAAAGTTCTGTTTGTTTGCAGAAAAATTATTTTCTTTTGGAAAGTAAATTTCAAGAAAAGTGAATTCCGAGAATAATAAATTCCTGAAAAGTAAAATATTTTTTGATGTTTACTAGTGTTATGAAAAATGAACTAAAAAACACTTTCTAGTGTTTGGTTATGTTGTGAAAAATAAATTAAAAAATAATTTATTAATAATTTATTTTTTTCAAGTTTATTAAAATAATAACAAATAAATCTTACAAATTAAAAAGTTGAATAATAATGAAATTGAAAAAAAATTCATAAATTATCTCAAATAAAATAAATAATAATCAAAATAATAAAGATCAAATCTAAAAAAAAGATGAAGAAATTAAAATAATAATAATTAATATTTCATAAAATATTTCAAGTAAAATAAATAACAATAAAAAAAATGAGGACCAAATTTGATAGAAAAAATTTTCAATAAAAAAAATAATAGAAGAAAAGCAAATAACAATTATAAAAATGAGGACCAAAGTTAATATAAAAATTAAATTTTAAAAAATATTAGATGATCCAAGTTTTCATAGATGTTTACCAAACTCCTCGTTATCATCCCTCCTTTGAAAGGCATAGAGATACTAGCTAGTTGGATTAAAAATATACTAAAAAATATTAAAAAAATTTACTAATTGCGTACAGCTTGAATAAATTCAACATACCAGTACTAATGTTAGTAAACTTGGAATTAAAATCCTCTTGATTTTATTTTACAAATCTTCGAATTCAAATTTTTCCTTTGTAATAAACCTTCAAAACATAAAGATATCCCTTGAGAAATCTCATAGATCCCACAATCATTTCCCTACATGGTTGCAGTCGACATTAACAATTGATTCTATGATCTTTTATATACTTGTTACTATTGCTGGCATGATTTTGACCATGCTTATAGCTGGAAAAATGTGATCTTGTTCTTGAGCATTAAAGTTACTACTTGGAAATGACGCGCCAAAAGTGTAGCTAGTCTTTGTAATCACATCTTTACTTGATTATGCTGAGTATTATTTCAATTTTACAAGTTGTTCTTCCCCTTCTTTTTCGCAAAAGGTAGGCATTTTTTATTCAGTAAAATTGCTACTTGTTGTTTGAATTACTATATCTTTCTGTCTAGTAATTATTCGCTTTTGTTTTGATGGTTAGTAATCATGACATTCAAAATTCAATCTAGATACACATTAAGATTAATTCCATCCTTTTAATACAGTTAAAATTAAAGGATATGCTAGGACTAAGAGGGTTTTTTTTAATAGTGATGGGGGCGATGCATTTTCTGGTGTGGTAATTATAACCCCCTCAAGTTATCTCTCACTCTTTGTAAGAAAAGGCCTTGAAATAGTCCTGAAACCAAATTAAGATAATTTGGAATCCTAGTGTATTTAAGGTTGTTCCAAACACTTAAAATTAGTCACTAGACTATTCGGCTAGTCTTAACCAAGTTCTAAATAGAATTTTTCAACTATTAATCGTGTTTCTAGTTTATAAATTATTCTCAACCAAGCCCCTCTATTCATTCTATTCATATGATATTATGCATTTCTAAACTCATTCTAAACTACTAATAATAGATTTATCCAAATCTAGTATGTTGATGCATTTTTAAACCCCTTCTAAACTACTAATAATGGATTTATCCAAATTTAGTATATTGAAAACTTTTCAAAAGCAAACCTCAAATTTGATTGAGTCCTTAACCACATAAAAGCAACAAAAAATAAAGTCTGTTGTAAGTTAAAACCCTCAAATATTAAGAATATGATAATTACATGAAGACTCTTACAATACTTAATTTTATTTGTTTATGTTTCACTTATTAAAAGTTATTACAATCCTTTATATATAAAAAAAACCTAGAAAATTCTAATAATATAAAATAGAAAAACTATTATTTATCCTTAAGTTTAGACCTCGATCAAAAATTATTTTTTACCATGAACATCCATTTGTGTATGGGTCATACCATCATGGATGCCTAATATATTTGTGCTAGCATTTCCATCATATGTTTCTGATACAAATATTTTATGTGGGATACCCTATCATAAATTCTTGGCATAACATCTATATATATGTCATGTTAACATGAGTCTCATAACCAAAATTTTCAATAACAACTTCAGGAGTTGATAAAACAAAACCCTAGTTATGAGATTTTTTTTTATCTAGAAAGAACCTATTTATTCTCTTCAACACGAGTACGTTATGTTCTATAATCTCTTTCAATTGTAATTATTCAACATCACACAATAGATAACCACTAGAATCGATACATAGTCTCTAGAACCTTTAACCAAAATCACTGGAAATAGTTGGCTTCTAATACTAACTGACATGGATGAAAAAAAAATGATACTAAGGCTTTATACAAGTCAAGTCAAGACCATTAAAGACCAATAATATCATGATTATAAGAAAATTCTTATGATACCTAATTTTATTTATCTATGTCTCACTTGCTAAAAAACAATTACAACTCTTTATATAGAAAATAAAAAAGAAAGAAATAATAATATTAATGGGAAAAATAAAATATGAAAATAGTTGTCTTCAAATAAAATAAAAAACTAGAAAAACATTATCATACAAAATTAAAAAAAATCAAATTAACTAAGAGAAATATTTATTTTTCCAAAAAAACTCCTACATCAATCTCTTAATTCTTTATTTTGTTTTGTGTATGTCCCTTTTATCATAATATTATTAGCTAATTCCTCTACATTCTTTTTGGAAACCCACCATAACACTTTTATTTTGGTGAGAATTAAATGATGAAAGGAAATAGTACTAATTAAAAAAAAACTAAACTAAACCACCCTAATTAATCAAAATAAAATAAAAGTCACCTTTTTAATTTCATAAATGTAAATGAAAAGGTTAAAAATGTATCCCTAATAGAGTGTTTCTTTATAAGGCATATGGTTTATAAAAAGCATGCATTAAAGAGGAGAATGCTCAAATTAAAAAAATAAAAATAAAAATATAAAGAGATGAAATCTAGGTAATATGCCATGTTTTAATAAGTATGTTCATTGATTAGTACTCAAAAGTGTATTTTTATCATGGTTTTATATCATGATTTTGCACTTAAAGTATCAATAACTCCTTAACTAAAGTACGTTTTATAATAATCTATCTAATAATATAAGATACCTTTAATTTATGGTAAATGTCCATTTTAAATACAGGCCTATCACATAAATGAAAGGATTGATTGATGACTTTAAGAACTTCAATTCCAAAGGTAAAGAGATGATCAAACTTAGAAAAGAGATGTCGGTGCAATCCAAACCGGAACACTATTTGGTAATCGGGTCATATCTGGAGCTATAGATCTCAGATTTAGGTCTACTTTATATGGATGGAAAGGTAAGACATAGACCTATAACTTTCCTATGGAGCCCAAGATCTAAAAAGGTCATTTTCAAGTCCAAATTATTGCAACAACAAAGAAGCCCAAATATGTCCTCCAGCCCGAGCACTGTTCAGTATTTTGGCCATATCTGGAGTTTTAGAAGTCGAAATGAGCTGAAGTTTTTACACAAGAAAGTTGAGACAATTGCCTATAACTTTCATGTTTTCAAGTGGCTCTAATTTTGACGTCATCATTAACGTTTTGGGCAGACAAGAGAAAAAAATGATTATCACCAAGTCAAGGGTTGACCATCTACTCATCAATTAGTCATTAAATCAATAATTCCCAATTTTGGCTTATAAAAGAAGGCACTTGCCATGCATTTAGGCATCTTGGTGTCCAGATCAAGATCATGCTCTTGTTTTCTCTCTTTGTATTCTTTCTGCTTTGTTTTCATTAATATCAAGTTTGTGCCTTTCATTTCCTTTCCTTTGCTTTGTTAACTCTTATTTTATTTATGTTCTTATTTTGTTTATCCATTTTTCTTTCTTCTATTATGTCTAGCTAAATTAATCATGTCAAGGTGAAAAGGTTACACTAATGGTGTAAGAATAAGTATGGTATAAACTTAATATGGACTTTAATGTTTAATACTAACATGTTTTATATTTGTTATCTTGTTCACTCTTTAATACTTTGCTTGTTAAATGATTAATCTTGATTTATGTTGTATAACAATTGGTACAACAAATGCTTGGCACTTTCATAGCCCATACTGTATGGTATAACCGACACCTGAGCTATGAAAGGAACTTGATTTGTTGTTAACATAAGTTATAATCATGAATGCTTGATGAAATTTACAAGTATTAGCATTAATTGAATAAGATGACTAATGTAATCATGTTAACAATCTATAATCTGATTGGAACTTCCTTTATGTGTGGTTTCCAATTGAACAATAAGAGTTTATACTATACTTGTTTGACATACCATTAGTGGAACCTCTAACCTTGACATTTGTTATTATCATTGTTAATTCTTTAATTTTCCATCTCAAAGTTCTCATCAAATTTTCTTCTTCTTCTTTATTATTGTTGTTGTTGTTGTTGTTATTATTATTATTATTATTATTATAGTTATTAATATTATTGTTGTTGTTGTTATTGTTCTTGTTATTGTATTATTATTATTTATAATTTGTATAATTAACCTCCCTGTGGTTCGACCCCGGTCTTACCGGGTTATTTATTACTTCGACACTCCTGCACTTGGAAGAAGACATCAATCTTTTCGTCGTGTCATTCATTCCATAAAACTGGTGTTGAAATGATTTTAAATAATGACAAATTATATGTGGTGGTGATAGTTGCATTTTGTCTCAAACTTGAACAATAATAAAAATAAGAACACCGCAAGTCCGTGATTGTAGGAGTATCTTCAATCTAAAAGTTCAAAGTTCGCTTTCTGAAATCTGAATGCCTTTAAGCTTGTTTTTCCACTATTTGGTCCTGAAGCTCATTAATCAAATGAAGTGAGGATTAGTTTTTTATTTTTAAATAATAGATTAAGAATAGTTAGCATGATATTTATAAAATTAAATTTATTAATACGATCATAACAACAACTTGAGAAATGAATTAACTCGAATAATGAATTTTCTAGGTTAAAAGCTTATAACAATTCTTTATAACAATTTTTTATGAAGTACTTTTAGGTTTTATGAAGTACTTTTAGGTTTTCTTTATTTGATGCTATTAATTACTTTATTTATTTTCTTAGAACTAATGTTTTTCCTTTTTTAAAATTTATTATTCTAAGAAAACCAAGTTATGATTAAATGATGTTTGATTAAGAATTTTATTTTATTTTTAAGAATATTTTTTTAAAAATTAAATTTTTTAAAATTAAATTTTTAATATTTTTGATATACTAATATTAAAAATAATTTTTATACTACCATATACTTTTATATCCTAGAATATTCATGTGCTACAAACTCCATCCATCTAAATTGTAACTTTTTAAGAGTTGACTTAGCACATGGAGAGTTCTAACGTTTTTGTCAAAAAAGAGTCTTAAGCAAGATGAAAAACCAAGATTATTTAAATACAAAAAAGAAAGAAAAAAAGGAGAGACCCTTGGGCATGGAGGCTAAGCCCTAAGGTTATAGAGTGGGACCCAAGAGTTGCGTGGCTTCGTAAGCTGACTCACTCGCCACGATTTCATTAATATGGATGGGCCATGGGAAATGGCATGATGAATGGGGAGCAAGCATGATAAGAGAAAGGACGGGTGGCTTTGAGAAGGGCCCACAAAACCCCTTTGTCTCTAGTTGGATGCACATTCTCATCAACGTCAAAGAACCTTATATGCCGTGCCGTGGGCTTTGCTGGGAGACAAATCTAATCCAAATAGCACTCCCAATATTTCTCAAAAAGTCTCTTATTCTCCATGCTTGAATTTCACAGTTTTACTTGCATTTGCGATTTTGTGGTAAAATTTCTTGTTTCAGTGATATTTTCCTTGTTCTTTTCTTGCAACTCTGCCTTTCTAACCTGCAAAACAAAAAAAAAAAAAAAAACCAGTCCCACCTTTGTTGTCTTAAGAAAAAAGCCATAATCATGTTAAACTCAATTGCAATATACAAGCTCTTGTTTGCAATTAAGCATCTCCTCATTACAAGGCACCCCAACGGCCACTAGCAAATCTTAAGAGCTTCAAACAAATGATTCCCAGATTTTGCCCATTCTTAGCATGCCTTTTTCATTATAATTAGCTTATCATAAGACAGGAAATCAAGAGCTTGCATTGCAATCGACGAGTGTTTGTTTTTATGTTAAAAATATTTTGTTGAAAATTCTTAATATTTTTTATTTTAAGTTGTTTTGATGAAATAATAGTAAAAATAAAAAAATATTATTTTAATATATTTTAAAATAATTTTTTAAAAATAATAATTATTATAATTTTAAATATTTTCTTGAATTATATATATATATAACTTAAAAAAAAACTGTACCTTTATCATTAATCATTGTGAGACTATTACAGGGGTAGCATCAAAATTTGTTTTCGAATGATGTAAAATGTCTCTTTATAACCTTAAACTCTTGTGGTTAAATCTAATCGAGGAGGTTAATTGATTTTGAGGCAATGAAAAGGGACATTTTGCTTTATGGTAACTATTAGCTTGCAGTTCGTAACTTGACAGTAGTGGCAGACAAATGTAGACTTCATGAAAATCACTCCTGACCCACCACGGCAGACAAGTCATAATGAAAGATTTTAAATAAGCACCACAGTAAATGGAGTTCCTGTTCAAGTACTGGTTTTTACTTCGAAAAGTTTCTCCATTAGAGAAGTCGTTGAAACAAATAGTGAGTCACCGTTTGATCCTGGAATGGTGCTCCTTTTTTTTCTCTGCAGTGTTTTTAAAATTCGCCCTTGTTTTTTTAAAATATTTTGCATCGTAACTAGTATTTAGCAATTTGCTCGAAGGAAGAATTATGATATTAACATATTACTATGTTGAGACTATTTAAAGCACAATTAAAATACAATGTTTATTTAGAATATTGTCAGTCATTGATAGTATATGGAAGTGTCTTCATCTTTATTTTTTTTTTATTTCACCATCGAGATGCTCGGAGACTAATCCAATACCTAATTAAAGCCCCATCAACTAATATATATATATATATATATATATATATATTCAGTATATGCTCATCCTTTTGTAATTATGGATTTGAACCCCCTAGTGTTCAATAAAAGGAAATAAAAAGCTAAGTATAGAACTGTATTCTCTCACAAGTTACAAAACCATCCAGATAAGTGACGTGCCGAGTTTATATTAAGTGGTGTTATGTCTTTGGCAGGATTGAAGTGTTAACTATGCTTTAAACTTGTTTGATTATCAAAAGTAAAACAAAAAAGTTTTAAAAGTTGTAAGAAACTGAGCTAGATGCTAAAAGACTTGACCTCCAAAGAGAGTTTTTCATGTTTGTTTGCGGGGGAAAAATCTTCATTTAAATATGTCTATGGATTTGGTAATATTGCTATAATTTAAATCTCAAAGGCATTTTTCATATTGTTACCGGATACCGTTAATGATCACCCGACTAAACAGCTACGGCCTTCAGTGCAAAAGTCGGCACTGGGAGATGAAACAGATGATTTAATTATGTAATGGGATGATATTCAAAGGGCAATCCTTTGGTCTCACACCTCTTCCATTTTATGTGCGTGCTGGAGAGCTTTGCGTGCTATCTACACGACTCATTTCAATACTGTATGCGCACATACTGATAGCTTTTGGGGGGGTTTGATGTGTAGTAGCACCAAACATTTGCAGAGTTTTCAAATCGAGGCTCGTAAAAACACCCTTTTTGATGGGACTTCTCTCGAATAAGATTTCTTGTGAATAAATGTTAAAAATGATATGACGTCAATAATAGGTGTATGCAATTTATATGAAGTAAGAGTCGTTAGGTGAAACATTGAGATATGGCCTAATTAACCAGGGATATATTCATATATGAAAACATGGATGGGATGAAGCTCATGAGGTTCGATGATGAAGATATGACCTAGCAAACTTGTTTTGCCATCTCAAGGTTCTTCTTTCTTCGCACCACAAGATGTTGTCTTCCATCCTCCGCTCTTTAATTGTGAAACAATCTCTTGTTTTCACCTAAGAAACCTCAATTAAAGCACCATTAATTTCTAACTGGTGTTGTCATTTGCCACAAGAAAGGAAACTCCTAACCAAATAAAGATCCATCTCCATCCCTCCTAGGTGGGCAGGATATAGACGCGGGAAGCCTCCTCCAAGAGAGTGACCACCAAGTATTAGCTATAAGAAGAGGTCCTTTTCTGTAGAGAAGAAAGATACCTTCTCTTCTAAAAAATTGCGGGGAGAGAGGTTATTACATGATCTTTAGAGATTTTACTTCTATCTAATTTGTAGTATTATTAGCTACTGGAAATGGGAAGAAGAACAAGGGAAAATTGCAAATTTCCATGTAATTTGTCTTTAAGAGTACGAGGAAAGGGGGGGGGGGGATCCCCGTGACCATTTGTAAGCCGTTCTCTCTTTAATTTTGGAGCGAATGCGTGAGATTTTGTTAAGATTAGGATATAAAATGTTTGATGGATTTTAAAATTAGGATATATATAGAGCAAGAAATTGAAAAGAAATCAAATTTAAATAAGATAAAATAATATTTTTTTCTTATTTAAATTTGATTTCTTTACAACCTCATGCTCTCTTTTTTCACTCGTATCGAAACAACACATAGATTGACAATATGAATCGCTTCACCCCCATTCTATTTTCCTTCTCCCTCGGTTTTGTTGAGGAACATAGCTTGAAGGACAATAAAAGCAAAACCTTGGATGACTAGGAATTGTGGTTTTGGACAACATATGCCTATACATGGGCATGAAATAACATGATACGCGCTACACGTATATAGATGCCTAGCTAGTGTTAATTAGGATAACCCACGCTACAAAATTGAGGTGCAAATAAGTCAAAAGGCCGCTAAGATTGGATCTGTGCGTTGGGGCTAGCTCTAACCAGAACCCCATTTCTTCCTTTCTCTTTCTTTTCCTTTCGTTCTCTTTCCCTTTTCCTTTATATTATTTATTTTAGGAATGAGACTTAGCCTAAATAGACATGATATGTGGACTTTGGAATAAGATACTATTGTTCTGCAAATGTGGAAGTTTGTCTTCTTCCAGTATTGGGCACTTGAATACATGCTTTTGCAAATGAGGGAATGGTTTCAAGTGAGGAGGGAATGGAGGGAGCCAGCCTTATGCTGAAGATGTCAAAAGTTGTACATCTTTTTGAGCTTGGCTCAAAAATGTAGGGCACTACCAATTTTTATATTTCTGTACAGAGAGAAATGGAGAAAGAATGATGCCCTTGCCAGTTTGTGAGACTGTTCGAGCATAGCATAAGCCTATGGGCTGAGAGATAGCGAGGAGAGGAGTCATCATTGCTAAAGATCAAAGGCTATAGTAATATTCACTGGCATGGACCACCCCCATGATGCTAAAAGAAGTGTCACCAGTCACACCACCACCCTCCCCCCTCTCTCTCTCCCCCACCGTCTATCAGCAAAATGCCTGCCCGTGGGTGGCCCTTTAGACTCCCAAAATCCCATGGCTAATCATTTGAGATTTATTTTCCTTGAGAAAGCTTTGGATGATATAAAACACATATAAATGGTGAGAAAGGAAGGGTGCCCTTTACAAAAGTTTCCAGCCAGAATCCTATAGATTGGCCATTCATAATTCATATGAAAACGTCTCCCCTTTAACAAAAGATTCACAAATTTTTGAAACCACACCACTCCCTTTGTCATGATTCAAAATTTAAACACCAAAGGCGAAAGTGGTGGATGTTGTATAATTGAAGTGAAAAAGATCATGATCTATCAATCAATGTGATGAAAAAAAGATCATCTACTTTTTAGATTTATATCTCCATTTCATGCAAAGGATAATGCCCACTTTTGATCATTATAACTGCTCCAGAGGAGTGCCTGCTTTGCTATGCCAACCTTTTTCTCTTATTTTGAGAAATTCGACAATTTGGAACACTATTGAGTATTGACCAGCACTCTGCTGTGCTTCTTCTCTGTAACAAGACGTTCGGCGGGAAAGAATATTTTTTTGGCACACACCATGGTTTCGCAAAAGCTACATCTACATCTACATGTTTTTAAAATAATTTGATTTGAATGCCGGACAAAATGGTTGCACTTTTTCCTTGAAAAAGCTTAGATACGAAAAACGGTGCTTGAATAAACCTCCACGCTCAAATCTGATGGTGCAAGTCAATCATCCTTGCAGATACAAAAGTGCGGGTATTTTTTTAAATAATTTTTCACTTGAAAATATATATTTTTCTAGATATTTTTTAAATTTTTATATGGACATATCCAAATCATAAAAAAATATTAAAAGGATAATTTAATTTTTTTTTACGTGGGGTGTCCGGGCCAGCTTACGCGCATCACGACTAATCCACACGGTTCACTGAACATCCTGCAAGCCCAGTGAACAGGTAAGGAACCGCGGGGGTGACAAGCGTGCATAGTAAGATTCGAACTCATGTGCTGAGGAAGGGGACAAGCCCCTCCCAGCGCTGGGTTAGAACCTCACTTACTAATTTATATTTTTAAAAATAAAAGAAGAAGAAGCTGTATTGAAATAGCATCCCTGGTAGGCAACCAGGGAACAATATTGGAAGGGCCAATTTGACATTGACTTGATGCTCGGGATTCTTGTTTGAAATATCGTTTGCATGTTTTCATGGATCTTGGCATTCCGTAGAGGAACTAATCACTGGATTATCTGAACATATTCGGAGCAGCTGAACTGGGAAGACATAAACTATCTCCTAATTATAGAGATTTAAAACTTGCAGGTTTTGTGTAGAAAGTTCATCAACAAGTTGACCTTACGAGGTCCTAAGCGTATGTTAATTTGCAATCCCTTTGTTATTTTCTTTGAAGTAACATGAAAGCTGCAACGCACCTATGACTAGCTAGTTCCCACCACACATGTTTTGTTTAGGAGGTGAGTGATAGTTATTATTTTTTAAAATACTTTTTATTTTAAAATATATTAAAATAATATTTTTATTTTAAAAGAATTATTTTTGATTTTATTATATAAAAAAATATTTTTAAATTTTACTTTCAAATTTCTAAATAATATAATGTGAATCTCGTCACTAGACATTAAAAGCGAAGTTACAGCTAATATGAGCTAAATATTGTTCTTGTCCACACATGCATTGTCTGCGATGCTCACATAATTTGACTTCTTAAAGCTCAAAGGGCACCAACATTTTTAAATGAGAACTTTTGCAAGGTATAATAATCAAATCACTCGGTTCTTTCTAAGGGGGGAAATTTTTTAAAGGCAAAGTAGATCGGTGGGAAAGCGAGGTTTATTTATTTTTTTAATTAATGCCCGCCTATAGTTTTTTTTTTTTTTTTGGCTTCACAGGAGGGCAAGAAAATATCTCCAAGCATTTTATTGCTGTACTAAAAAGGCACTTTTGTCCAGCTCGCACAGTCGGTCTCTACTTGCTGGTGTCCTACAACACCCTTACTGATTTCTTTAGGGGACCTAACATGACATGTATCATATATGTAAGTGTCCTTAATTAGAGGCTTAGTTTGGCATGTTTAATTAAAACAACAACAACTTGATTTAGCTTTATATTATCATTCATTTTTATAAAAATTACGATATGGAGCACGGTCTCCTGATAATAGAGATGACGTGTTTAAGATCTAGACAAGAAAGATTTAATTAAGATGTACGAGAACTCATTCTGCAATACTCTTTTATGAAGGATTTAAAAGGAAATATATATATATATATCAAGACTTCAAATTAGCATACAAAGATGAAGGAACATTTTGTTTAATCTTTTATTGTGGAAATAAATATGGAGTTAAGGAACGGGCAGAAGCACGTACAAGAAGAGATTAGATTAATCTAAGACAAGATTGCGGCGGCTAACGGTTCCCCAAATCGCGCCACCAATCACTCCCGTATACATTATGGACACCACAATGGTAACGAGAGGAATATACTATTTGTTTTTTTATTTCAAAAGTAATTTTTTAAAATATTAAAAAATTTATTTTTTTATTATAAACTAATATATTATTTTAGTGTTTTTAAATTACTTTAAATTTTTTAATCAAAAAATAATTTTTAAAATATATAAAAAATTATTTTAATATATTTTAAAATAAAAATATTTTAAAAAAATTATAATCATACTTTAAATAGTAATTATAGATTGACAGCTATCATTCCAGACAAAACTCCAACCCCATGTGTTGTGTTTTCCTTTCTATTAATTTGCTGGCACTGAGCAATGCGTTCTTGTTCCTCATTCTTGAGTTAATTCTCGATAACAAGGATTACAGAAGTGATGGAAACGCGAGGAAGAAACACTCACACACACACACTTTCATGGGTTCTGTTTCCTCCTTGGGCTGTAATTTGTTTCTTATAAAATAGTTTTTTTTTAAATAAATTATTTTTTATATTTGATAATATTATAAAAAATAAGTTGAAAAATAATTTATTAATACTTTATTTTTTTTCAATTTTATTAAAAAAACAAGGAACAAATTTTATAAATTAAAAAAATATAATTTTATAAATTACCTTAAATAATAATCATAATAATAGAGATCAAATATGACATAACAAAATTAAAAAAATAATAATTATATTTTCATAATTTATTAAAAATAAAATAAATAAATAAAAAATTAAGGACCACATTTGATAAATAAAAAATTTTAATTAAAAAAAATAAAAAAGATTAAAGTTTATATAAAAAATCAAATTAAATCACATTCTAAATAATAAAATTTAAAACAAAATATATTACAATAAAAATTTAAAGATCAAATTTTATTTAATAAACAAATGACATAATATTTCTAACTTTTTTCAAAAATATTTTTCATACAAAATAAGAAAAATACTTTTGAAAACTAAGCTAATTTTTTTATATATGAAATATTTGTTATTAATTAATTTTTCAAATAACAAACAAACATAAAACAAATTTAAAAATAAATTTCTAAAAAAAACTTAATCCTCCCCTCTCATGTCCCTAATCCTCCTCAATGTTATGGTCAGCTTGAACAAACCAACAAGCCATGTGAAGACCATCCAAGTATTAGTCATCAAATGTAGCTCAAGCCTCTTCATTCTTTTACTGCAGGCGACAAAATGAATCTCAAATCTGACTTCCTTTAAAGAGAACATATGTATAACCACATTCCAATTACGAAGACAAAAATTGAACTTGGAAAATTAAACTAAAGCATTTACTATCAAGACTAGGAGAACTAATTAAGAGTGCCATGATCGTTTGTATAGGGATGTACAAGGATCAGGAATTAATACATGGAAAAATGTCAAAAGAACAAAGAAAAGCTATTATTTACATATAACTAGGAGAGATTAAAAGGGAAATAAAATCAAAGAAAGGAAAAAGGTGTCCTAATTAGGTTAACCAAAAGTCATGGTTCAAATGGAGAGAGACAAAAAAATATTCTTTTTCTTTCATGCATCAACATAGATACTCACCGCCATTTAAGCTTTATCGGCCTCTTCATCTTCGTTCTTTCTCTCTCTGATTATGATCTCGTTATCATTTACTACTTCTTAATGGTGATCATCATATTCTAATAATAAGATACCTATATTCCTAATCAGAAGAACAAATCCATGATTCCATCATACCTTCACTTCTTGTAGCCACATTCTCTTGCCCCTTATTATCACCACGAAAATCAGATGATGAAGAAGCCAAGAAGTTAACTTTCCCGTTTGCAACACGCTGGGTTGAATTATTGTAATTTCCGTTAATGGACCTTAGAAGACCTTGTTGTTGTTGTTGTTGTTGATGGCCACCCTCATTTGAACCAACCCCATCTCCCCAGTTTGCAAGATTGTTGTTGTGATCACTTCTTCTCATTAACGCCGCATCTGCTGATGGTGACGATGATGATGAGACTATATTTTGAAGCCCTGAAAGGTTTGTGCTAACATGGCCATGGCTCATCCCGAACTCTTCTAAAACACCCATTTTGAGATGTGAATCATTTGATGGGATTTCTAAAGAAGACCCTTGTTGTGCTTTTGTGGTGCCAAGGATACTGGTTGAATTTGGAAGTGGATATTTATGAGGGGCTTGAAGAAGAGGGTGGAAATTGAAAATTGGGTTTTGGACGTTGATGTTGAGCAAGTGTTGCGGCTGTTTCAAAAGGCCTAAATCAGAAGGTAGTTGGTAGTTAATGGAAGTTGAGGAGATATTAGTAGTAGTAGTAGTACAAGCACCGGAATTATTGATGTTAGTTGTAGCAGTGGAGGCTATAGCATCAACCATAGAAGAAGTAGAAAATGATGATGCAGTAGAGCCTGAAGAGGCAAATGGTGGTGCTGGTGGTGGAGGTGGCTGGAATCTTTGAGCAAACGGTCTTAAAAGGTAAGGAGGCGGTGAAGGGTCCAAATGGTGAGAGACAGCTGTTCTCAAAGTGGAGGCTGCGGTTCCAAATAGATCAAGCCTGCTTCTTGGGAAAGGTGAGGATGTGAATGGTGGTGCAGGGATCCCTGTAAACTCCTGAACCATGGCTCTGAAATTGGTGGTGTCTGTGGTCAAGACAGTAGTTGGTGCACGCCTAGAAGCTCTTGATCTTTTCTTCGGGTTTCTAACCCCTGCAGTGTTGCTGACTTGATCGTTTGTCCCTGAAACCGAAACTGAACCTCTTGTAGCACTTTCTTGTCCGTGTGGTGGTACAGACTGAAAAGTGGTTCTAGTTTGAGTTTGGTTGGTAAACAACTGTTGGGTTGGTGAGGAAGACGTAATGAAGCCACCAAGATCAGTGCAATTGGGTTCAGATCTTAAGTTCTTAGACCAAACCATATCAAGATTGAGGAGTGAATTTGGGTTCGTGTAAGGAGGTGGTGATGATCTTGACGATGCTGATGATAAAGGATCAAAATAGTTTGATAAAGGGTCAAACAACATCGTTGATGATGAAGAAGAGTGGTGGGTTTGGTGGTGGTGCTGGTGTTCTGGTTGTGGTGGTGGGTTACTAGACATGGGACCAACATGGCTTAATGGGTTGTTATTGTTGTTCAAGAAAGCTGAGATTGACTCAGCGCGTGAATCATACTCTTCATCTCCACCACTGGAGGATTGCATACTTCCACTATTGCCAGAATCCATTTTTCTTCAAGAAAAAGAGAGATAAACTAAAAGGGAAAGACGTAAAAGAAGACAGAGATATGGAGAGAGAGAGAGAGAGAGATGTATCTACATATGCAGTGAGATTTTCGCGTGCTTACTTACCCACACAGACTCGATCAGGCTCATTTAAGAAGGGAGGGAGAAGCTACAAAACAAAGCATGTGGTAATATAAAGAAAGAAAGAGAAAAGTCTTCTGGAAGATAAATCAAGGAGAGCTATTCTCTGAAAAAGTACCCCAAGTTGTCTTTAAAGCTCTGATCCACAAAGAAGACAGCGTTTGGCTTGCTTTTACTTAGTCTTTGGACAAAAGGGTTTATTATGGTGTAAAGAATGGAATAAGCAGCCCAGGATCATGAAACTGATAGTTCCATCAGGGAAGAAAGAGATAGAGATGAATGGAAGCTAACTCTCTTTGGTTGTTTTCTGTTTCCCTTTTGTTTTTAAGCCTAATATGGGGGTACTGAGGTGAATTAGGGTTTTCTTCAAGAGACAGAAAGAGAAAGAGGGGTGGTTCTCCAGCCTTTTCTTCTTTCAAACAGAGGCTGCTTCTGCTCGCAGTTTCTCTCAAAAGATCAGGGTGGGGTAGCCGAGAGGGAGGGGGGTGATAGGAGAGGCAAGGCAACTGGTCAAAGTATGTAGGAGGTGTGGTTTTGATTCAGTGTGAAAAGAAGAAAAAGATAAGAGGCGAAGGAGAGCTGTTAAAATATACTACCACCGTAGTACTAGAGAGATAAAAGTCACCACATTAACCATCTAGGTGGTGGGTACATTAACCATATAGATGGTGGTTAAGTGGTAAGGACTTAGGATCAAGGGGTTTGCTCTCTCTGTGGTCTCAGGTTCGAGTCCTTGGTTGCTCATATGATGACCACTGGAGGCTTACATGGTCGTTAACTTCAGGGCCCGTGGGATTAGTCGTGGTGCGCGAAAGCTGGCCCGGACACCCACGTTAATAAAAAAAAAAAAATCACCACATTTAAGTATGGTATATATTACCATGTTTTTTATTTGATTTTTTAATTATTTTGATGTGTTAGTATTAAAAACAAATTATAAAAAATTATACTATCTTAATATATTTTTAAATAAAAATATTTTAAAAAATAACTATTCCTGCTAGCACAGTACTGCTACTAGGTAGAAAGTATTAAAATTATCTTCGTGCACCGATTAAAATTATTTATGTGCATAGAATAATGTGATGGGCAAGCAACCACATGAGGAAAAATGGTAGTTGAATGGTATAAAAAGAGGTATAACAACCATCACCAATATTGACCACTATTTACTTTTGAAAAGATTTATATATTAAAAAAAAATAGAAAATGAAGTGTCTCGTATAGTTTGGACTCCAATCTGGAAATCTAACATTATCTAGATTTTGTCCCATGTTTTCGAGGAAGGTTAGGTTTAATGATAGACATAGCAAGAATCATTCATGTCGATGTTATATATATATATAGCCTAATTAGGCTAGTTAATTGTAATTCTGGCCACAGCCTTTGACTAAGTCAGGAATCCTGTGATCAAATATCAGGAACAGAAGATTATGTTATATGTGAGTTATAACTGAGGAACCTTAGAGAATCTTTCACATTTTTTTTCCCTGCTGAGGCGTATATTAGCGAAGATCAAGATTCTTAACAGGTACGTGATTAATGTAAGAAATAATTCAGATTAATTTTACATGATTGGAAGAGAGAAGAAAAAATATCAAATCTGTGGATGGATGGATCTGCTCACCAACACCCTAAGTTTGCTGCAACCATCAAAACCAAAGAGAAGCTATGTATAAATAATATTGTTACTGTTTAATTATATCCTTAATTTAGAATATTTAGTGATGTTATTTATATAGCTTATTATTAAATAATTACACACACTTGGTAATTTCTGAGACGTCTTCATCATTGTACGTGGTTTGATATGATATATCTCTTGTCAATGATCTGTTTTTGCCGCTACAATAGCCAAACCCTAATCCTGAAGACCGGAATTCCAAATCCATACGTAAGGCTAGCTAAAGCAGCCTGTAATTACTGTTTCTATGCGATGCTTTAGTTATTAATTCCCAACTATAAAATATATATCTACCAGTTCTCAGGGACTTCCGTTTGCAGTTCTTGACAGGTACACCTTACAACCTATCGATCCTTTTTTCTCAACGAACAAACAAAGAAAAAAAGAAACTCTCTAATCTGGTTTCGGGCGAAATCAGATTTGTTTTTTAAAACGGGCAAATCTAATTAAAAAAAAAGAACAAAATAATATCACTCCTCCTTGCAAGCACCAACATATTTTGCATAGAAACAACTAATTATAACATTACAGACAATATCAAGGAAATATTTTTCATAAAAACTCAAAACCAGGCTCGAAGATAATCGAATGATTGTTAGTTGAAGCCTTCCATCACTTCAAAAGTTGTTTATTATGACCCTTTTTTTGTTTAAGAAATAAACAAAAATAGTGTTTGAAAAAAATGAAGTAGGTGTTGGCATTTTTATAATTTAACTGGCACTAATTTTTTTTGGCCCAAAGATTTCTAATTAATAGGTGATGGTGTGAAAAAGAGAGAGAGAGACAAAGAGTTTAACTGAATTTTCAATTCAAAGATGAGTAGATTGCCCTTATTACAACAAAAGCGTGAATTTCTTTTCTGTATTTTGGCTGTTTACTGATTTTTATTTTTATTTTTAACTTAGTTTCTATGTTATGTTATCAAGTTTATTAGGATTTAAAGTTGGTAATTTATTTAATTTTTTATATAATTATCACAACTTTAAAAAAATATTTTGGTATTAATTTTATATTAAAAAAATATTTTAACATCACAACATCATCTATTTTATTCAATATTTATTGAAATAGATAATTTAAAAAAAATCAAGTTATTAAACTTTATAGAGTTAATACCTCATATTACAAGTTAATTAAATTGCACTGGTTCACAGGTTTGGCAAATATATATATATATATATTCTAATTAAACTTGATTTTATGATTGTTAAAACATTAGTTTTTTTTAAAAAATTATATTATTAAATTTTAGAAAGTTCATGGACTTTTTCATGAGTTGATTTGCTTCACAAGTTTGGTAGATTTAACTTTTCTATATTTTATTTTTTAAATTTTATATTTTTATTTTATCATTCGTAATACGATTAGTTGAGAATTGAGTTCTATAATTGTTTTTTTTTTTACTTTCTATGAGATTATCACAATCTAGAAAAAAATCTTAATATTTGGTTAGTACTCGATTTTATAATTGTATAGTTTTTTATTATATTATTAAATAAAAAATAATTTTGAAAAAAACAAGTTATTACTCTTAGTAGAGTTTCTGACCTGGTTTATTTGTTTTATATGTTTATTTGATTTACCTGAATCATGAGTTTGAAAAGTTTATCCCTCAAACTCCAAATTTTTTTTTTAGTTTTTGGTTTTTTATTGATTTTTTTTATTTAATCTTTTCATGTTAGATTGGTTGAGAGATTAATTTTTTGATTTATTTCTATTTATTTTATATATGGTTATCACTATCTCAAATAAATATCAGTTTTATTTTAGGGTTGGTGCTCGATTTTACAAGTATATATATATATATATTATCATATAATTATGTAAAAAAATATTATATTCAGTAAAGTTTGTGATTTAGGTTGAGAAGTGATGAGAGTTGATCCAATAAGATGTTGTATTAATATTTAAAATAACGTTGCCATCTTGAGGGTTTTTTTAAGTTGAAATATGTTTTTATTAGTCATTAATATTGCATACGAACCCCTAAAATTAATTGATTCAAGTTGGTAAACTCCTAATCAGTTTAAGTGATAACTCGTAAGTGATAACTCAAGCTATGCAGGAAATTAGGTCGGGAGTTTTTAAGATTAATCCACTTGGCAAGATTTAATGACACCATCAAAATATTCCCCTTTTATTTTAAGTTTAAAAAAATTAGGAAAGGCATGCTATAATTTTGTCGGAATTGTACTTGACTATCAACTTTTAAAACATTATAATTTACATCCTTGGTGGATGTCAAATGAGGATGTAAAATGGACTAAACTACAAGATAATTTATGATGATATTAATACACACGCAACAAAGCTCACGTTATAAAGTGTAGTATTTTAAAATTCAGTAAGAAAATGCGGTTTTATTTAAATTATAAGATGATAGAAGTATTTTTTTCAGAGATAATTGATTCAACCTCAAGCAAAACGCTTATGAATGGACTAGTTTTCTCATAAAAGAAAATAAGATAATCAAAATAGTAATGCTTATTTCATATGAAAATCAATGTGTTCATGAACGTTGGATTTGTAAGGCAAATGATGTCAAATTTATATAAAATATATATCAAAACAAATTGAAAGAAAAAAAAAGGTTCAAATTAAAATTCTATTAATCAACTGATAAATTTTTATAAAGTTAATTAATAAATATTGAAACAGTAAAAATGGCTTTTGAGGTTCCACCAATTTCATTTTGATTTCTAAATATCTACATTCCAATATTTTAATTTGACTGATAAATTAGAGGCCACGCCTTAGAAATTTGAACCATAAACTCCTTACATACTGCCACTCCCTCAACTTAAAAATTATGAAAATACTTTTATAGTAACATAACATCTCGTGCTTTTTAAGCATGCAAGACATCTTAACTTCCATTAAAACATTATACTAAAATAATCCTATGTTAAAACAAAATACCTTGAATTATAAATTAATTAAATTAAATATAAATCATTTCAAATGAAATAACTTAACTTCAAAGTTATACACACACTACAAGTTTAAGATCATAAATTGATCTCATTATTAAAATAGTAAACTTTCGAAATCAATTATAAACTTATGAAACAACCATTTGATATTCTAAACCTCTTCCAAATGATCTAAAAAAATAAATAGCCAAGAAGTGAGTGTCACGCACTCAATAACTAATAGTTAATCTCTTTACCTAATAATATATGTAGCTAAAATTAGTTTATTTACTATGCTAAAATATTAATATTTTCAAAGATTCAAAATTAAAAAAGTTATATTTATAAATCATTTAGAAACTTAAATAATTTAAATAAGTCTTTTTAAACATAAACATTGTTTGCACACTCATGAAGTTATATTTAAAAATTAAAAGACTACATTTACGCTAACCATGGTAAAAATAGGTTATAATTTACCTAATGACTAGATATTAAAATTTAAATAGACATGTCTGTAACTATCAATGCTTAACTTTCAAAGTCTAGATATAAAGCATAGTCAATCAAATTTAAATTCAATCCATGAATAAATTCACAAAAACAAAACATATTCAAAACACTTAACATTATTTATAAATAATTTATCATATCTAATCTATCTAATTTATGAAACAATAAATATTTTAATAAGAAAAACTTATTTAGTACATAAACATATATTTTCCAACTCAAAATAACTAAAAAAAAAGATGAATAGTTACTCATCTAATACACAAATCCAAGATTAAACTTAGAAATAACCAAACACTTTTAGCAACCTAACAATAACAATTACCCACTAGAGCTAGTTTTTAATTTTTAATTTAATCGAGTCTTTAGTATAATTTTGGCTTAAATTACCTCAAATATTTTTATCTCAAGTAAAGAATTATTCCGGGAATAATTAAAATGAAGGTGTCAAAAACTTTAACTACAACTATTTTTAGAAAATAATTTATTAAGTAAATAAATTGATTCATATTAAACCAAGTTCTTTATTTCCTTCCACGTAATCAGATTCTACATAAAAATTAATTAATTTTATTATATTATAGTTAAATTTTTCAAACCAAACTATAAAAAGTGTTGCCTCTCTAAAATAAATTTTAGTTATTAACTACTAAATTTCACTAATTAGAAATATTTTTTTATAAAGTCATAAAAATTCTCAAAAAACTATTAAAAACATACTAAAAACATTTGGTAACATAGAAATGAGGACATAAAATATTCAAGGTGAATTGCATTCTCTAATTAATTGAGAGTGATTTTCAAAACAAAATTTATGTTATTATAAAACTAGAAATTATATAATCAAGTGACTAACATGATTAAAAAATTAATGTTTTTTTTTTAAGTACAGTAGTGTAGCAGTAATAAACAACCCAGCAAGACCGGCGTCAAACCACAGGAAATTAATTGTATAAATTATAGATAACAATAATACAACAACAACAATAATAGGAGTAGTGGTAGTAGCAACAATAATGGTAGTAGTAGTAATACTAATAAAAAAAATAAAAAAAAAAGTTGATGAGAACTTTAAAATGAAAGATTAATGTAAATATTAAACAATGACAACAACAAATGTCAAGGTTAGACAATCCAATAATGGTATGTCAAATAAGAATAGTATAAACTCTTATTATTCAATTGGAAATCATACACAAAGGCAGTTCCAATCAGATAATAAATTATTAACATGATGACATTAGTTATTTTATTTGATTAATGTTAATACTTGCAAATGTTGTCAGACATTCATAATTATAATTTATGTTAACAACAAATCAAGTTCTTTTCATAGCACAAATGTAGGTTATACCATATAGTTGAGCTATAAAGTACCAAGTACTTGGTGTACCAAGTGTTATATAATATAAATCTGCATTACTCATTTAACAAGCAAAGTATTAAATAGTGAAAAAGATAACAAATACAAAACATGTTAGTATCAAACATTAAAGTCCATATTGAGTTTACACTATACTTATTCTTATACCATTAGTGTAACATTTTCACCTTAACATAATAAACTTAACTAAACATAACCAAAGAAAAAAATAAATAAACAAAATAAAAACATAAATAAGATAAAATTTAATTATGTAAAGGAAAGAAAATGAAAGGCATAAATAAGATATTAATGAAAATAAAACTTACAAATACAAAAAAAAAATGCAAAGAGAGAAAACAAAAGTATGATCTTGATTTGGAGACCAAAACGCTTAAATGCATGGCAAATGCCTCCTTTTATAGGCCATAATTAGAAAATATTGATTTAATGACTATTGATGAGTGGGTGGTCAACTCTTGAGTTGATGACAATCTTGATCTTTTCTTGTCTGTCCAAAACATCATTGATAACGTCAGAATTGGAACCACTTAAAAATATACAAGTTGTAGAAAATTTTCTCAACTTTTTTTTTAAAAAAAAATAAAGGTCATTTGAACTTCTAGAACTCTAAATATATGTCAAATATTGAACAGTATTTGGGGTGCAGGACAGATTCAAACTTTTTTGTTTGGACTTGAAAATGACCTTTTTAAATCTTAAGCTCCATGTGAAAGTTGTAAGCTTGTATCTTACCTTTTCATCCATATAAAATAGACCTAAATCCGAGATTGACAGTTTCAGATACGATCCAATTATCAAATAGTATTCTAGTTTGGACTATATCAACATCTTTTTTCTAAGTTTGGTCATTTCCTTGTCCTTTCAATTTCAGTTTTTAAACTTATCAATCAATCATTTTATTTATGTGATAGACCTATATTTAAAATGAATATTTACTATAAATTAAAGATATTTTATATTATTAGATATGTTATTATAAAATATGCTTTAGTTAAGGAGTTATTGATACTTCAAATGCAAAATGATAATGTAAAAACTTGATAAAATACACTTTTAAGTAATAATCAGTGACTTATAACAACCATAATTTTTAATCCACAACTCTAATTTGGGCAAATAACCTACCAAATTGAAGAATTGATGATATATTATAACTAGATAACAAACTCTAACCATAAGACTCACTAGAAAACTAGATTCTAGTGACTAAAGTTATGAACTCATCATATATTTTTCAATTACTTAATTTTACTGTTACTTCAAATTATTATATAAAAAATATATAAAATTACCTCCGATGGTTTTTTTTATCAATCATAGACTATATTATTATAATACATACTATTTAAAAGTGATTAAAAGTCAAATATCATAAAAACCTTAATTCTTAAACCTTTCTCATTAATCCTAATATAGATGTAAAAACTAAATGAAAAGGCAAGGATAGAAAACACACATGTTAAATTAATAAAATAAAAAAAATATTTTAACCCTAGATCAAAACATCTTTTTAATCTTCTTTTTCTTTTCTCTATTAATGTAGGTTTTCATCACATGACAAAATATAGCAAGACAGGTTATTGTAGAGTTTTATATTCTTTTTATTATCTAAATTATTATGTAATTTCTAATATACCTACTACTACTTATAATACCTTTAATTAATAAAAAAAAGGAGCATAACAGGACACTTAATTAATTATATTATTCTATTCATTAATATTATTCTTTCATATTTTTTTAGCTTTTACATCCTTTTCCTCTGAACTTCAAATAGTTTTGGATACATTTTTTTTATTACTTTCAAGTTCCAAAATGGCCTTCTTTTCAATTTGATTACCCCATTAGACCTTGACATATTATATGGTTTTACATCTCTTCTCAATCCATAATATTCACTAGTTTCTCATCATATATTAAATCTTGTTAAAGTTGTAAAGGAATGTCATCTACAACATGTTTAAAATTAGGAACATATCTTTTTAGCATAGACATATGAAAAACACTATAAACACTTGACAAGGTAAGCACATAGGCCATTTTTTCAACTCCCTTCAATATCTTAAAAGGCTCAACATGTTTAGGACTTTATTTTCCTTGAATTCCTAACCTATTTACTTCCTTAGTTGGTAATACCTTAAAAAATACAAGATCACCACTATTATATTCCAAATTACACTTTTTACAATTAGTATAACTTTTTTTATACTTTATGTTACATGTATTTTTTTCTCTTATCAATTAAATTTTCTCCACAATCCTTTATATTAGAATTGATTCTAACTCTTTCCTCAACATACTTAATATTAATATGGAATCACTAACAAAAATTCTACATATACTAATATTTAATATTTTATATGAATTATGTCAGTAAAACCTAATATAAAAGCCCACAAGCACAGCAGATGAGGCTTCATCTTTTCTGTACTGCTTCTATAACTTGCTTTATTTTTCTCACTTCTTCTTTACTCTTATTTTATTCTTCTAAGCATCATCTTCTTTTCTCATCCTAAACTATGTTGTTTTTCTTTATTTTTCTCCTTTTTTTATTTTTAGGTTTTTTTAACAATCCTTTTTTATTTATTTTCCTTTTTTGTTTTTTTAATTCTCAGTCGACATTAAACATGCCATACAGCTAAGAATTTTTTATTCCTTTTTCTTCTTTATTTTATGTTTTTTTTTTCATTATTTTTGTTTTTTTATTATTTTCTGTTCAATTTTGTGTTGATTTTTAGTTCTTATGTAAATATCTTTTTTCAATATTTTAAAGAATTTTAGTTATTTTTTCCAATTTTGTTCAATTTTAATTATATATGGAGGATTAATTTTAATTATTATTTTGAATTTTTGTTAATTTAGATTATTTTTTTGTAAATTTAGGGAAAAAATGTATTATTACTTAGAAAATGAGAATTTTGTGCAAAACTAAATTATTCAAATTTTTTGAAAGAAATTGAAAAAATCAACTAGTTTATGGCATATATGTTTTATATTTGCAAGTTTAAAATTTTTTAGTACCCTTTCATACAGGGGATGTGCTTTCAAATTTCTTTTTAAAATAGAAATCATTTTTTTTATTAATTTATAAAGATGTAAGGGAAATTATATTGTATTTTGTGAGGATTTGATCACTGCTAGCTCTTCTAACAGTGATGTTAACGACCACAAGTCATTAGGTTTCGATCAAGAACAAACATATAAGGCACAACCATTAAATTAAGATGCAGGGTCGTTGAATGCGATATCACAACATCTAAAGAGGGTTCCTTTACAACAAGATCTATTTATCCGCAAGTATGAGGCCCAATAAAAGGATGACTTTCAATGTAAGAATGATTTCCTGCTTTCAAAATGAAATGTTTAATAATTGTTTTTGAAAATAATTTTATTTAACAAATATAATTTCAGGTTTACAAACATTGAGGCTGCAAAAACAATAACATTAATATTTAAATTATCGATGAAAAATTTATTGTTTCAATGGAGCCAGGTTTCCAAATATTTTTCTTTAAATTATCAATGAAAATAGTTGATTGATTCATGATTTTCAAGGTTTAAGGTTATTATTAAATTAAATATTTTTTTTGTTATATTAATTTGGTTAGTTTATTGAATTTTTTTCTTTTACTGACATATAATTTATTAGTAACATATAGATTGTGTGATTTTTGGTACAAGATGCAAAAAAAAACAAAAATATATGAGAGAAAGTGAACTTCTATGTTGGAATTACATTACAATGTGGAAGGATTGTAGACCGCTATATATCTTGAAAGTTGTATGGGAGGACTATATTCAATAGGTGATGTTCATGCATTTCACTCAACGATCAAGGTTTGGTATTTAGAATCAACAACAGCTAGTTCATGGTTCTATTATCATGCACACCAATAGCTCTATTTTGTAAGTTTTACATATGAAGCGGATGTCATAATTTTTTTATTACTTGTATTTGTTTATTTGTTATTTTTTTAAAATATATTTAATTGACGACATTTTTATCTTAAGGGCTATGGTTATAGGACATGAGTGAAGCCCAATGGAACTTTTCGCTGTCATATACGTGTATAGTGATGACCTTCAAGAATGAGTGACTAATAGCTTTATTCCATTAGTTTCGCATGCGAAGGGTATGTTACTATTTTTTTTACTACTTATATTTTTTATTTGTTATATTTTTCTAAATATATTTAACTCATAATATTTTTATCTTTTGGATTATGGTTATAGGATGTGAGTCAGGCTCGATGGAACCTTTTGCTGACATAATGTGCATAATGATGATTGCTAAGAATAAATGCAGTGGCTCATGAATAGCTGAGCTTCATACTTTATAATATGTTGGTTTATGAGCATTTTTCTATTAAGTTATAATTTTTTTAAATTTGATGAATTTATTTTTTCTTTTTAGGATATATACAACAACTACTTAATACAAATTTATGGTTAAAGGCAGGATTGTATGGTGAACCTTATAGAAATCAGGTATACGAACTCTTTAACACTACGATCAAGAACTTACATATGACCCATAATGTTTTGACTGTTGGATGCTCATAATCGATTCCAAGTATTCAAACTCTAAAGTTTGAGGTGATGTTAAACTAGTGAGTACAAGATTGGACGCCTCATCTTAATGAAAAATATAAATGACTCGTTGCAGATTATAAAGAATTCCGCTGAATGGTAATGAATTTGAGATCACATATGGGTGATCCATGTGCTCCTCCTTATTTGTCTCACGGTCTCAGCAACGACCAACACCCTCCTCCTTTAGTATAGCATTTGTTATAGATTTATTCATCCATATCTATTTTAAATTTATTATATTTGAACATTAAAATGTTTAAATTTATAATAAATATTTAAATTTTATATTATTTTAATTTCATTGTATATATTTGATTTTAGTTTTTATTATTATTTTTCCACTTTTATTCAATATATTTATTTTAAAAAATATTTTAAATTATTACTAATGAGGTTAGCAATGGAACACTTCTGAGAGTTAAAAAAGAATTATTGCAAATATCATTGTTATTGACAATTGTCCAATGTAATTATAAATGGTATTCTGTCAATAATATATTATATTTACCAACAGACATGGCAACAAACAATTGAAAACACCAATGAAATTGCATACAGTATTTCATCGGTGATATGGTAAACATCCTAAGAAAAATACCAATGGAATGAAGTGGGCAATTTTATTGGCACACTTTGTCCGTCTGTAAATCTATTAATAAATTTATTATCGACTAACTCATCAATAAATCAGAAATTACAGACAAGAGTTTGACCATTGGATTATTTTTGCCAGCGAGTCCATTGGTAAAATATTTACAGACAAATTATGAGCATAAATACCAATGAAAATTTTCATTAATAAAACTGAAAAATTTGATAGTGTAAATTAATCAAAGTTTAAATATATCACTAGCTTGAATGACCCTAAACTCCCTCCAAAAATCACCCCACACTAAAACCATGTATTACAACTCCTTGTTTTACTTAATACATTTTGATTTTTTAATAATTCAATACCAAAAATAATTATGGAAAACATGTGGGAATGATGGTCCAAAATTAATAATATTATAAACTTTTATCAATAAAGGTTAAAAAATACTTTTATTTCAAGTGAAGCAACATTCCTAGCATAATTAAAGCTTAGGTGTGAAAAAATTTTAATTTCAGCTATTTTTAGAAAACTTATTTATTAATTAATTAAATAAATTCATATAAAAATCAATTTCTTTATGAAACACCATCCACGTATTCAAATTCTATGTAAAAATAAATTAATTTATGTTATATGAAAATGTTTAAAATTAAATTATAAAAGGTGTTCACTCTTCAAATATAAGTTTTAGTTATTAATTACTAAATTTCACTAATTAGAAACAATTTTTTTTTTGTAAATTGATAAATGTTTTTTTAAAAATAATATTAAAAAACACTAAAATTCTTTTGTAACATATTAAATGAAAAACAACAAATGTTGAGGCCATAAAATATTTGGAGTAAATTGCACCCCCCAATTAACTAAGAGTGGATTTCAGAAAAACAAATTATGTTTTTATAAACCTAAAAATTATAGATTCAAGGAACATACTTTCATCGATCATAATACTTCATTTATATATTTGATTCTGGCAAATAACCTTTCAAATTAAAGAATACATAATACATTATAACCAGATAACGAATTATGACTGAAACACTAAAGTATATTCGGGTGGTATAGAATTATCAAATCATTATTTTTTTTAATTTCTTAATTTCACTTTGACTTCAAATGAAAACTATGAAAAATACATAAACTCACTTTCAATGGCTTCATATCATTCTAAGGCTTCATTAGGAAAAGATTAACTCTTTAAAAGTGATTGAAATAAAAAAAAATCATAAAAACCCTAATTTCTAAATCTTTCTGTATAACCCTAATGTGCATACAAAAACTCAATTAAAAAATCATGATTGAAAACACACACTTAAATTAATAAAAATAAATAAACACTTTGATCTTAGATCAGATCTCCTACTCGTCTTCCTCTTCATCTCTTTGTTGATTTAGGTTTTGATTACCTACAAAATAGAACATAAGTTGTTATAAGATTTTATTTTCATTTTATTCTCTAAATTATTATACGATTACTAATATGCTCACTATTACTTATCATACCCTAAATTAATAAAAACAATATAATTAATAATATACCTACTATTACTTATAATACATTTAATTAATAAAAAGTTATAATAAAAGAACTAATTAATTATATTATTTTATTTATTATTATTATTATTTGTTTCTTTCACAAACGCAACACTGTTAACCTAATTATTAAAATTTAATAGTCATTTTATTTTAAAAAATTACAGTGTCACCATAAAAATAAATAAACGTTGTGTTAATCCCATCAAAACCATGATGGAACCGGCCATTTTTTTATTTTATTTTTATGTTGATTTTATTTTGACCTTCAAAGGGTTTCGTGTAAAAAAGGTCGGAGCTGGGTTTTTTTTTTAAAAAAAAATGAAAGACAGCGAGCATTCCATCTATTGCTATCGGGTGATTTAACGGCAAGGGCCATATTGAAATGTACGGGAATGTATGAGGTGAGCATTTGGAAATTTTAATTTATGGGGCCCATAGCGCAATGCCCAAAAGAAAAATATACAATCTCCTCTTGTTCGGCAAATCTATCACATTGATCCACGTGAATTGCAATATTATAACGGCGGCTTCAAACTTTCAGGGTGTTGCAATTTCAGCCATAATCTGAGAATTTATTTTTACCAAATTACGATAAATGAAAAGCTAACTAATAATATTTAAGTAATGTAAAAGGCTATCAAGGCAATAATCTGACACTCGACATTTCATATATGCAAAAAAATAAAAATAAAATAGAAGATTGAATTGATACGCAACAAGTTGAAAAATCTAGGTAAGATTGGGGCATTTTCATAAATATAGACACCACGTTGCAAATATCACTCTCAAATCACTTACCTAATTATGTCTAATATATGTATCTTGCTCTTACAAGACACATGTCAGCTTTACTCAGTTTTAACTGTCTGATCTTAGCCAACAATGAAAACCAAAAGGAAAGGAAAGAAATGTTATGTTATTTATCAATATGCGGATTGATGACAGGACGGACCCATCATTTTCATTCCACCTCGGCTTACACACATAAGCTTTATTCCAATTTATTTTTGGATTTTAAAAAATAAAAATAAATAAATTTTTTATATTAATATTTTTTTAGTGTGTTTAGATTATTTGGATGAAATAATTTTAAATTAATTTTTAAAAATTAAAAAAAAATATTATTTTAATATATTTATAAATAAAAAATATTTTTAAAAAAAATATAATTATACTCTAAACGAGATATTTATTTGGATATGGATCGCTCTATTTTTTCAGTAAGGATTTGTTTTTGCTTTGATGGCTCAATCGCGTGTCAATAATTTCATGATCATACTTAATAAAATAAAAAGTATAGTTGATTCGTAGTTTATTCGTATTTAATGTATTGTGGATTATAATAATAATCTAAGTGTTTTTTTTTTAAAAAAATTCAACTTTACTTTTTATGTATTTATTTTAAAAAAAATTATCTATATCAATTTTACTTTTTTAATATTAAGCTAGTTAAAAATTTATTTTTTATTTTTTTTATTTTAAAATACTGTGAATTATTATGGTGTTTTTTCATATGGTTTTTCTATTTTATTTTTTTATTTTTTAAAATTATTTTTGTTGGTTTTATATTTTTTTAATGTTGAGCTGATTGATAATTTAATTTTGTAATTTTTTTAAAATATTGTTAATTGCTATAGTAGTATCGTAAATTCTCTTGTAAATTACTATGAATTGTCATAATGTTTTTTTCTATATGATTTTTTTTAGTTTCTTTTTTGTTTTATTTTTTTGTAATATTTCTTTAAATTATCTTTATTCATTTTATTTTTTAATATTAAGCTTGTTAAAATTTATTTTTATAATAAAGTCTAATCATGTGAAGAAAGTATTATAGTTTTCCTCACCAAACACTATGGGTTGCTAGAATATCTCTCAATATTGTTTTTTTTATATTTTTTTTTAAATTATCTTTGTTAATTTTATTTTTTTAATATTGTGTCGGTTGTTAATTACAATTACAAGTCATTACAAACAAGGATAAATCATGTGGGAAAACACTATCACTTTCATCATGAAATACTGTGAATTGCTACAATGTTTCCAACATATTTTTTTTATATTATTTTTTTTTAAATTATCTTGGTTAATTTTATTTTTAATATTGAGCTAATTAAAAATTTAGTTTTATAATTTAAAAAAAATACTATGAATTGTTGTAGTGATTTTTCATATGATTTTTTAAAAATTATCTTTGTTGATTTTTTATTTTAATATTAAGTTGATTAATAATTATAATTACAATAAAGTTAAATCATATAGGGGAAGCGTTGTAATTTTTTCTATAAAATAATGTGAATTACTACAGTATTTATCTAAATAATTTTTTTATAATTTTTTCTAAAATTATCATTGTTGATTTTATTGAAGAAAGTATTATAGTTTTTCCAAAAAACATTATCAATTGCTATAATATTTTTTTTCATGGGTTTTTTTCATTCCAAAATTATCTTTATTGATTTTTTTTAATAATAAGTTGTTATAAAATTTAAATTTATAATTTTTTTTATTAATAAAAAAACTAAATTATGTGATGAAAATACTATATATTTTCTTATAAAACATTTTAAATTGTTACAAATTATTTTATTCAGTCTCTAAATCTTTTATTATTAACATAATTTTTTTCTATCATAAAACATTGGCTTGATTTTTTCTTTAGTTTTTTTTATGTATCTAATATTAATTTATAATTATAATATTATTAAATATAATTATTTTATAAATATAAAGCAACGCACGAAATTTTCATCTCATAGTTAAATTAAAAGATATTCTTTTTTCTGTTGTTTTTTAAAAAAAAACTAAATAAGAGTGACTGCTAGCGGATCCCTCGCAAAACTCTCAATTTTTTTGGGCGTGGTACATCCTGCATTCCATCCATCACATCCTGCCAGCTGTTTGAAATTCTTAAATAACATAGCTAATATTTAAAAAATTATTAAAATTATGACATACCAAATCTACTCAGACAAATCAGGATATGAGAATATAATAATTCTATAAAATTTATTTTAAAATAAATTAAAAAGATCAATTATGATGAACCAAATATTAAAAAAAAAGAGTAAATCTAAAAGAAAAGAGGAGACAACTTGAATAAATCTTGATTACTAGTTGGTGCCGCACCAAATTTGCAACGTGTGTGACATTGCATATTGTATTTAATAAATAAATTTAATTTTTAACAAATTTATCATTAATAATAAAATTATAAAACAATGATTATAAAATTATAAAAAAATAATTAATCTTTCCATTATATAAAAAAAATATACTAACAAATCTTTTGCTTTTAACTTTTAAGAATATTTAATAAATTTGCAGTACCATTATATTAAAAAAATCAAGCCACCTCCAATTACATATCAATAATAACCTATAGAACTATGAAAAGACCAATTACCCTTCATAGAAAGCGTTGATATGCAGTGGTCAGAAGGGTAAAATTATCCCTCAATTATTTCAATAAATAATGATTTTTCTCTTGTGTCACAGTACATTACCCACATCTATTAATTTATATTAATTTAAAAAATAATAATATAAAAATTAATTTAATTTGCTTACTAATTTTAGGAATAACTTAAATAACTAGTAAAATATAGTACAAATTAAATAAATTTTAAGATAATATTTTTTAAAAAATATAATATTAACATGACAACAAATTGAATCAATTCAGGTTAATCCGAAATAACTTGACCAAATTGATAACAAAAACCCATAAGGTTGTCATATTTCTATAAAAAAATAAATTAAAATAAATTATAAAATATAATTTTTAATTAACCTAATATTTTAATTTTTTTTAAATAATTAAAAATAAATAAATAACTTGAGTCAACTAAGGTTAACCTATTAAATCTACAACTCAAGTCACAAGATCAAGATAACCCCACAGAAAAAAAATCAAAATAAATTATAAAGTTTTATTTTTAATCAATATAATGTTGAAGGATTTAAGTATTTTTTAATAAAAAATTAATTAAAAAAGATAAAAAAACCAAAATCAACCCCAGTTATGAGACTGAAATAATTTTATAATATAATTGAAGAAAAAACATGAATGTACAGTGATGATCAAATAAAAAATGCTTTTATAATTTTTCAAGAATAAATAATGACAGTTAACATTATTTCATATAGGAGAAATAGATATAATAAACAAAAGATAGGAGAGATAATTAAAAGAATAATAAATTAAAAAAATTAATTAACCTATCAAATTCAAATCATATAACAAAGATAATTATATAAAAAATTAAGTAATTTATAAATTATAATTTTCAATCCATTTAATATTAAATTATTAAAATAAAAATAAAAATAAAAATAACAACAATAAATTTTTTAAAACAAAACGTGAATGTGTGACAATGATCAAATAATGAACTCTTTTTAGAGTATTTCAAAAGTAACTAATGATAGTTACACTTATTTCATACACGAGAGAGATAGACATTGAAAAAAAATAATAATAAAATTTTTTTAAATAATAATTTTGAACTTAATTGTAGATATTTTTATGTTTTCAATAAGCATAAAATGAAGAAATGAGAGAAAATATGAGCTCCCATTTACCCATTCATGTCTGTCGATTTCACTTGGAAAAGGAGAGGAAGTTTTTATCTTAATTACAATAATGCCACTCTAAATTGTAGCATGTGTTATTTTCTATCTGTTTTCTAGTCATCATATTTTCACGCATCAATTTATTACTTTATTTACTAGAGATTTTAAGCTATTTATTGTTGATTTTCATTCTTAATTATAATATTTTTTTCTTTAAACTTACTGTTTTTAATTGAGAATTACACTATTTAAAATTAATTTACAAATTTTAAGTTGAGATTTTACACGTATTACCTTTTAAAAATATTTAATTTGTGATGATTCTAGTATCATAAAAGGTGATATTTTAAGAACAAAAGAGCTATTGCACCGCCATAATGTGGCCGCTCCTCCAAAACACTAGCTCGTGTGTTGCGCATGTTGGACCCTCTTTTATTTTTATTAAATTTAATCATTGATTTTATAATAACTTTTCATTTCACTTTCAATTTTAATTCTACGAAGACAAAGCCCGTTTCTTTCGATTTAATTTCTGCTAATAATTCTTCAATTAGTTTTAGATTTCATTCAACCTAGAGCCAATAAAAGTTTTATCATTCTAGAAAAGAAGAAGAAGAAGAAAAAAGAAGAGACAATTGACCAACCAATATACCGTATTATAGTACATAAATATTGTGATTAATTCAGATTAATTAAAATTAATTTAATATATTTTCAACTTAATATTACACAAAAAATCACTCTAAAATCGGATTGACAATTAAATAAGAAATATCACTTAGAAAACTTTTTTTTATGCACATGCTTTCCATTTTATTTTAGTAAATGCATCTTATTATATAAAAAAATCACTCTTTTTAGAACAATGGGCTATTATTTAGATGAAACCCATATATAAAAATCTCCTTCCCCCCCCCCCCCCCAAAAAAAAAAGAAAAACTCGAAAACCTTCTAGAAATAATCAAATGTCAAATCGTCTCTTCCGTTGCAGGATAAAAAAGTGTTTTAGACTCCTTTAAATTTTATTATTTTTGTCCCTAACATTATTTTAAAATCTTGACCAACCAAATAAGTTGAATATTTGAGTTGAAAGAAGGAATAGAAAGAAAAAAATTTGGCTAACACAACAACTTAATTAATTTAGATTTGATTTAGTCAGAATTTGATCTTTAATTTATTGTTTTTTAATAAATTTTTTATTAAAACAATATTATTTTGATTTTAATTTTTTTCTTATCAACCGTTGGATTTTAAAATTACCGTCTGCTGCGATACATACCATGGTTATTTTTAACTTTTTGACGCCAAAATTTAGAAGTCCTCTTTCGTATTTTCAACATTTAGGAGCAAGCACACTTTACAGGTTTCCTTATATAGATATAGAGCGAGGTTTTTTTTGTTAAGGAATATTAATTAGCTTTACATGTAAATGCCCGTGACTTGTGGTAAATTGCGTTTGTTTGACGTGCTTGGAAGAGATTCTGTTTAATATTCACACAAACAAGGTACAAATAAAACTAATACTGTTTAGGTCGTTAAGCACCTTTGAATTTTTTATATTAAATTAATATATTTTTAATATTTTCAAATTATTTTAATGTATTAACCTTAAAAATAATTTTTTAAAAATAAAAAAATATTATTAATATATTTTTTAAATGAAAAATATTTTAAAAATCAATTATATCCACGCTTCCAAACACGAATTTCAATCTTTCGCGTGGCGAGCTACTTCGGTCCCCCACGCAGCAGAGCAGGGATAGCCTTGTCCTTCAGAGTTTAGGATCTACCTCTCCAGAGCCCATTTGGTTGCGTGTGACCACTTCACCGCGAGTGCTGGGGGGGGAGGGGTGCACGTACAACATGCTTCCAAACACTTGAATTGGATGGTAAGCAGCGGGCTTCTTCGGTTTGAGGTTTTGACTGTTTTTGTTCTTGCCGACTAATATTATTCTGGTTTTGGTTTTGATTTTTGTTTTAATTTATTTAATTATTTTGATATACTTGTATAAAAATAAATTTTAAAAAATTAAAAGAATTATTATTTTAATATATTTAAAAATAAAAAATATTTTATAAAATAACTTCTATTTTTATAATCCCAAACACTGCCTTCTTTTAGGCTTGTTGCTAAGTAATATACATGTATTTGATTAATTTCATTTATTAATTAAAAAATTAAAAGGATCGATAATATTTTTCTAATTAGGTTTTTTTATTTATATTTTTTTTTATTTTAATTATATTTTTTAATATTTGATTTATTGAGTATTGAACTTTATAATTTTTTCTAATTTACTTTTTATAAGTTTATTATAATATCATAGATCACAAATTTAATGAGTTAATTTGAGAATTTATTATTTGTTTTAATTTTTTTATAAAATTATCTCAATCTCACAACTTAAGTTATGCATTTGACTGATTAATACAAGTTGACTCGAGTTGTTTTTAAATTATTTTTTTAATTTCACTAGAATTTGTTATTTATTTTATTTTTTCTATTAGATTATTTTAGTTTATTGAATTAGATCATAAGTTTGATAGGTAAACTTGAGTTGATTTCAATATTTTTTTATTAATTGATTAAAAAAATAATTTTCCTTTAATAATGAGCTTATTGAAAATTAAATTTCATAATTTATTTTAATTTATTTTTTATAAGATTATTATAGTTTCATGATTTAGCATAAAAATTGAAAAAAATTAATCTGAATTGATATAAATCAATTCAGTATTTTTTTTAATATTTATAAAAAATCTCATTTTGAATATTTATTTTAAATTAAATTATATTTTTGTTAATTATTCGAGTTATTTTTAAACTTATCAAGTCAAACGAGTCATATTAGATTAATCATCAAATGATTTAAATTATTTTTTCTTCAATGATATTTTTTATTACATTACTAAAAAAAATAATATTACTCTAAAATACAGTCATAATATAATTACAATAGAATGCCTCTCTATATAATTATATACAAGTATAAAAATTATAATATCCTGTTTTAAATATTCGTGCGGTCTCTCTATACCTTGTAAAAAATAAAAATACAAAAGCATTAAATGTTAGCATTGTAGTACACTGGAATGAAGACAGATTTCTGTCTCCACTGTCGCAGGATAAATGAGAACCAGAAAGAAGTAGATGAGGCAAGATGCGTTATTATTCTCACCAAAAACTAAAAATCAACGAGTTACTTTCTTCAGTGCCCATAAAAAGAAGAAGAAGAAGGTACAAGGTTAGTCACTGTGCTTATGTAACCAGTGAATCTCCTATTTTATTATTTTTTTCAATTAAAATTCTTTAAGCTTTAAAATTAAATTTTCATGGCTCAATTCCAATGATAGTTTTATTTAAATTTAAAATTTTATTTTATTTATTTTTAATATTAAAGCTACAAAGAGAAAATAATTAGCTATCACGATATCAATAGTAAAAAAAATTAAACTTAATATGAATGAGTTTCATAATAACAAGATGATAGTATTTTTTTTTTATAAGATCCCAGTATATTGAGCAATTCAAACTTATGCACTTAAGTTAACCTGTTTTTTTTTTTAAAAAAAAAACCTTTGACAATGAGTTTTTGATTAAAAAAATATTTTTTTAGTTTTATTATTTAATATTAAATTATTTTTTATTATATAAATAAAATATTATTAAACTAATTGAAATTTACAACTTAAATAATAAATTTAATAAATTAATCTGAATTAATCGATCATTAAAGTTTCCATGAATATAGTCTGGTCAGAATTTTTTTCTTTTAAATTTTAACTGAGCATTGTTTGGACCGCACTCAAAAAAAAGAAAAGAAAAGATTCATCTTATAATAAAATTTAATCCTGTTCATCTAAGAAAAAGATTTTGTATCTAAAACAGAATACACGAGTACAATTATGGTTGTTGTTACAGTGATTTAGCCGAAAACTCTAGTGTTTTGTTAATTGATGTTAATAATTAATTAATGGTAGGATCTCTCTCTCTCTCTGTTTGTCTTCTTCTTCTTTGAATTTTATATTCCAACACAGCTGTGACGAGCTGCGTATGCAGTTCCAGCGATGCATTACATTCTCGTTCTCTAGTTATATTCCCTTAATCAGAATTTGTCGTCCGATACCACTTTACGAATATCCTTTCCTGTCCTTGTAGACTTCTTCTTCTTCGTCTTCCTCTCTCTCTCTCTCTCATTTCCAGGACCAATTTACACCAGCCATCTACTCTAACCATCTAGGTGGTGGGCAAGTGGTAAAGAATTGAGATCAAGGGGTTTGCTTTCTCTGTGGTCTCAGGTTCGAGTACTTGGTTGCTCATATGATAGCCACTGGAGGCTTACATGGTCGTTAACTTCAGGGCTCGTGGGATTAGTCGTGGTGCGCGAAAGCTGGCCCGGACACCCACGTTAATCTAAAAAAAAAAAAAAATTACACCAGCCATCTAGAATACAAATTACCAAAAAGATATATTTTGAATTATCCCACTTCAATATTAGCTGTATCTGTAACCCTACAAGAGATAAAAAGGAACTTCTCAAAGAAATCTAAACATAAAATATTGTGAACTCAAAACACGCATGGAATCATATTTTCTATTTTCTAGTCGAAATTCTAATACATATGGAATCATATACACACAGAGAGAGACACATTTTATTTTGTTCCATAAAAAATATGCTTGTTGGACCAGAGAAAATCAGAAGGGGATGAAAATGAAATATTCTTGAGAATACTCTTTCCTGGGAAAAAAAATATTTTCAGAGAAAAGATAATACGATAAAAATCCTGAAATTGCATCTAAATTTCAATATCATACTTTACCTAACCCCAACAAGGCAGCTGATCTAGTTTTACATCGCTTGCATTACATGTATGATTAGACACCACTTTCCCTCTTCTAACTCTCCTTTTTAAATAGTATAATCCTTGCTAGAATATCTGATGATTTCATCATATTTTTTTGAGGTCAACTGCGTAGCGGGTTAGCCTGATTTACCATGTCCTTGTTTAACACCACCTCCACCACCAATATATTGTACATATAAAAGCTGATAGCCTTGTGTGTCTATAATACTGATTTCTGATTGAATTTAGATAAAATAATAAGAAAACTTATTAAACCCAAATTTAATACCCTATAATCGTAGGTATTTGCCGGTGTTGTCTTCTTACTGACCCTCTCTTCTCTCTAATTAATGAGCCATCATCTTACACATAACCCAGTCAATTTTACTTGTCATATAATGTTGCTTATTGGCAGAAATTAGCTCCAGGCCTGGGCCCACCCACAGGAAGAAAGGAACCGCACACCAAATTTCTCCCGCACTCCACAGCATGATTGTGAACCGGACTCGAGTTTGATTCTATAAAACGGTCGGGTCACTGTGTAATCTAGCCAATTCACGGATCACCAAATCAATTCCGTCAATTGTTTTTTTTTTTCCTTTTCAAACAATGTTCTTTTTTTTTTAAAAAAAAAAATTTGGTTTTAATGTATCCATTGCATCAGGTTATCGATCAATATTGAAGAATGATTAAATTAAAATCTAAATTGGTTTTCAATTACGTGTTTGAAAGATGATCCCAGCAAGAGGAATGGGTTTTAATAAACATGCTTCACACGAGGAAATTCCTAGGGTTTGAACAGTAATACTAATAGCTCCTAATGACTGGATGCCTGCCGTGTTCTGGACATGAAAATTGATCAATCGACACGATAAATATGAAAGCAATGTTAGAGCTAGATATTCTTCAACCTAACAGTAACAGCAGTCCTGTCAATTTTGAGTAGGAATATAATTGACACCTACCAAAACAAATTGACCATTCCTTTTTGTTTCTCATCATGCAAGTATTAGTCGAAACAGGCATAAAAATCAGACAACTCCATCTACAACCCAAAATTTTGCTAACAAATTCTAACAATCTAACTTTTTTTTTTTTTGTTTTTTCCCTTTTGAGTTGCATCATATTGCCCATATATATACTCATTCCCTTCCATATCAGCGTGGCTTCAAAATGTAAATTATATATCACGAGTCAGTTTAGTTTTAAAGTAACAATTTAGAGTTTTAGTTGAGGCGTCCATGTTTGAAGATTCAAAATGGAGGAGCGGTGGGTTTGGGTCAAACATCACAAAAGTCCATAAAGATGGTGCTGGTCAAATGGTCCCATTGATGTTCTTTGTTGGAGCTTTGTGTGCCATAAGTTGTGCTTTCGTTCAAGGAGTTGTAACCTTTGACAGCTGAATTGTCTTTCGCCCGCAAGTCTCCAACACTGGATCCTAGGCTCTGACCTCTTGATCTTCTAGCAAATTTGCTGACAAAAATGAGGTCAACGACACAGACATGGGACAGCAAAGCCTTGTCATTTGCTGAAGGCACAGGCTTGCAGGCCGCAGCAGCAATTTGTTTCCACCATTACGAGGCTAAAGCCCATACTAGCTAACCACCATAATCGTTGATCCCTAGTCAATGCAGGCCCAAGAGTCTTGACCCGAAACCCACAGTGTTAACTCTCATGAAAACTTGAAGGTCTAGTCTCTTGGTCAAAGCCCGAGAGTAATTCAAAGCTTTCTTTCTCTGATTTTTTAGATATTTTACAGACTCGAACTAAACTTATCCGCAGCTAATATGAAATCTGCTGATCAGAGGTGGAACCAGAAATTGTAGACTGAAAGGAAAAATGAGAAAGTAATTGGTTTTTTGAAGATGGAAAACTCCAGCTACGGAGCTGTCGGACCAACCTCTTCTAGAGCCAGCTTTGAACTGCGTGTAAACGTGGGCCAGTTGTAAAACTGAAAAATAAAAATAAAAATTTTCAAAATCTTAGGACTAAAATGTAAAATCTTCTAAGTTTTGAGATGCCATTAACTTCAATGCAGGTCCCTCCCTGCCGCTAACTGGGTGTTTAATATTTCAATTGAAAAATGTTTTTTTTTAATTGTTTATCTTATGGTTTAAGGACGAAAATGTTAAATCATAAACAATTATTAATTTTCCGGTGAAAAATAGAACCATTGTAGGCTGTTTGGTTGTGAGTACAGTACGAGTACAGAGTATATTTATTTTTGTATTTTAAAATTAATATTTTTTTAGTGTTATAATATTATTTTGATATCTGATATTAAAAATAATTTTAAAAAAATAAAAAATATATTTAAAAAAAATAAAAAAAGAAAAAATCTTTAAGCTGGCATCCTTATTCGATCGGTTGTAATTCATTTGACAGACAGATAGACGTCGAAGAGCAGCTGGTTGCGCAATAGCAACAGCAAGGCAGCCCGTGTGCTCGGCAAGGGAGACTCTTAAGAAGAAGCAAGGCCTTCCAATGGTGGAAGACCACCCTGCCGGACAACAACATTCACAAGAAACCGTGGAGACAAATGGTACAGTAACAAATAACATCAAAAGGCTAATCAAGGAGTTTAGAATTTATAGATGGAGCCCTGATAATCCCTACCAGAAACCTTATCTTATTTCCATTCTCACTTCGTAGACCTATCCAAATGCGGGGGTACATTTCCACACGTTTTCTTCCTTTTAGCACTACTTGAAAAATTAATAAATATAAATAACAGTACTAAAATTGATAAATTTTTAACAGATTTTATCAACAAAAATATTAATAAATACAAATAAAAGTACTAAAATCAATAAATTTTAATAGATTTTATCGATAAAAATATTTCATCGATGTATATAGAGAGAATTACAGTGAAAAAATAATTAAAACAAAATAAAAAAATAACGATATGTTATTTTTACTTATAAAAGTACTGATGTAATAAATTCTATTGATAAAATTATTGGTAAATTTTAAACATTATTCATCATGTCAATTACAAAGAAAATAACAAACAAAAAAATCCGTCAATTTTTTATAAAGAACTTTAAAACTATTCACTTTTAATTATACTATTCTTTATACACAAATCATCAATGAATTGAAAAGTCTTTGGTGTTATTTGATGGTTTTTTAAAATTTTTTAATTAAATTAAATATTATAGGTGAAATTATTGACAAATTAAAAGCTATTGATGATATTTGGCGGTTTCTAAATTTTTTTTATTAAATTAAATTTTTTTATTAAATATTACAGATAAAATTACTAATATAATAATTAAAAATATTAATATATAATTATCCGCTAGTAAAACGCTCCAATAAAAAAATCTAGAATCCATGATTTCACAATAAACACAACTTCTTTGTTCTTCCTTTTCTTCTTCCCCATGTGTCCAAAACATCAATATTTATTTATTTTTTTTATTCTTAACTTCTTCTTTTCTTCTCCATGCTCATGTATGTATTCTTCTCATTTCTTTTTTTATCTTTTTAATTTTTTTAATTAATACACTTTTTAATTTTTCTTCTTCTTTGCTTCACTTACAACCATATTAAGATAAGATTTTTATTTATTTATTTTTTTAGTATATTTTTTTAATTTTATTTTTAATTATTTTTATTCTTAATAATTGTATGAATATTGTTGTAGGATTTTTTTCATATGATTTTCTACCCCTAAGTGTTTTGAGAATTATAAAATGTTGATTTATATTAATTTAAAGATTTTTAAAATTATTTTTAAATAATTATCAATGAAATTATATACTGTATTTTTCTGAAAAAAATACTAATGAAATGAAACAAATAATTTTTTTTTGTGTTTTTTTAGTTAATAAATTCATTAGTAATAATATTTTTTTATTACTAACAAACTTATTGATAGTTAAAAAATTACCGATAAAAAACTTATTGACCGAGCATTGGTGTCTATTATTTTGTAGCTAAATTAATTATCAATAAAATGATAATATAAATATTAAAAAAAAAAATTCATTGATAAATATAAAGATTGCACATTGGAATTTCCTCTTAATCAACTTTGTTAGAAATTCTCGAGTCTCTTCTGGGGTGTATTTTGATAGCACCCGGTTTAGCAGTTGAAAATAATTATCGTTGTGTTGGTATGTGTAAGGTGTTGAATGTGTTACAGAAGATAAAAGCAGAGGATGATTCAACTCTTGTCATGCAGGGTAGGGATATGTGGTTTATGTGCCATGAATGTTGATGGGACTAACATTGTGGCCTGCCTTAAGCCCGTCGATGCAGCCACCAGCGAGGGGATCATAGATCTTGTTGTCGATCTCACCATCTTCTACCTGCAGTGCATGTTATGTGTGTGGACACAAATGGACGGTGGCAGCCATGGTTGGTGGCAGCCATGGTTGGTGGCAGCCATGGTTGAAGTCATAGTCAAATGGTAGGTGCCTAACTTGCCCACCATTGTTGAACAATCATCTCCCTCATCAGCTATAAATAGATGTGCATTGATAGCTGAGATAGAGCACGAAATAGAGAGAAACACAGAGAGAGAGCTAAGGGTGAGAGTTGAGAAGTTTTCTCCTCCTCCTTGTTTTCTTGTTTGTATTGCTTTTGAGCTTGATTAATACAAACCAGTAGCTCCGTGGAGTAGGCAAGTTGCCGAACCACGTAAATTTGTGTGTGTTTGAATGTTTGGATCTCTTAACAACTGGTATCAGAGCTTGTTCTTGAAAATTCTTGAAAAAGAGGGTGTTTGATCCAAACTCAAAAATCAAAGTTATCAAAACGTGTTTTTGAAGATACCACCGTGAAGAGGACGACGAGAGGAATCCACTGGTGAAACCCCGACGAAACGCCGACGTCCTGCATGCCCACACGCGCCACCACCAGTACTGTCCACGCGCACAGACGCGCCGAACGCGCGTCACGCGTCTTCCTCACCGTTTCCTGCAACTCGACTCTGCCACGTCATCTGCCACGTCCGCCGATCGACACAGTCATCAGCCACGTCACCTGCCACATCAGCCGTTTGACACGGTCAACAGCCACGTCATCACTGACACGGTCATCTGCCACATCACCACTGCCACGTCAGCCGCAAATCTCCGTGGATCTGACACGTCAGATTTGGTGGACTCCACACTGCCTACGTGTCTGACACGCTAGCCTGTCACGTCATCATAACTGGGTTTTGATCCGGTGTGGCGCAGCGACTATTCCGCCTGCCACGTGGCTTCATCTGCAGCGTCCAGTTATCCCAAACTTTGATTGCTTAAATCGGAGCCATCCGAAGTCCGATTTGGGTGATCTCAGTGTCGTTTCCAGCATTTTTGGCCATTCCGGACACATCTGTAAGGTCAGATTTTTGAGATTCAAATCCAAGAAGGAGTAAAAATGGCTGATGAAATAAAGGCTGCAGGTATTGAAAAATTTGATGGAACTGATTTTGGATATTGGAAAATGCAAATTGAAGATTATCTATATGGGAAGAAACTTCATCTTCCTCTGTTGGGGAGCAAGCCAGAAAACATGTCAGAAGAAGATTGGCAGATTCTTGATAGACAAGTCTTGGTCATTATCCGGCTATCATTATCAAGAAGAGTTGCTCATAATGT